>LFYR01002171.1:92029-279773 GCA_001185155.1 Zostera marina
TAATATAGAACAGGACTGTTCTATGGAGAGATGAAGAAAGAAGAATGGAAACTTCTTGTAAGAAGGGATGAAGATCTGGAATTTCCAAGGATTCCACCAAGGATCAATTCTGATCGGGAATAGCAAATAGAAAAAAAACGGAAATAGGAAGATAGAAAGGTAGGAAGGAACGGGAGAGAGAGAGATAATACCTTCTCAATAATAAAAATAATAACCAGCCTCCTTTGGGTCCACTTGGTCTTTTATACTCACATTATGTGTAGTGGACAACCTTCACAATGTGAGTTAATTGGCTTCAAAGGTGAAGCACAATGGCTCGAGCCATCTCGAGCCAAGCTTGAGCCTGTTCAGGGGTGTGCTCATCTAATTGAGGCCCTCTGTTAATACTTCCAATATTAGGGGTAAAGAGGTAATTTGCAGAATTACACAAAGAATTAAGATGCTCTGCATCATCCCTCCTCGATCTCAACTTTGATCGACGTCTGAAATTTAAAACTTGTGTCCGCCATAAAACATATCTTCAAAGAGTTTCGATACTTGTACGTCCCAAAGTATTCACCATGGAGAGGCTTCCCGAGAGTACTTGCTATTATATTCACCACCTCCTTGGAGTATATACCGGCTATTAGACCTTCTATAATTGCCCATTGTGGTATCATATCATAAGCTTCAGCATAGACCTTCTCCGGTAGTTCCTTACTGATAAGAATTGAGGCGTCGCCTAGTTGATCACATTTCCTGTCACAACATTTAAGGAAATCTAAGATCTCTCTGAAAGATATCGTGAATGTTGATTCTTTGAACTTCACTATTTGAATTTGCCCCTCTACATTCCATTTGAATTTGGCAAAATTGGCTAATCTTTTGAAGCTAGGAGTATCTCCAATAATTCTCATAGTGAGTTGTAATTTTTCCCCATATTTGGGGGGTTTGATCTGTGCTGCCCTAAGGATGGCCACATCTGGACGAGAAATATCACCTGGGGCAACCTGTTCTAAGCCTCTGAGATCACCCAACTTCGGATTGGACAGTTTCCATTTATCAATATACCCGAGTCTGATCTGGTTTTTCAAGTTGCTCGCAACTCCACCTCCCCCTCTTTGGTTTGTTCTGGCAGAATTTTTATGCTTCTCGTAAAATTGCCTCTGGAACACCTCTCTCTCAGTAAAGAAGTCCCTACCTCCAGCTCTCATCTCCTCTCTTCTGAATCCTCTGTAATTGCCTTGACTCTGTTTATTGTGTGTATCCACTACCTTCCCTCTCCAACCTTGATCTGTTGTATACCTCTGTCTTACACGCTCTGTTTCCTTGTCTCTAAAATGCCTCCAAACCTCTGCTGCCGCTTCCCTTGACATACTTCACTTCCCTCTCTAAAAATGCTACACAAGAACTCAGATTTCCTTGCTAATTCAGAGCACCATTCAGTTTGCGAAGAGACTTTTTTTTCCAACCACTCGAGGGGGTCTAACCTATTGAGTGGTGAAAAAACCCAGGTGGGCTCGATGGCCTCTTATCATTCTTTTGGTGTGCTCTATGGCATCTTTCCCTGGAAAAAACCACTCAATGGATGATCGAGTAACTAAAAATTTTGTTTTTGTGCAATCAGTTCATGGTGTTCTGCATTGGCTAGGAGCAAAGAGAACTGTGGGGTGGTTCTCCGGCCAGATGAGCCTTGCCGGAGAAATCTGTGGTGGTTCAAAGAAAATCAGAAAGTCTGTCCTCCTCACTACGTGGTGAAGGTCTGTCCAGGAAATCGCGAAGTTTGGGGCTGTGTAGAGAGGCAAGACTGAATCGCGATGTGCAGGTCAGAGTCGCTCGCGATGTGCAGTAGCCTCCGAGTCGCTCGCGATGATGTGCAAACTGCAAAGTCTCTCGCGATCCTAAACCCTCCGAGTCGCTCGCGATGTGCAGGTCAGTCACCAGGTCACAGGTAGGCATATTCATTGTACCGAATCTACCTCTGGTGCTTCCCATGATACTTTGATGACCCTATCATCAATGAATCCCCAAGTCCGATCAACTGCCCGGAGAAAATCAAACACATTAGTGAAAATAACTTTGAAAGTGGTACCCTTAAATTCCATCACTGAGAATTTAACCTTGATGTTCCACACAAATTTCATGTAGCAATGCAGCTTTCTCAGAGAAGGCTTCCCTCCTATCACCCTGATCGATAGTTCCAGATTCCTTGATGGGAGGATCTCATCTTGGAAGACCATTCACCATTGCATGCTTGCCACCATATCTTATCTTTGGAAAAATGTAAGACAGGAATTTTTGGCCACTGATATCATGAGAATTCCTCCATTTCTCTGCTAAGGCTAAGAAAATACCATCCATATCTAAGGTCGGGGATTTCACTGGAATCTTATCCCTACTAGCATAACCACTAGAGGAGACAGATCATTGCTTACCAAGAGAGGTAGCAGAAACTTCCAATGAATGCAAGGGGGGAAATTGGGTGGCTGCTGGAGAGTACAAAGAGACTTTCAATAGGAAGACAAGAAGACAGATGGGTCTTCCCTGCCAAGCTCTGACCACTTGACAAGTCATTCCTCAAGATGGCATGAGGAGGAGCACCACAAGCCTTGAAGGAAATGTTCCGGCTAGCTCACCGGAGAATATGCATTCTCAGGCTCTCTCGCAGTAATGGATCAATGCACGTAATATGGATGACAATGACTAGGTAGAAGTATTCTATTACCTCCTTAATCAAAAAAGAATTAAGGTTGATTCCAACAAGAACAAAGAAAAAATCAAAATAACAGGGAAGAATAATTGAAAGAAGGAAAGAAATAATCCAATTTCTTTAAAGAGAAAACATTATGGCCCGAGCTTGCTCGAGCCAATGTTGGGCCTGATTAAATGGGGTAGCCTCGCTGCTAATATGGAATTATGGACTGCATCACACAAGCTCTCCAAAAAACATTCAAAAATGACCTTAATATGATTAAACAACAAATCTCAATTTATAAATGTTTTTCAAATGTTGTGTTAATCATAAAAAATAAAAAAAATAAAAAAAATAAAATGTTTTTCAAATAAATAAATATTAATGAAATACATAATACGAAAATATATTACAAGAAATAAAACAAAAGGAAAAAGAAAATAAGTTGAAAAAGCATTTTGAAGCCTAAGCATGATGAAGAAAACATTGCATACCTCGTGATCTCCACCTTGACCACCTTCAGTAGGAATCCGTCCAGGATGGTCTGGAGGATGAACAAGAACAGCAAGAAAATTTTTGCCACCAGGTTGCAAAATATCAGTAACATCAATAGAATGTCTACGAAACATTCCTTTAGAAAGGGTTTTCTTATGTCCATTTAAAAACACCTCTGCTGAATAGTTAATTGCACGGAATTTGATATCAAGATACTGATTTTGTGACTACAAGAAAAGAAAAATGAAATTTCATCATATAACGGATTAAATATTTCATGAAACTGGATTTTTCTAAGTAAATTAAGAAACAGGCTGACAAATATTAGAATAATAGAATTACTATGGATAATTAAATGTCAGTGAATCAGTGTGATATAGTCGATCTATAAGGATTAAGGATCGGCTATGGGTTGTGATGATTGAATTAATTCCTGGATTCCACCAGAGATTAATCGAACACGGATCTGGAATCCACCAGTAAATGAAACAGTAGAAGAAGAAGAAGAGAAAACGAGAGCAAAAGGAGAAGAGAGAGAGAGAATAAAGATACCTTTAAATGAGAAATATATGCTGCCTTTATTTCCCCTCCTTAGCTTTATTTATACTAGCATCTCAACAGGTGGAAGGGAACCTGGTGAGATGTGCCCAAGGCTTCAATTAAGGGTAATTGTGCTCCTTGACACAGCAAGGGCACAATTGAGATTAACCCGATTAGGATGTACTACATCACAGTGGGAGGACATGCTCTCTAACTCCTAAATTTGAAGTATCATCTTTTTGAAAGTCAGCAATGAAATTTACCAGCAAAAAAACATCAATGTACTCGATTATAAAACTGATATACTTCCTAAATTTCACATACAGGACTACCAAAGTCTTAGAAATTTGTGTAGGAATATAGAGGAGCACTTAAAAAAAATTGTATATACTGCTATTTTGGTATTAACCAGATACAGAGTTGTACATTAATTTTGTTGTGTAAAAAAATGTATTAACATATTTTTGATCTATTGCATTATATTTTACTTAATAACACACTCATACATAAGGATGCAAATTTAAGCCTATGCTTGAGAGCAGCTCGGGCTTGGCTTGATTAAGGCTTAGGCTCAAGTTTGTAAGCCTAATCAAGCCAAGCTCAAGCATGGTCACTAAGCTTGATCCACCTATCAAGCAAGCTCGAGCCAAGCTTAGCTTGTTAGCTCGTTTGGAGTTAAAATAAAATAAATATAGGGGTGATAATATTTTTTAAAATATTATAAAAAACTTTACTTTATCTCTTATATCTCCTTCTCTTCTTTCGTCATCGAATTACTCTCCGACTCTCCCTATCTTTTCATCAATGTAACTCCCACATGAGTTCCACTTGATCATTGTAACTTCCACATGAATTGGATAATTGGTATATTAACAACAACATATTTGATATTTTTTAATTAGACATTGGTTTGATTCTTATATAATGTATTTTTTTATTCTTAAACAAGCTCACTGAAGCCAAGCAAGCTTCAAGTTGAGTCAAGCCTATTAAGTCTCAAGCTAATTTGCATCCCTACTCATACATGGTATTTAATCTAAAATCTAAATATTAGAACGAGGTTATTAAATTGTACAGAAAGAACATACCAGCTTGCATTCAAAAGTTTTGAAAAACCAAAAGGTGTAATACTCTCTTCCTGAATCAGCAATGTCTATTATAGTCTCGTTATTCAACCCATAAAAAGGGTCAGGGATCAGCTTATTCTTTAACAAGGTCCCCAAAACACTAGAAAAATATGCATAACAGGATTAATATTAAAGATTACGGTGAGTTATATATTTAAAATAATAAGGGAGCAATGTCATTAAATTATTAAAAATTAGATCAAAGCAGTGATTTTATCATGTGAAAAAAAATATTTTCATATAATTCATCTGTGATCTTTCAAATACTTTTACTACATTGATTGCCGAATGACGGTTAAGCAATATTAAATCTCTGATATGTGCATATAATATACATGTGACGAAAATATTCCTCCGTTTTAGGGGTAGACTAACAGATAACCCACATTCAGACTAACTGCAGGTTCTAACCACTTATGACTACTGTTTTTAGACAATGTTAGTTACACCAGGATCATGACTCATGTGCTGGGATTGGTGATATCAAATAGTGACTAATATAGCCTTCCAGGAATTTCCAGATTCTCCATCCATATTCGCTTAGAGTACTTATATCTAAAGAATAGACGTTCAGGGGTTTCCAGAACATCTTCTTCACACAGTATGCAGCTGATCACCAGGAATTGATTTACCCATCAGTTAGTGATCTCTCTAGTGGATATAGTTTTCCCCACCTAGCTCTCCAAGCATATAAAAAGATTTTTGTATGCCTTCACGATGCAGTAGAAGATTCTGCCATTATTAATTATACAAATAATGGCAATAATATATTTGATGGAGGAAATCGTGCACAGGGGGATTCTAATTGGCTTGACCTTGGTCAAGCCAACTCATATTCCTCTTAAGGAAATATTACACTCACATCAAATGGGTTGCCCATTACCTTTGATGTGAGTATAAATAGAGTGGGCCCATGGAGAGGAAGGATCATTATCGATTTTTGCTAATTACCAAAGGTAACTCCCATCTTCCTCTCTGTTTTTCTTTCTTATTTTCTCGCAAACAGTTTCCATTTTCTGTACCCTAGATCTAAAACCTTGGTGGATTCCAAGTTCCTCTCTTTTTTCTTTCAATTGAAGAAGAACATACCCTCTTCTTCACCCTATTTTCAACATTCAGAATCTTCTCCTACATCACTTCAACCCATATTTGTGTAGCATATTTCTCTTGAATGTATTTCTCCCTCATTGTTTCATACTCATTAATGTAGGATAAAGATACCTAAAGACAGCTAGATTAGATGAATGATCTATGCGAGGAACCTCAGACCAATCCTTAGAAGAATCTTGAATGAAATCAATCCTTTTGTAAGAACTGATATTCAGAGATAGAACAGAAGTAAATGAGATTGGAATCCACTGATCTTGAAAGACTAGAATCCACCAGCAAAAGAAATTAAAAGGAAATTAACTGAATCAATTTCCTTCTCCACCCAGATTCATACTCACGCCGTAAAAGAGTGGAAATCCACGATGTGAGTCTAACAGAATTAGAGAGAAATTACATGTGCTTATAGACTTATACAAGGCTTGTAAGCTTGTTAATGTCTTACAACTCTTCTTTTCTGTGGTAAACCTTACAACATTGAGCTCATCCAGTGCTCTTTAATAGTTTAATGTGTATTTTGTTTCCATCCAATATTCAAAAATAGTATGATCGAAATATGTTTCATATATTGTTGAGAACCAACAGGTGAGACACCTTTCTTTTTTAATCTCCCAGGAGTCTAGTTTGTGGCATTTCAGCTCATCCAAATTCTATCCTCATCGTTTTGATTTAACATTTCGTCTCCATTTTAGAGAAAATTCCATCCTAGTATTAAGTTTCTTAGAATATTATTTCTCTTTTCCACTGAATTTTTGGCTCAAGTCTGACTCAAGTATACCAAACACCTTGATTTCCATCTATCTAACCTTATGCATTATTTCTTTTTACTTAGCTTGTATAACTTGTTTTACCCCTGTTACATTCTAAGTTCTAACACACATATGACATTGATATTGTTGGAATGTCACTATAAGGAGGGATTAATCTATTAGGTCAGAGTGTCATACACCTTAACTGATTTGAAAAACTCATCCATATTAATACATTACTATTATTTAATGGCTGTTTACATGCTCGACCTTGTTAGATTCTAACATAGCATTTTCAGGAGATTCATTATCAAGGGTTCTAGCAATTTGAGGGTTCGTTGTATATAATTATGCACTAATTGAGATCTCTCCTTTGATACTTCACCTTTTTCCCAATATTCTTTGGGCATTAGCTTGCCCACTGATTAATATTCTAATCAATCTTGTGGAACTATCTGTAATGGATAATAGTAATCTACCGAACTTATTATTCTTCTCATCATTTATAAGTATTGTTATCTCCTTTTTAAGGTTCAGTTATTGAATTATTGGGGTCAGTGAAGCTCTTCCTCTTCTTCTTATAATGATTGAAGCAGGAATTGTGTTTTTCCATTGAACATCCATAGAGTTGGTCTGTGTGACCTTTTCTACAATATTTGACTCTATTACTGAACTCCAACACATCTGCCTTGTTGTACACGTGTAGCCAAAGACCTGGCATTTTCAACAAAAACATCAAAAAATTAAATACGAACCTTACCTTCTTGTGCTACTCTGACTCTGACCTTTTTCCCGAAGGAGTAAGCCAACATCAATTATGATGCAAACTCTAGCCTTTATCCATGTGCAGTAGTGTTTATACTAAACATTATATCCTAGTCAGTATTTTTGTCAACCAGATGTATTCTTAGATGCCTTTTAATTGAACCAATAACGGCACATTCTTGGAACTCCAACACTTCACCATATCAGCAAGCTCCCATTGCAATCTGAACTAAATGTCTAAATCATCTACATATTCAAACATTACTGGAAATACAACTACATCTGCCTTGCTATAATTTTCTTTTATATGTTTTCTTCTTGGTGAAGATTTGTTGTAAATGGTTAATTTTATCTATAAAACTAGAATTTTTAGGGAAGAAAATTATTGGGAGCTAAAGAATATTGCCAAGAAATCCTCAGTCAACGGCTACACTAAGTGTACCCCTGGAGTTTAGAGTCACCTCTAAAGAAAATAAACTATAATTAGCTAAGGAACCATAGAAAGGACCTTTCTATGTGCCATTAGCTTTATTACCATATCGATAAGTAATTTACTCCACCTTATATACTTAACAACTTATTTGATACAAACATACAGTGTTATTAAAATTCAAATAATTACTGTTTTGCAACGACCAAATTGAAAATAGGAAGATAAGAAACAGAAGTCGAGCAAAATTTGAAAAAAGAAAGAAAATTATTATGAGAACAAGCATAACCCCTTAAATATAAAATTGTAGTAGAAGCGTGAAGAGAGGTTTTTTTTAATAAGACAGTAACTCAAGTCAGTTTTTTTTAATAAATTATAGACAGTGAAAGAAAACAGATTAAATCCCCCCAAATTCCGAAATGAAAAATCTGATCCTAAAAAAGATAAGAAGAGACGAAAATAACATCAAAATAAACTAAAACACCCTACATTCCATATTTGCTTGCATGCACAATGAAATTACGAAACAACAACAAACAAACAAAAAATCGATGTAGAAAGAAGAACGAGAAGTGTAAGGAATGTGGGATCTCCCCTACGTTCCGGGAACGGAAGCCTCTATCCAGGATGACGACGAGGATTTGCGTTGCGGTGGGGTAGTTGTTGTGATGGTTGGAAGCTCTGGTGGATTGGTGGTTGTAAGCTGAACTCCTGTGAGACTGATATCCGTCGATCTAGCCGCGATCCATCCTGAATCCAGCTTCGTCGGTCCGATTTCGGCTGAAATCAGCCCCATGAGTCCTTATTCCTTGCCGTCGACACAACCGATAATGATGAGTCACGATTCACGACCACGAGTGGTTGGTCTATAGAATAACAAGTATAAAATTATATGCATATGAATATTAGACCGTACATCCACGTGGCGCCAACTGACATTAGACCGTAAGCTGCCCACTTGGAGACATCCTCGTAGTTGGTAGACACGTGCTCTTCTGATGACATTCAAAAATGGAAATCTTTCCATGCATATAATTAGGGGTAAGCTTTCGAATTTTCGGTATAATTTTATCCGGATATCATTCGGGTTAGGGTAACAGACGAAATTAGGGCAAAAAGAAGAATATTTTATTTTTCCCGTCTCGAAAAATCCACGACAAAAGGGGCACGAAAAACCCCTAATTCCAATAATTGAAATTAATTTAAAAATATTAAATGTGCTAACATTTGAATGAAAAGATTTAATTTTGAAGTGGAATTTAAATTGAAGTGCTATTCTTCCATATGTTGACAACTGCATCAAGTGATTTGTAGGAATTTTCATTGATGGCATTTTCTGCAATTCTCTTCACATTCAATCTCAACTTCTTCCCTTCTTCTCCTTCAATCACTTCCCTCACAACTCTAGAAATCTCCTCCCTTCCGATCAAACCTCGCTTTTCGTCGACCACCGGTCTTATCGCAATCTTCAATTCCTCCACCAACATCGTGGCATTCATCTTTTGCTCCGCGTAGAGAGGCCATGCGATCATCGGAACAGAGTGCACTATGCTCTCTAAAGACGAGTTCCATCCACAGTGCGTCAAGAAGCCTCCTATCGCGGCATGCTTTAGAATCGCTAGTTGCGGCGCCCATGAATCGACCACCAATCCAATTTCTTTTGTTCTTTCCAAGAACCCATCTGGTAAAAACAATAACGGGTCACTCTTGCTCTTCACGTTGAAGAAACCTTTCTCTCCTGTTTCCTTCGGACTACGTGCGATCCAAAGGAATCCATATCCACTCATCTCTAGCCCTACAGCCAGTTCGGTAAACTGCTCCGCCGTAAGTCTCCCAGTGCTTCCGAAGCTGACGAAAAGTACTGATCCAGGTCGTCGTTCATCCAACCACTTAACACAACCAGAGTTATCATCTTCACTGTTAGTATCATGCACTAACGGTCCGATTGGGTAGACCGGAGGTCTGTCCATGCTCATCAACTCCTTAATCGGTCCAGGTTCGATGGAAGAAGCACTGTTGAAGAAAATACCAGCAGCTTCCTTGTATCTGGTGGAAATATCCAGAAATAAACTGTATGCTTGATCATTCCTATCCTGCACCGGTACCAACAAATCCTTACCGTGAAACGGGACGCAACCTGGAATCCGAATGAGTTGAGGATGATCCCGATACTCTCCTTGGATGGTTCGGTCCAGGTCCTCGAGATGGAACATGAAATTCAGCAACGTAGCAGTCGACGGAAACATGATGTAAGGACTGACCTCGAGATCCGTAGCGACGTCGAAAGCATCCGTACCGAAGAGATCTACAATCAAGGCAACAAGGTTGGTCGTTGCTTTCAACTTCACCATAACTTCACGGAGAGACGGAAGGCAACGGGACATTATGAGCGAGATATACGTCTCTGCTTTGGACCCAGGTGGTAAGTCGTGGAGTGATGGTTTGAGGAGGGGAATGTAAGTGATGGTATCTGGGAGAGCATCGATGAAGGAGTTGATTCGTGGGGAGTCATCGAGAGTTAGGAAGGTGACGGTTATGCCGTAGTTGGTCGTAAGAAGTTTGGCAAACTCGGCCAGCGGAATCAGATGACCCATCCCGGGATTCGGCAAGATAGCAACATGAAGTGGTGGTGGTGGTTGTGGTTGATGACTTCCCATTTAGATAACTTTTTTGTGGATGTGAATGTCGATTCAGATGTCTCAATTTATAAGACCGAACGATCCAAAAAGACCACACATTTATCACCCTCAATGAGATCACGGATGATGTCATGACATTGGGGACACGAAACAGAATCTGACCTGTTTCAATAACTACGTTCAAACTTGTCATCAATTTTGTGTTGTCTACTTTTTAAAAACACTATTATAAACGTGTTGTATTCGTATCGTTTTAAAATTATATCGCGTCTTATTTTTAAAGACAAATACTAAACCGATACTATTATTAATTGTGTCAAAACTTTAGACACTAAACCGACACTATTATTAACGTGTTGTGTTAAAATCGTTTCGAATTTTTTTACCTTTAACCACCCTATTAATGACTTTGGGGTATTTTTAGTCACTTTCATATTAGGTAGAACCATCATTGTAACATCATACCTGCCTGATGTTGAGGATTTTGATTTTCTTAAACATTCTTATCGATTGAACTACAAATATATAAATAAAAGGCATTATCATGTGAGATCGATGAATTGATCGATTAGTGAAACCTAACAGATGTGACCAGTTTCGAACATTTGGAGTTAATTTAATCCCATGTGAACTTGCAATAGTTTTATATTCAAATTCGGTGTTTGAACGTGACAGTTTGTGAGACCTCCAAGCAATCAATGTATCACTATATACAATAAGTATTATGTTAAATTTGTCTCTTTCAATCAACCTTAGCTCCGGTACAATCGGTAAATTCAGAAACTTTCCGAAGTGAGATACCTCAAGTTTAAGTTCCCGAAAGATACCATAATGAAAAAGCTTCGAAGAAGATATGAATTGTGACAATTTATTCATTACAAATTGAATATCCGACCGGGTCAATGTGAAATATCGAAGTGAGTCGAAGTGAGTCAATTATTCTTCGATATTCTTTAACTTGCTTTATAGGTGTCTTATCGAAGTTAAGGTCCTGATTGGTTAGCATTAGTTTGGCACAGGTGCAATCATCATCTATCTTTCTAACTTGAATTCTCAAAAAATATAAAATATTTTCATGCTTTCGTACTGCGAATTCTTCACCAAGTCTATCCATTGTTTTCTCTACCATATTCTCATCAGAGCCGGTGATCAGCAGAGTGTAGGAGGGGCTTAGGGGGACTTGAGCCTCCCTCCCTAAAAAAAATAAAAAATATTTATATAATACTCCAAGTCAGCAACAAGTCTCCATTTAAAATATATTAATATAGGGCAAAATTCTTGTGCGATATATGCGCCGTATAGATCCTGGTCGTTCGTATAGGTTCATGAAATGTCAGCCGTGTACTACGTTTTAGTATTATAATGTTGTAATTAACGTTTGCATGCTGAATAATAGAATGTTGCTATTAGTAGCTAGCTATTATAGCTGAAACCTATGATAAGATAATACACTATATCACAAGATAATAAAAATTAATGTTGTTATTAGTAACTAGCCATTATAGTTGAAACCTATGACAAGATAATTGATATAATACAGGTCACTAAATGAATACAATCACATAGCTAGAAATTAATATAATACAGGTCAAAACATACTTCGAACATTCATTAAAACATACTCCACATATACAATCGAACATACTGACATCACATAGTACAACATACGACTACAACAGACTTTCAACATACGACCACAACAGACTTCCAACATACGACCAAAACAGACTTCCAACATATGACCATAACTTTTTGACAGTGCTGGAAAGACATCCCCTACATAGGCCGGTGGTGGTGATTGACAAGCAGAAATCACTTCAACAATTACAAAAAAAAAAACTAAGACCAGAAGAACTAACCTTGGAGACGAATGAAACTTGGGGAATAAAAAAAGATTGGATAGAAATGGATGAAATGAGAGAGAAATGGATGAAGATATATAGTTTTAGATGAAAGTAGACGTGAGGAACAACAGACGTTTGATGTACGTACAGCATAATAATTAACAATGTCAAATCAAACATCAAATACGAGACAAACGAATTGTGTTGATCGAGAATTAATAGAAAAGTAAGGAAAAACACTGTTGTTATTAAAGTTATAAATCTGTTTACACACAAAATAAAACCATGTAACTAGTAATTAGGAAAAACAACCTCGAGATCCGGAGCTGACGTCGTATACTATATATGAAGAACCGCTGTGAAGATTTCAAACCGTTAGATGGCAGACGTACGGCTGTGATTCAAGATGGCGCATATATCACAAATAGCAATATTGCACCTGAGAATTTCCCGATTAATATAATAATATATTTTATTTTTATAATATAAATATAAATATAAATATAAAATAATAATATTTTTTAAAAGAATTTGTTTATAAATCATTATTCTATTAATAATTAATTTATTATTATATTTACCCTAATTTTCTTTATATCTAAGAATTTAGAAATTTCGTTCTTTTTTCTTCCTCCATTTTCACACCATTCATTTAATTTTTGATTTCTTTTTCTCCATTTCATAGGTTCATGTGAGTTCGTGACCATAGCTTAATACAAAAAAGAATAAAAGTATTTTTTATCCACATTCTTTATTATTAAATTTGTTATTAATTTAGATCTTTTTTTTACATAGATAATCAATAAATAAATTTGTGATCAAAAGACCTAAAATAAATCAACCAATTTCAACTCCATCATTCAATCCACAACCATTTAGAGAGTCACTCGATGTAAGTAAATTACCTTTCGATCCAGGATTGCGAAAAAAGATAAATAATTACCATCCAAATGACCAAGATCAAATAAAAAGATATTATTTACAAAAGAAACTTTGCCAACCATCACTACCAGATTACTGACTTTTAGCGACGGTCAGAAACCGTCTCTAATCATCAAAAACCGTCGCTAATTGATGATTGACGACGGTTTTTGGCCGTCTCTAATCTTTCCCCGAAACTCGTCTCACTGATTTTTTTGAAGACGACCCTTATATCCGTTTCTAATTATTAAGGAAGGTATTAGAGACGGCATTAGCCGTTGCTAATTAAAATTTTAGATTAGATGGGATTAGGAGTTTAGGACCTAACCGTCTCTAATCCGTCGCTTATTTTTTTCCACGCTAATTTTTTGGCGCCTAAAATTTTATTGTCGTCCCTCAGCCGTCTCTAATTTTCAAAATGGCCCTCCCTGGGCCGTCTCTAGGGAGTTTCTAAATATATTTTTTTAACTTCCTGTTTTAACTTGTCGTCTCTAGCCCGTCGCTAGGCCCTCTCTAGTTTTTTTTAAACTTCCTTTTTCAACTTGCCGTCGCTAAATAATAAGCTCGACAAAATGTTTTTGCCGAAACTAATGGATGCTCTCCAGGAGCCTTACACATGTCCATTCTTGTATCTGAAAATAAACATTCATTCGCAAGCAATTCATAATTCATACGATCATTCACATTTCATTCAAATTTACGTACAATTCATTCAAATATATATACATTCACAAAACATTTATTCCAACTTATAAATTAAACAAATTCTTCGAAGTATAATTCAACTATTTTTTTTTTAATAAACCATCAAGATCTAAAGGAGGATTCAGAGGATCCTTACTTGGAACGATCGCTTGGCCCGTGCTTGTGTTTCCTTCCTAAAAAACAACAAAATAATTTTGATTGATTAAGTTAATCATTTTTTCTCATTGGTTCTTTCGCAGGTATCCGGAAGAAAATTTCTTGCAATTGTCGTCTAGGTGATCCACACCTGCTAGTTTCTTCGTCTCTTCCCGGGCTTTATTCATCCATTTATGATAGTTCATTGTCAAATATTTTTCGAGCACGGTTCAAGCATAATCGTTATTTTCGAATGTGAAAAATGTCTAAAAGCGAAAAATAAGTTGTTAATATTTCTAACTAAATAGAAAAATGAAAAAAAAGTATACCAAATTTAAAGAGTACCAGAAATTTATTCCAAACTAGAGTCTTGTTCTCATCACTCCATTGAGCCCAAAAATTTCATCGTCAGGAATGTTCGGTTTAACTATACATCCGATTTGTTTTCAGATGTTGTTTGGGAATGATCTATATAGGTTGAAGTTTATTAATATCTTAAAAATAAATATATTCAATTTAAAAAAACTTACCCACAAGCCAGTATCTGGCCTTGAAATGGTTTCGAAGGTTGGGGAATTCCCTTCGAAAACGTTCTTGTTGAAATCCTAGAAACAACCTCATCATTGTCAAGTTGTTCTCGTCCTCGTCTGATTCTTTCACGTACAATATATATCTGAAAAGTAAAAAATTTAATCAAACACGATAACATGAAAATAATAGAAGTATAATAAAATAAACTTACAATTAAATTAAAAACTCATTTCATTGTCACTAGATGAATCATTATTATCAGTACTATTATTATCATCGATCGCAACTATGTTCATTATCATTGTTACTGTCATTGCTATCATTGTTCGATTTTTTGGTAAATTTATGACTGCTTAGAGGGATATTATCAATTCAGTTGTCATTGTTGATGACGTTCACATCGTATTCGTTGAAATCGTCTTGATATGTATCCAAATCTTTTTCAGAAATATCAATTGTATCTCGAGCTTTCGTTTTAAGGACCGTGTGCCAATCATTAGATTTTCCAGAAACACTCGGTATGTAACACACTTGGTCGAATTGTCATGCGAAAATAAAAGGTTTGTATGCTCTGAGTTTAGAATGTATATTGATCGTCACCGTCTTGAATTTATCAGTTTTAATACCCTTGTGAATATCAAACCAAACATATTTGAATATACAAATTCGAGTGTCATCGCCAAGAAAATCAAGTTCTACAATTTTTTCAAAAACCCTGTAATAGTTATTTCCATCGTCTCCATATGAAGAAGATCCTCGAACTATTACGTCACAGTATTGTGATGTCTTATTCTCATCTTCGTTTTTCGAATAAAATCTAAATCCATTTACAATATATTTCTTGTAAGTAACAATTTTTTTACTCGGACCTCTTGCAAGAATACATAGACGAGTGTCTTCAACATCATTCACTTGATTTTTGAACTATTGATGAAATTCTGAATCAGTCTTCTGTTGCAATTCTTCGTCAGACATGTTTAGGTATGTTTCCAACAATTTTTCTTCAAATTTTCTGACGAACGGTTCCACTTCATCGCAATTGGGCAGTGTATTATCTATCTTCTAAATATCTATGGTCACCACCTCCTAAGGCACGACCTTGTTGAGCGAATATCGACAAACGACTAACAGATTCAATTACTCCACCGTCAAAGTTTCTCGGTTTTCTGCTAAATCTCGATACGAATGTACTGTCAAAGTACATTGAGAAAAATGTGCATAGTTCTTCAACATTGTAAGCCTCCGCAATAGACCTTTCGACATATGCCTTATTGCGAACTTTCTTTTTCAAGAAAAACTTAAATCTGAAAGAAAGAAAAAATCAAATCGATATATATAACACTATGATTTTCGAGAAAAACACTAAATTACCTCTCATACGGGTACATCCATTGATATTGGAAAGGTCCACCAATTTCAGCTTCGTATGGAAGGTGAATCAACAAATGCTCTATTGAATCGAAAAACGAAGGTGGAATTTTTTTTTCCAATTTACAAATCGTCTCCACAATGGACTCTCCAAGTTTTTTCATGTCGTTTACTTTTACTGTTGGAGAACATATGTTGGTGAAAAAACGACTGACTTCGGTGATAACATTAATAAACTCTTTTGGTAGCATATATATCATTGAACGCAATAGGTAACAATCTTTACATGAACACGTGACAATTATAGCTCTTCATTCCTGGAATAATATTCTCACCTGGTTTTACACATTTCGAAATATTCGACACATACCCATTGGAAAATCGAAGATGTGTCACCCATTCACAGACTTTCTTTATTTGAATTTTGTCCAAAACATACGACGCTTTCGGAATAACTAACTTTTCTCCCACCTTCCAAGGGTGTAAGTCATGACGAATATTCAATTGCACTAAATCGTTGCAACTTTTGAGGTTATCTTTGGTTTTCATTTTAACATTCATAACTGTATTAAAAATATTGTCGAAAACATTCTTTTCAACATGCATGACGTCAATATTATGACGAAAAAACAAACTACTTCAATATGGTAATTCGAAAAATATACTTCTCTTCGTCCAATTGTACGTCTTTCCAAAATTTAGTAACTTTCTTTTATCATTCAATCCACCGAAAATAACATCATCCTTTAATGGCAAACATGTTTGAATTTTTAATCCTTGAATACGTTCAATTGAACAATCTGTTTCGATTCTTTTTAAAAATTTATCTTCCTGTCGTCGAAATAAATGATTCTCTGAAAGAAATCGACGATGACAATCAAAATAACAAGATTTTCAACTACGAGTCAGATAGAAAGATTTTGTCTCTTCCATGCAATACGGACATGCTAACTTCCCATGTGTACTCCAATTGAATAACATGGCATAAGCTGAAAAATCGAAAATATTCCACAGAAGTGATGCTCTCATTGTGAAATTTGTCTGACTAAAGGCATCATACGTTTTCACTCCATCGGTCCACAATAATTTCAGTTCGTCAATCACTGGTTCCAAATAAACGTCAATTTTTTTTTTTCCGGACCTTTCGAACCAAGAATCAACATTATCAAGAACAGAAACTGTTGTGTTACACATCCAAGAAGAAAGGTTGTACGATGTCACGATAACTGGCCATAAAGAATATTGTGACGAAGAATGACCAAATGGATTGAATTCATTTGTAGAAAGACCGAGTCGCACATTTCGACCATCAGAGGCAAATGAAGGATAAGTACTGTCGAAATATTTTCAAGCTTGACCATCAGATGGATGTCGTAGCTCATTGGGGATATCTTGACGACGTGTGCTATGTCAGACCATTTCTTTGGCAATTTTCGAACAATGATACAATCGTTGTAGTCGAGGTATTAAAGAAAAATAACGAAGAATTTTCACAGAAATATCACGACCACCACTTGTTCTGATCTTAAATCTAGGTTAATAACATGTCGAACAAGAAATGCAAATGATTCCCCAATGTAGTTTGTGGTTTCAATTATAATATTGTATGGAAGGTACCAAATCTAAAGTCATCGTTAAAGAACCTATAAAGATATTAACGATGGCGGGACTGTGAGATCAATATGATACATGATGGACATGTAGGGTATCAAAGTTATCAATTTGTATGTGGCGGCTAAGATGGAATAAGTTGTACGACTTTAATAAATTGTGAGGTTGGAGATTGACGATTCCAGATAAATGTGTATTGTGCACAAATTCATCTGTTTCTTAATTGCGATTACTACAAGAAGGTATGAACTTTTTTCATGTCTAGAATAAGATTTGCGTTGTGGAAAGCTATGGGAGTCACATATGTGGGACTTGGAGACATGAGAATTGGGGACATAATCGTCGGTGTCGAGAAATTCCAGAAAAACACGCCGGTCTGGGGCTTGCATATATTGGATCGCAATGTCATCTTTAGTGTGATAAGTTTATGGAGAGTGGGAACAAGCGATTCAAGAATTAACAAATAGCGCGTCTA
This sequence comes from Zostera marina, assembly GCA_001185155.1. Lineage (NCBI taxonomy): Eukaryota > Viridiplantae > Streptophyta > Magnoliopsida > Alismatales > Zosteraceae > Zostera > Zostera marina. The sequence goes on from LFYR01002171.1 coordinate 110,143, forward strand.
GCAAATACAGTAGTGTGGAAATTCATCAAAGATGTCCACATTCTATTCGACATAGTGTTGGATTGATGAGATTTATTATCATTGAGAACTTGGGAGATAAGCTTGGGAGCCATATGTAAACAATGGATGAAAGAAAGAAATGAGAGAATAATGTTTGGGCAATCAAACTTATGTTGCCCTCTTTATTATCATGTATATTTATATACAATTAAGGCTAATAACCCACTCATAAGTTGGTGGAGATTGTTATCATAATAACCAACAAAGGAATATAAAGATTATATATATTTATATTCCAATACCTCTCCTCAAGATGGCGTGGGTTGATCAACAACGCCGAGCTTGGATTTTATCTCGAGAAATCGTGATGAGGGCAATGGTTTTGTAAAACCATTCTCGATTTGATCTCTCGTCGATATATGTGTTACCTGTAATGTTTCATCTTGAACTAATTCTCGTAAAAAATTGAAATCGAGTGTCATATGTTTTATCCTGGAATGAAACACTGGATTATGTGTCAGATGTTTTGCACCTAGGTTATCTGTCCATAATTGTGAGTGGGTAACCTTTATTACTCGGAGTTTTTTTAATAAATTTCGTATTCATACAGTTTCCGAGGCAGCATCAGCCAGAATACGAAACTTGGCTTCTGTAGACGATCGCGCAACTGTAGGTTGTTTTTTGGTTGATCATGACACTAAACTTTTCCCGATAAATATTGCAAAACCTCCCGTACTCCGTCAATCGTATAGATATCCTACCCAATCTGCATTCATGTATGTATCTATTCTATATGACCAGGATGGAGTGAACAAAATTCCATGACTGTTAATACCTTATAAATATCTCAATATCCATTTCGTTGCTGCCCAATGTAGTGTAGTATCAGAGCTTGGGAGCCATATGTAAACGATGGATGAAAGAAAGAAAGGAGAGAATGTTTGGGCAATCAAACTTGTGTTGCCTTTTTATTATCATGTATATTTATATACAATTAAGGCTAATAACCCACTCATAAGTTGGTGGAGGTTGTTACCATAATAAACAACAAAGGAATATAAAGATTATATATATTATTAATAATTATATATATTTATATTCCAATACATAGATTAGTTCAAGAGATTCCAATCAATGATCAAATTACAGGTAATTAATGATAAATCACATTATCCTTTCCAAATTTCTCATCTACAAAAACTTTTTAATTTTCATGTATTTAACTTTTATTATCAATAACAAATCAACCAATATAATATCAAGTGTGTAAAATCCATGGTCCATTGAAAAATAAAAAAAAGAAATAAATAAACGAAAATGATTGTATGTATACATAATATTCCCAAGTTGTGGGAGTCTAAAACAATCGGGTTTTGAAAAGATCCAAATCCGAGTCCATTATAGAGTGTAGACCCGTTTACTCTCTCCTGTCGTTAGCCCGTTATATATTAGATTTTTTCTTTCTTTTTCTTTTCAATTTTTTTTTCCAGTGATATTTCTTTCAATATTTCCATCTGTCGTCGCTTGAACAATTCCACCAAATTCCGACAGATGATCAAATCGACACCAAATCTACTAGTCTTCGATGAAGATGACAACGAATTTGGAGATTTTGATTTTGCCGTGCCGAATTCCTTCATTTCCACTATCTCGACGACGACGGCGGCAGTGGTGAATGGTTTTGAGGAGGACGAATGGGGAGATTTCGTGGAAAACCGGCAAGGGAGTAAGAACGGAAATACGATCGATAACACTTTGTCACTGGTCAAGGATAAGGTATGGGAGAAGCAGAGTGGAGCCATCCCTCTATCGATTTTTGGGGAGGAAGAGGAACATGTAAATGATGCGGATCTGGAGAGTTCGGTAAATAGTAATGCTCAAAAATTGATTTTAGATTTCAAAAAAGTGAATGCTAAGGGTCAGATGGATGGCTTGGGTAGTCACGGAATCAAAGATTTCATCTTTCAGTTGTATGGTCAAGATGACCACCACAACAGCAGCAGCGGCAGCAAGGATGGTGTTGGCGGTGAGTTGCCTTTTGACGACGACGACGATAGTAGTGGTAGTTGGGAGTTCAAGAATGCCGAATCTGGTGGGATCGATGGCGAAGCAGATCAAATTCAGGTATGGCTACTTCAACCTTTTTGTTTTTATTTTAATTTATCATAGAATTTATAAAATTCAAATATACTTTCCTACCACTTCGGTATTCCATTCTATATTTACATAACACTGTATCACAGACAGTGGATCCACTCAATCTAGCATCACTTTAAATTGAACTGGTAAAGGAAGATGATATGCAATATATAATAATTATTCATTCATTCCACACTACGCTATTACCCACTTTTTTGTAGAGAATAAAAGTTCTTCTGCTACCTACTTCATCCAACAAAATTTACACTATAGTACGCTTTCTGTTGCTATTACATCATGTGAGTTCTTGGTGTAGCTATGTAAGAGAGATTTAGAAGCTCATCTTCTGAATCATCTAAGGAAAATAGCTGGAAATCTAGAATCTATTAGCTGAGCTGTTCGGGAATCCACCAGAATGATAGAGAATAACAGAATTTTAGCAGAGAGAAAAAGAGACGTTAGAGAGTAGATACCTGAATAAAGCTGGTGATACAGTATCCCGAACCTGTTCACAGCTTACCATCAACTATAAGTCCAGATAGCTTAAGATGAGTTGAGGTACCTATTCTAGGGTTGGGAGGTCCCAAGTCGAATCCTAGGAAGATCGATTTTCCCAAGGATCGACTTCCCTGGGATCGACTTCCGAACAAAGTCGATCCCCAGGAAAGTCGGATCCCAAGAAAGTCGATCTCTGGAAAGTCGACCTTCGGCCCCGATCTGATCAGTTAGGCAGTTAGGCGGTTACTGCCCAAATGACCAGATTACCCCCATAAGAATCCCTATAAATAGGAGGCATCTCCCACTCATTAAAGGCAGGTCATTTGGAGTGGAAGAAGTCCTAGCGAAGCAGAGCTCTGCTCACTTGAGTTCCGGTCTGATTTCCCGCGGAGTTCCCCGCTTGACGCTTGTTAGCGCGTCTTGGAGTACTGGTCGGGTTTCACCCCCATCAGTTGGCGCCGTCTGTGATTCAAAGATACTCACGACAAAAGCTCCTCTACTTTTTCGAAAAAAGGGTTCGACTTTTTTCCAAGTTGCCAGCCAGGAAGTCTTGCGAGGAAATCAGCCCGGCAAGGGATCGACTTTTCAGAAGATCGACTTTTTTCTTCCAAGGAAAAAAAGTCGATTCCTCAAGGAGCTACGCTTTCAAGCTGCGACTTTCGAGGAATCCTCCAAGTGCACAAGAATCGACTTTTTTTTTGGAAAAAAAAGTCGAACACCCCAGGATGGTAATGACACGAAGTACTTCTCAGAGAGGAGCCAACTCTCAGGAGGCGCCAGAACAACAGCCTGGCAACTCAAAAACTAAAAGACCAGTGGGTCGGCCACCTAAGGCCAATAAAAACAAAAACACTCCCACTGGACCTGAGGCTGAGCCCGAGGCTGAACCTGAGCAGACCCCCCAAGCATCAACAGGAGGGGAGAATCTGAACATTACGCTACAGGCAATAGCTGAGGCCATACGACTTCTTACTGAAAGGGAGCAACCTCCGAGAGAACAACCTCAGAAGGAGCAACCTTCGGGAGAACAACCTCAGAAGGAGAAACCCCAGGAAAAACCTGCAAATAACCAAGAAGTAAGGGCTTCAGCATCAGGAACCTCTCGCGGGTTCGTAAAAATGCCCATAGAGGAGCTGGAAAAAATGAAGGAAACCATAGCAAAAATGAACGAAAGACTGAAAACAATTGAGAAGTCCAAAACATCAATATTTCATTCAAAGGCTCAAACATCAAAGCAGGCTAAGGCACAACATAAGGTATCAAGCCATAAGGCAGCACACTCTAGCGCGTTGCCACTTCATAAACCAGAGGAGCAGAAATCTAAACTCCCTCTTAAAAGACCCATGTACGAGGAAAGCATGGGAGACATAGAAGGGGAAGGATGCGAATTCCCAAACTGGTTAGTAGACATGAATGCCCTGCATAAATCATTAATGGTGAAACCAACACCTCTAAAATTCAGGCTACCCAGGCTACAAATCTATGATGGGAAAATGGACCCAGTAGACCATATAAATATCTTCGTAGGAGCAATGCAATGGGCCACAACAAGGGATGACATCCTGTGCAGAGCATTTCCGGGAACACTAAAAGAGCCTACATATAGATGGTTCGTCGAACTACAACCAGGGAGCATAACAAGTTTTGCAGACCTGAAGAAAAAATTCATTGCCCAACATTGTGGGAACACAAGAGTCAGGAAGGGCACTGGGTCATTATTTGCAATAAAAAAGAATGGAGATACGCTTCAGAATTACACAACTAAATTCACAGAAGCTATGCAAAAAATCTCCGACCTGAACACAACAATTGCAATCTGCGCATACTCAAAGGGGCTAGACATGAACACACCATTAGCAATAAAATTAAATGTTAGTAATGTGAAATGCATGGAAGACCTGCTAACAAAGGTCCAGAAGTACATAAATTCCGAGGAGTACGAAAAAGAAAAAGAAAGAGGTGTCATAAGCAACAAAAAGGCGTATGAAGCACCAAAGAAGAAATTTCAAAAATTCGAAAAAGGAGAACCATCCTGGAGACCAAAACACGATGGAAAGGTCTACCAGACATCTGAGGAGTTCGGAAAATCAAAATACCCAAGATATAAAGACTTGAGATTAACAGTTTTCAGCACTCCAAAAGAGGAAATCTACAACAAAGAGAAAGGAAGAATAAGGTTTCCTCAGCCAAAAGAATTAAACCCTGCAACAAAAGAGGCTCGAACAAGGAGGAACAGATACTTCAAGTTCCACAAGGACTACGGGCACAACACAGAAAATTGCAGGGAGCTAAGCACTTTCCTAGACACACAAGTAAAGGAAGGAAAGCTAAAACAATATATAAATAAAGTAGAAAGGGGGCGACAAGGTTGCAAAGACCCAAATAACAAGGGTAAGCGACAGCGCTCAAGAAGTCCCGTCTCAGACACTAACCACAAGAGGAGGGTAATAAATTTAATCTTCGGCGGAGGATCAGTAGGAGAAAGCAGAAGTTACTCGCGAAAGGTAATGCAGACTACCGCAGTACCAAAGTCTAAAAAAAGATCATACCCAAGCGAGGGAATAAGCTTCTCTGAGGAAGATCTGGATAATGTGGTCAGCCCACACGAAGATCCACTGGTAATACAGGTGGACATCGGGGATGACTTGAGTCTGAGTAAAGTAATGGTAGACAATGGCAGCTCAGTGGACATACTGTACCTAGCTGCATTCGAAAAAATGGGCTACAAGGTTGAATAACTAACCCCGGCCAAGGAAGCCATCTACGGGTTCACAAACACAAATGCCCCAGTAGTAGGAGCCATCGATTTACAGATATCCTTAGGAAAAAGAAACGGGAGAGTCTCACGCACGACACACTTCATCGTGGTCAACATAGATTCTCCGTTCAATAGGATCCTGGACAGACCAAGCATTCACGGTTTCAAGGCAATACCGTCATCTTACCACCAATGCTTCAGGTATCTAGAAAAAGATGGGAAAATGACAACAGTTTTTGGAGCACAGAAAGACTCCAGAGACTCGTACAGGAAGGCAACTAAAATGGCCCAACCAATAACCCTATACATCCAGGAAAGAGAGGAAGAAGAAGACACAACCTCAACCAATCAAGTTGAGGAAGTCAAACTCTCAAAAGGAGGAGTCTTGATAGGCACATCTATATCCTCCGAGTTAAAAAAGTCATTAATGCATTTGTTGGAGACTCATGTGCATACGTTTATATGGGAGGGGGAAACACCTTCACAGGTACAACGCGCCAAAACATGCCATGAACTCAACATAGACAACAGCTTTACTCCTATACGGCAAAAGCGAAGGATACTCGCAACCGAAAGAAAGGAAGCAACACAGGCTGAAATCGAAAAGTTAATCAAGGCTGGGCACATTCGGGAAGTTAAGTACCCAAAATGGCTAGCTAACCCAGTTATGGATAAAAAATCCAATGGGAAATGGAGGATGTGCGTAGATTTCACAGACCTCAACAAAGCATGTCCAAAAGACAGCTATCCACTTCCATCCATCGACAGATTAGTAGATGCAGCTTCAGGAAATGAATTGTTATCTATGATGGATGCACATTAAGGGTACAACCAGATTCTGATGAAAGAAGATGATGAAGAAGCCACATCATTTATCACAGATTGGGGAACATACTGCTACAAAGTCATACCCTTCGGGCTACGAAATGCAGGAGCAACCTTTCAAAGGCTAATGGACAAGGTCTTTAAAAAGCAAGAAGGAAGAAATGTCCTGGCATACGTAGATGACATTCTGGTGAAATCCAAAAAAACAGATGAACACCCAAATGATCTGAAAGAAACCCTGGAAACTCTACAGAGTTATGGGATGAGGTTAAACCCCGCCAAATGCGGTTTCGGAGTACAAGAAGGAAAATTTCTTGGATTCTATGTGAGGCGGAAGGGAATAAAACCAAATCCTGATAAAATAACAGCAATATTAGAAACAGCACCGCCTCGAACAATAAAAGAGGTACAGAAGCTGAATGGAAAGATCAACGCCTTAAGTCGGTTCATTTCCAAAACAGCAGACAAGTGCAAACCCTTTTTCCAGTTACTAAAAACTAGTCAAAAATGGGCAGTAACATGGACTCCAAAGTGCGATGGGGCATTTCAACAACTCAAAGCACATTTAGCTTCACTACCACACCTAACTTCACCAAAAGTAGGGGAGGAATTATATGTCTATGTAGCAGCTTCAGAGGAAACTATCAGTGCAGTTCTAATATGTCAAAGGGACAACGAACAGATCCCAATATATTATCACTCCAAAAGGCTACAGGGGGCAGAAACACGATATCCTCCAGTGGAAAAAATAGTCCTGGCAGTAGTACACGCAACACGTAGATTCCGAGCATACTTCCTGGCTCACACAATTAAAGTCTTAACAGAACATTCACTGCGCAAAATACTCCACAGGCCAGGTACTTCCGGAAGACTGACGAAGTGGGCGCTGGAGCTAAGCGAGTTTGATGTAGATTTTATCCCTGCCACTGCCATCAAAGGGCAAGCAGTAGCAGACTTCATTGTAGACATGGCCCAGGAAAGCAAGGAAAAACCTTGGACAGTAGAGGTTGATGGCTCAAGCTGCAGTACAGGTGCAGAAGTGAGAATAAAAGTAATCACTCCAGACCAAAGGATATATGAACATTCTGTCAGATTACAATTCTGAACAGATTCTTAATTAGTAGCTCGGCAATTTACAGGGGAATTCACGGTTAAAGAACCTCTGATCATGCAGTATGCAGCTACACCAGAAAAAATCAAAGAACAGTTCACTAAGGTGGAGGTAGAACAGATTCCAAGGAGTCAAAACAACTCAGCTGATGCCCTGGCAAAGCTGGCATCTGCTTTTGAAGGGGACAGAGAGAGATACCGGTTGACTCGGCATCTACACCTTCATGCAATCTGGTCACGATACAGGGAGAAGACTGGAGAAAACCCTTAATAGAATACTTTGAAGGGTAGAAACTCCCAGAAAACAAGAATGAAAGGCGTAAATTACAAACACGCATTCCAAGATTCTGCCTAATCGGTGACATCTTGTATAAGAAATCCTACGATGGGCCTCTAATGAAATGTGTCTCAACAGATGAAGAGCAATTCATTGTAGAGGAAATACATCAGGGGGTATGCGGGATACATCAAGGGGGAAGGTCTCTAGCCCAAAAAATAATAAGGCAGGGATACTTCTGGCCCACACTGAAGAAAGATGCAGTCCTATTTGCAAGAAAATGCAAGGCCTGCCAGATACATAAAAACACACAAAGGAATCCCGCAACTCAACTAACAGGGGTAGAAAGCCCCATCCCATTCGCAATGTGGGGACTAGACATTGTGGGACCATTTCCAGTATCGACAGGCCAGACTAAATTCATATTTGTGGCTGTCGACTACTTCACAAAATGGGTCGAGGCTCTGGCAGTATCCAAAATAACACAAGGAGCGACAACGAAGTTTGTCTTTCAGTGCATAATGTGCAGATTCGGCGTTACACATAGTGACAGATAACGGTACATAGTTTACCGGTGGGGAGTTTACGAGATTTGTGCGAGAACATGGGCACTAGAATCCACTTTTCATCAGTATACAGACCACAGGGTAATGGACAAGTAGAAGTCACAAACAGAGTCATTGTTCAGGGACTGAAGAAAAAGGTCGAACATGCCAAAGGTGCGTGGGCAGATCTACTACCAAAGATCCTGTGGGCGTATAGAACTACTGAAAAGACACCCACTGGGGAAACTCCGTTCTCACTAGCATACAGAATGGAAGCACTAATCTCAACAGAGTTAAGCATACCAACAGTCAGAGTCTTGTCCTATGACATGGAAGAAAACATGAGATCATACGCAATGACTCTGGACTTAGTGGATGAGTTAAGGGATAATGCGCAGGCAAAGAATGTGGCTTACAAACAGAATATCGCTAGATATCACGACAAAAACGTCAAAGATAAAGCGATAAGAAAAGGAAGCCTAGTTGAGAAGAGCAAGTATCGGTCGAAAAGACTGCTCCAAAGGCAAACTAGGCGCGAATTGGGAAGGACCATACGTAGTAGGGGAAGAACTCCGACCAGACACATACAGGTTAAAATGGGAAGACGGAACATATATTCCCAACACCTGGCACGCAGATAACTTACAATTGTATTTTTAGCAATTAAGTAGTTATATATATCATTCATTGTAACTGTTTGAATTACTTAACTAATACGTTGTTTGGTTATCACATTTGATAGTTATAACTAAAAATAGCAAACGTTCCATATATTGATTTTAAAAATGAAAAGTACAAAAGGATCATAAAGGTGCACGTTACAAAGTAGGAGGAGGAGAAGATGGTTTATCACTAACAGGCTCCTCAGAAATAGTACCTGCAACAGGAAGGGATGAGTCTTTAAAGTCCACTGCACCATTGTTGTCTTGGTCTGCGATAGAAAAGTCTTCGTCAATGACAGTATCTTCACCCGAAACCTCCCCTTCCTCTTCAGCATCCTCAGCAAGCGCCCGATCTCGAATCTCTGTAGCCTCTTTTGGGTACTTGCGGGCCCAGCTGTGGACATCCTCAGCCTCAAAACCAGGACATACGTGAGGACCCAGATCCACCAAATCGTTGTAATCTCGCACATTAGCGAGGAACTCAGTTTGGATCCGGCCCATAGCTTCGATCACCTTCTGGTTTTCTTCAGTCTGTCCGGCCAAGGCAGCTTTCAATTTTTCAATCTCAGCATCTTTTTCACTCAGCAACTGGGAAGTCTCATGATCTTTCTTCTTTAGAGCTTCCCTTTCAGCAGATCCCTCGTTCAGTCGCTCAGTAAAGGTATGATTCTGATCCATTACTGAACGAAAGGTTTCCTCAGTAGCTTCGAGTTGCTGAGTGATTCCTGCAATTATAGCATCCTTCAAAATAACCTTGGCCCGTTCAGCATCGCGCTCAATCTCCCGGGCCCCCAACTCCCCGCGAACTTTGGAGAGTTGTTGTCTCTCGCTCTCTACAAGCCTACGCTGAAGGGCCCAATCTTCAGCCAATTTCTTGTTAGTAGCAGAAAGAGTAGACGTGTCCACGATCTTCTGTTGGTAAGCGTCGTCTAACTCTTTATATCTGCGCTTAAATCTCTTCAACTCGTCTTCTAGAGAATGATTATCACGAAGACGAGACAAGGAGGAGAGGCGGCCCAAAAACAGATAAGCGAGCTGCAAGAAGGAAAATAAATAAGTACGAACTCACCATAAAACATGGGAATAAGAGCACTTATGTTGTTAATGTTTTGACCAACTTCTTCAACGAATCGGTCCATCGGATACTCAGAAATAGTCCGCAACGTGGTTCGGGCGGCATCCGTGTCAACAACCGTCGGAAATTTGGTCTCATAATTCCGAGGATGGGGACCTTGGTAACCCGGCATCTGGGTCTCCCGGGTAACGACCCCGGGAGGACTCACCCACATGATACCTCCGTCGAGGAGGAGTTCGTCGTCGGGGGGAATGCCTCCTCGCTTTCTTCGGAGGAGAGATGTCAGTTTTGGAAGGAGGGGATTTCCTTTTCTTAGATTGGCTTTTTCTCCTCTCCGACCCCTCCGGCTGAGCTCCCTTCCCAATATCTTCCCCCCGCTCCTTTTCCGATGTACGAAAGAGGGAAGCAAGTTTAGCAGCAGCAGCAGATGGCACAGAAGGTGCTTTCTTAGTAGAAGGCTGCGCAGGGGGAGTCTTCACAGCATCAGGCTGTGCTTCCTCTTCGTTAAACTGATCCTCATTGGGAGGAGTAGGAGAATCAGCCCGGTAAGCATTCTCATGGGCACGACGCCTCAAGTGTCGGGCATCAGAAGGCTTGGTGGCAGGCACGTAAACCTTCGTGCCAGTCTCATTCTGTCCCACACGTTCAGGGACATCGTCAGGATTGTGCAAATAAAAATCTGCGAGAAAGAGAAAAAAGAGTTAATAAACACGCACACAAATAGGTAACCCAAAAACAAAAAGGGGAAAACCTTGTCGGTTAAAAACATTATCTATCGCGTGACCAATGGGCACGACGATTGGGTGAAGATAGGCCAGCCTTTGTACAAAATCTCCCTCGTCCGAGGTCAAAATAGGACGGGGAGTGGGCCTACGATCACTACTGGATGCAGGAAGAAGTCGGCTATCAGGACATAGCCTGCAATCCACAAAAATGAACTCGCTCTTATTCCGCCTGGTCGGAGGATCCTTCAGGAGAGCAGAGTGTTGAACAGAGGAGGCACGGCTGGTACAGGCAATAAAAGGGCTGCCCTTCTTCGGATTTTGAAAAGAGAAGAAGTGGAAGAACAGCCGAGCCGTCGGAACTATGCCAGCATCTCTAAGGACATTAATAAAACCTCTGACGTAGAAGAAAAAGGCAGCACTCATTTGAGAGATGCATAATCCAGAATACAAAAGAATCTCACTAACCAAGGAAGGGATCGGAAGGATCGGAAAGTTAATGAAGTAGATTCGGTGAAGTGCCAGCATAAAATAAGGGGGCACATCACCCGTAGTCTCAGAAGGGTAGGCCCAGTACACTCTCTCCCTAAGTTGTAAGCTCCGTAAGATCCTCCGAGCAGCATCTAAGGAAAGGGTGTTAGAACATCTACCTGCATTCGAGGACAAAGGATAGCTTGAAATATCGTTCAGAGAGACAAAACTGAAAGAACCATACCCAGTCCTATACTCGCCCCAATCAAGAATAGGGACGACGTGGAAACCGTGTCGGACAAGGACGGACCACTGACGCCAAGAACCATCTATCTCCCGATAGAAAGATGGAGCGGCACTCTCCTCTAGAGAAGATGGGAAAGGGTACTTTTCCTCCGTTTTAGAAGGATAACCTACAGGAGAATCCTCTAGTACATGGACATTCTGAGGACAGACTTCAGGAGGAAGTCGAGAAGAATCGTCCGAGGCTAGGGTAGGAATTTCAATAACAGGGACATCCTCCGGAACAGGAGCTAAAACAAGGGCAGTAGAGAGAGGAGTCGTGACAGGAAAAGGAGGAGTCCCTCCGATCTCTACATCCCGTTCAGGAGAGGAAGAGTTGTAGGAGGAGGACCCCGAACTCTCAGAACGGGATGAGGAAGATCCTGAGCTAGAGGAACCCGGACTTGAGGAAGAAGCAAAAGGAGAGCCTACAACCAAAGAAAAATCCAAAGTAAGTTACGGAACAAAATTTTTCGACTGGGAACAGACTTTCGCTTACGGCGAGTAGTAGGAACTTTTCGCTTACTTCCAACGGACGGTGGAGAATGTCGCTCAGCCTCAGGCTCAACCTCAGTCTCAGTTTCAGTTCTAGAAACAACAGCTTGTTCCTCTTCACGAGGAATATCTGGCTGAATGTCCTTGTCGGAAGACATGATCACAACCTACACAAAAACACAAAACACTTCAATTAATTTAGTTGTTTTTGTAAGAAGGTTGCAAAAGTCGATTCCAAGAGGAAGTCGATCCAGACTTTAGGAAGTCGCACTGTAATTCAGGGAGAAACAACTTCAGAAAGCTAACTTCAAAAAAGTTAAAATACCAGGAAGTCAATCCCCGCAACAATATAACTTTAGGAAGTTGACCAGAAAAAGTCGGACTTCAGAAAGTCGATCCTAGGGAAGTCGAATCCAAGAGACACAATTTACGTCAGAATCTCAGGAAGTCGATCCCAACAGATCCAGGGAAGTCGATGACAAAAGTCGGACTTCAGGAAGTCGGACTAAGGGAGGTCATTTGGGGAAAGCAACTTTAAAAAGTTAAGTCCCAGGAAGTCGATCCCAGTAATATTGGGCCCAACTATGAAAAGTCGATGACAAAAAGTCAGACTTCACAAAGTCGGACCACAGTTCAAAGGGGAACAACTTCAAAAAGGACCGACTCTGAGAAAAGTCGGACCCCAAGGAAGTCGAACCCAGTGCAACCTCGAAAAAGCCCGACAACAGAAGTTGGACCCCAGAAAGTTGCACCTCCAAGGCTGAAGTCGAAGCCTTACACGCGCTGGAAGTCGAAGCGGAGAAACTGGAAAGTCGAAACAAGAAAGTCGATGCCTCAGAGCGAAGGAAGTAGGTGAGAAGCAAATGACCCCCCCTCTACTATTTATAGGGGGAAGTCGAAGACGAACCGTCGCGGGCACTGTTCACCCTGTAAGCCGAAAAGCCCACGGGCTCGGCAGGCCCAAGACGCCCGAGTCCGCGAAAAACCTAAAATTCGACTAAATGGCATCAACATTTCAGAACAAGAGCATCGACATTTAATATTCAGATTGACATCCTCATGGGAGGATAAACGTCGACATTTAACTCGGAATTCGAATCCTTCACAAGAGAAGGGCAGGATCGACATTCCACAAAATTCAGTTCGACATCCTTAGAGGGGGATAGACGTCGACATTTGACACGGAATTCGAACCTTTCACAAGAGAAGGGCAGGATCGACATTCCACAAAATTCAGTTCGACATCCTCAGAGGGGGATAGACGTCGACATTTGACTCGGAATTCGAACCCTTCACAAGAGAAGGACAGGATCGACATTCTACAAATATTCAGATCGACATCCTCAGAGGGGGATAGACGTCGACATTTACCTCGAAATTTGAACCCTTCACAAGAGAAGGTCAGGATCGACATTCCATAATCATTCAGATGGACATCCTCAGAGGGGGATAGACGACGACATTTACCTTGGAATCGAAACCCTTCACAAGAGAAGGACAGGATCGACATTCCATAAATATTCAGATCGAGATCCTCAGAGGGGGATAGACGTCGACATTTGACTCGGAATTCGAACCCTTCACAAGAGAAGGGCAGGATCGACATTCCACAAATATTCAGATCGACATCCTCAGAGGGGGATAGACATCGACATTTACCTCGAAATTCGAACCCTTCACAAGAGAAGGTCAGGATCGACATTCCACAAACATTCAGTTAGACATCCTCAGAGGAGGATAGACGTCGACATTTACCTTGGAATCGAAACCCTTCACAAGAGAAGGACATGATCGACATTCCACAAATATTCAGATCGACATCCTCAGAGGGGGATAGACGTCGACATTTACCTTGGAATCGAAACCCTTTATAAGAGAAGGGCAGAATCGACATTCCACAAAATTCAGTTCGACATCCTCAGAGGGGGATAGATGTCGACATTTACTATTGAATCGAAACCCTTCACAAGAGAATTCGAAGGACAGGATCGACAAGAGAAGGGCAGGATCGACATTCCATAAAATTCAGTTCGACATCCTCAGAGGGGGATAGACGTCGACATTTACCTTGGAATCGAAACCCTTCACAAGAGAAGGACAGGATCGACATTCCACAAATATTCAGATCGACATCCTCAGAGGGGGACAGACGTCGACAATATTCACAGTTGACATCGACATCCTCAGAAAAGGATAAGATCGACCTTCATACGACATCGACATCTTCAGGGAGAGATGAGATCGACTTTTAGTATGATTGTCAACATCCTAAGAGAAGGAAAGAGTCAACCATCACACGATATCAACATCCTCAGAAAAAGATGAGATCGACTTTTATATGACGTCGACATCTCCAGGGAGAGATGGGATCGACTTTCTGTACAAACTTCGACATCTTCAGAAAAGGATGACACCGACCAAAAGGAAGTATCGACTTTAAGAACAAGAGCATCGACATTCCAAAAAAGTCGATCATCACAAACTACACCGACGTACTTCAGAGTAAAGGTGTAAAACAAATGAGAAAAAGGGTGAGATATCTTTATTCAGAATTACAAGTAAAAGGAATGAAAGTATTACAAATCCCTAGTTAAAATTAATACGGCGACGCAAGCGGCGAGGAATCTGACCTGGCGGAGAAGCACCGCGTCGGGGGCGCCTCCGACGTCGACCACGAAGAGGGACAGCAGGGGAAACAGCAGGCGGAAGATCGTCGACGGACCATTCCTCAAATATTGATTCCCTGGCCGCAACGGCAACACTCTGCCGCTCAACAATAATTTGACGCAAAGCAGGAAGATCCAAGGCCGAAGACTACTAGCAAATAGTTACTGTATAACTAGACTACATAGCTAATGGGAGAGAGTCAATGAGCATTTTGCTCATTTCTTTTTTTACTTCTATTTTATTCCTATTCTCTATTTTGTAAACTTGGCATTAGCCTTATTCTAATGAAATTTAATTGCTTCAAAAAAAAAAAAAAAAAAGGCCGAAAACCGAGGATCCAAAATATTTAAAATTCGATCCAGCTCCTCGATCTCTCCCTGAATAAAATCAGCAAAGAGACTCATAAGAAGAGTCATGGGTGAAGGAAAGGGAGGACCTAAATGCCCTATTTATAGACCTCAGGTCCGCACAAAAGGACAAAAAAGAGTAAAACTGGTCAAGAAGAACAACTCTTCCAAGATCAGTACAAAGACTCGACTTTTGGCCAAAACACCAGGAATCGACTTTTAGCAAAAGAGTCAACACAAGGACCCAAGGGATCGACTTTTCTACAAAAGTCGATGGGCGACATTCAGATCGACATTTGCACAAAAGTCGATCAATACTACGAGGGATCGACTTTTTCTTCCCACACAGGGGGGTGTAGTAAAAAAAACCCTGACAAGTTGGAATTGCGGAAGTTCGCCAAGGCAGGGGGTGTAAGCAAAATACTTCTAAAATATCGTGGAAGTCCACCCAGAAAGAATAACATAGACGGCGGTACGACAACAGAATGAACTAGGTCACTCTAAGATATTTGAACTCCTACAATTACTGGACGCAGTAACAAAGTAGGACGCCAAATTAACTCTACCTACGGAAAAACGTGGGCCGAGAAAGTCTTGGTGGTAACAGGATCAGGACGCGTACCCCATCTGAAAAGAACAAACCCCACATACGGAAGAACGTAGGTAGACGGGGAACACAACGCATGCCCACCTGCAAAGAACGTAGGCCAAAAGGGAAGCGCCCAAGAGTAAACCTCACCTACGGAAGAACGTAGGTAGACGAGGGACGTATTCAAGAATAAACCTCACCTATGGAAGGACGTAGGTAGACGAGGGACGTACTCAAGAGTAAACCTCACCTACGGAAGGACGTAGGTAGACGAGGGACGTACTCAAGAGTAAACCTCACCTACGGAAGAACATAGGTAGACGAGGGGCCACACTCAACCTCAGCCGCGGAAGCAGCAAGCAAAAGGAGGGAGCAAGTGTTCAAAAAATGGACCTCACCTATGGAAGAACATAGGTAGACGATGGGCCACACCCAACCTCAGCCGCGGAAGCAGCAAGCAAAAGGAGGAGGTAAGTGTTCAAAAATGGACCTCACCTATGGAAGAACATAGGTAGACAAGGGACTGCACTCAACTTCAGCTGCGGAAACAGCGAGCAGAAGAAGGGGGCAAGAGTTCAAAAGAGAAATTTACCTATAAAACAAAATAGGTAGAAGGGACAACACTCAATCCCAACCACAGGAAAGGGGAAAGACACTCAAACATTGCTCAGAGACAGCTCAGCAAGGCGTCAAGGTGGGCAAGCAGGGTTCCGCTCGGAAGTCGGGCTAGGCAAGCTGCGCAAGGAGTATGCTTCGGCTAGGACAAACCGGACAATAGTTAGCAAAAGCATGTGACAACCTCCGTGGAAGCATAGGTATAACCTCGCGGTCGTAGAAGAGGGGGAGAACTGGTGAGAGAGGATCTCACATCCCAGGACATCACCAATAGCCCACACCCCAGCACACAAAGAGGGGGGAATACTGATAGTACAGGGTCCAACACACAGACCATAGTATTAAAAGACGTATCCCAAGATATCTAATACGCAGAGGAGAGGGGAGTACTGGTGATATAGTATCCCGAACCTGTTCACAGCTTACCAGCAACTAGAAGTCCGGATAGCCTAAGATGAGTTGAGGTACCTATTCTAGGGTTGGGGAGGTCCCAAGTCGAATCCTAGAAAGATCGACTTTCTCAAGGATCGACTTCCCTGGGATCGACTTCCGAACAAAGTCGATCCCCAGGAAAGTTGGATCTCAAGAAAGTCGATCTCTGGAAAGTCGACCTTGGGCCCCGATCTGATCAGTTAGGCAGTTAAGCGGTTACTGCCCAAATGACCAGATTACCCCCATAAGAATCCCTATAAATAGGAGGCATCCCCCACTCATTAAAGGCAGGTCATTTGGAGTGGAAGAAGTCTTAGCGAAACAGAGCTCTGCGCACTTGAGTTCCGTTCCGATTTTCCGCGGAGTTCCCCGCTTGGCGCTTGCTAGCGCGTCTTGGAGTACTGGTCTGGTTTCACCCTCATCAAAAGCAATCTAAACAATAAGCTGTCCACCCTTTATTTTTTATTTATGTTCATCTCAATGGTGGTGAATTACCAGAAGATGAATCTCAATGGTGCCCTTTGTTGCTAAAATAGAAGGCACGATTTGAGTAACCATTCTTTAATTACACTATATCAGTTCTTTATATCGTCATATCTTTCCAACGAAATCAAATCACCTAAAGGGATGTTTATCGGAATGTCAATATCAATGGAAATCCAAGAATGGTAGTTACTGGCCTATAACTAAGATCTAGACCTTAGTGATATTTTAGTGGAATACTGGATTCCACCGGAAAAAAGGAGATATAAGAAAAGAGAGTACGTACTTTAATAGGGGATTGAACAATGTTGCTTTAGACCTTCCACTCCTATTTATTTACGATCTCATGGTAGCGATTTTCCATGAGAATATGGTTCAGGCTGGTGAGTAATTGAGCTGTGCTTTTGCACCATGGTGTGGGCATAAACTTGCAATGACGTGGTGTTGACTTAGTTAACTAAGCTACTTTGCTCCTCGGTAAGTGCTTATCATTCTCTCTATAACAATTACCATTTTCTATTCCATTTGTGATTTGTTTACTGATAATGTCCTCCATTGTCGTTCAACCCAATATTTTGTTTGTTTGTTGTGATTCCAGTCTAGATATACCATATTATGGGTTCTTTGGTATGCTCGGAATTGTCGAACTTATGCCAATTTAGATTTTTAGATTACATGTGAATTTGTCATTTGACCTGCCAAGTTATTGCAAATTGAAATAAGCATTGACTAACGAGTCATTCATTAATGATGAATTGACGATAAACCTCCATATAAACTTTAGTTTTATATGTAAAATTGGCTTTTCTTTAATTAGGCATGATTAGTTGTTTTACCTTTACCCTTGCTAATTGAAGTTGGGAGAGATGGAAAATCCAGGGAAAGATTGATTGGAAGAGGAGATCGGAGATGATCTTATGCAATCAATTAACTAAGTTTTTCGAATTGGAATCCATCAAGAGAAAAACTTCAGATCTGATCAGGAAGGAGAAGAATAAAGCAAGAGACGTGCGGAACAAAGAAAGAGAAAGTAAGGAATAGCCGAATAGCACCTTGGTAAAATGAGAAAAAAAGCTTTCCTTCCTCTTGGTCCACCTGATACTTATATTCACAATGTGCTTGATGGACAAATTGCACATTGCGAGTCCATGTGTGAGGGAAATTAACATTGCGGCATGAAAATTAAATGGATTAGTACTAGTGCTGCCACTAAGTACCTCATTATCGCCTAAATGCTTTACTAATATGCACTGTATCACTAATCTTTTCAATATCTTCATGGGCATATAAATTTTTTAATTGCAGTTGTTAACTTGTTATACTTGTTTTCGTTGGTCATTTGGTAGTATATAATCAGGGATGAACATAAAGCTCCAGATTGTCGAACAATGAACACATTCAAGCTCAGCTCGGTTCGGCTCCTTTACGTAAACGAGCCAAGCCCGAGCTTTTTTTCCGAGCTCGTTTATTAAACGAGCCGTGCCCGAATACCCTTAGACTCGACTCATTCGGCTCGTTCATCCCTATATTTAATATATATTATCAATTTATCATTATTTTTATTACGTTTATTTGATTTATGTATTGAGACAGATAATTAATACTAATATATCTATTCTGAAGGTTGTTGAAAATGGTGCGGTCCAAACCTTTCCATCCCAAACTAATGATTATAAGAAATTCAATGGTGTTTCCCAACCTGTCACTAAGGATATTAACCAATCTGATTCATTCTTTACTACGAAGCATGAAAGCAAGCCTATCATTTGCCTTGAAAATGGTTTTAGTCCTAATCTGGGTAATGGAGATATCAGCAGAACATTACCGATTCCTTCTGATGATAATTTTTTCCATTCCTCCTTACCTACTGTAAAAGATGATCTTATAGTATCGGGTTTCAATGATTCGGTTTCTGATTTATATCATGATTATCGTTCATCATTCAACCAACTTGATGGAGTCAATGTTGGATGTAATGGGAATGATAACAATGACATGGTTCCTGATTTGTTGGCCAATAATGAGAAGGATGATGACTTTGATGATGATAACTGGGAATTCAAGGATGCCCCCTCAGATATGTTCAATGACAACATGGCACAAAATAAGGTGTTATTCTGTACTTTCTTTCAAAGTAAATCGATTATAAACTTAGAAGAGAAAATAAAAGTAAAAATTGAAAATATGTTTTAATTATTCTCACTAGTATGGATTGAAATTATCATCTTTTGTACAGGATATCCGTAATAGTGTGGCAGATATTCATGAAAATAGTTCGTTGCCTGGACTTGGCAATACCAAGCATCAAGAATCCGACCATGTAAAGACTACGAATGAAATCACTCTTAGTAAAGATGTATTTATGTCATCTGCAGATTTTGTGCCACCTCTAGAAAGCAGTTCTATGTTTGGTAGTGGGAACATAAATGTAATGGACTTATTTGATGATTTCTATGGTATGTCCGATAAGCATGGTGGTGCTGATAAAATAGGGAATCTCAGCGACACACTCAACACAGGTGCAGATTTTAACCATTCTACAAATATTGATTCAGAAGTTAGCAGTTTGGAATTCAAAGGTGTACACTCTAACATATGCAATCAAGAATCTAATTCTCATCAAGATCAGGTAATGTTTCTATCAGCGCCCCTTTGTTTTTCTTACCATCCCGTACATCTTTCTTTTTCAATTTTTGTCCCCAATATTTTTTTCAAGCTTAAACAATTATATTATGGATTCATTTAATTACAGTTCTAATAGAAATTTTTATTTTTTCATAGGAAGATTATTTCATATCAAATGACAGGTTTATATGTTTTGAATTTTTAGGTTTTTGGTAATTTTTGGGATAATCACATGGAGAAATTATCTACCTCTGCACTTCAATTGGACATAGAAGCAAAAAATACTCATGATGAGTACTTTGCAGATCCACCTTCAAAAATCATAGAAGCAAAAAATTTAATGGGGTTTGGACAGTTTGGTGATATTTTCAATGATGGAACTCAAGATGGTCATAGTACATCTAATGGCTTTACTAATTTTAATATTTCAAACTCTGAAGATAAATCATGCACGAATTATGACAATTTGAAAAGCACGTTTTTCAATGATGGAATAAAAGATCAATCCGTTGGAACTATCGATGAACATGAACTTAATGTTGTTACAAAATTACCACTGGAAGATTTTATGGATTTCTATTCTACAGTGAAAGATGCATCACAATTGTTGTTACTTCGACATCTTGATGATTTCAAAGTAAGTTCCTATACTTTTTTATATTAGTTTTTTAAAGAAAATATTTATTATGAAAGAGGTGACTCATATTAGTTTTTGTATATTAGTTTGCAATAAACACATTTATATAGGGATTTAGTCATAATCATGTATATCTATCCTTATCCCTAAAATCACATCCAATGAAGTAATACTTCTCAGATTTTGGATCCAACTTATCCTTTTTCTAATGATAGACACCCAAATAAATTGAAAACAGTTTACACTATTACAAAATGCGTTCATTTTTGGTAGACCGTAGATGCAATGATAACAGTTTTCTACAATTCTACCTAATTTAACATGGCTCCTTCAGTCCTCTTGGAGTTCAAGATTCCATTAGAAGAATGGAATGACAGTAAGGACTAAGGATAAATTTAATAACCTTCGAGTATTTGGGTGCATATCATTTGTTCTTACTACTAATGAGAAAAAGGATAAGTTGGATCCAAAATCTAAGAGGTGTTACTTCATTGGATATGGGCAGAATGAGTTTGGCTACAAATTTTGGAATTTTTAGACCAATAAGATGGTCAGAGTAAAAAATACAGTGTTTGTGGAGTCTAAAGTGTTTAAAGTCAGAGAGGATACAATAACCATGGGTTCAAACGAATATGTTGAGTTGAATTTAGATGAAAAGGCATCTCCTGACTCCCGAGTCCTGCCCAAGAGGTTCTACTTGTGAAGGAGACAGAAGCTGAAACTGAGAATGAAGAGGTGGTTTCTGAGGGGGTTGAGGAACTTGTTGACATAGAGAGGATTGGAGAAAGAACTGAACCTATATAGTTTGTCAGAAAATCAACCAGATTAATCAAGAACCAACGAGACTTGGATGCTATTGGAAGTTAATATGGAATGCTATTGGATGCTTGTCGTGGCATATATGGACGGAGAGAAATAAGAGATATAGACAGCACACTAGCAGGCCTCCTGAGGTAGTCCTTAAGGAGGTTATTAAAGACATCAGTCTCTCCTTTGATTCAGTGTATTACAAGAAGAGTTGTTGTCACTGTTTGGAGACATCTATGATGGAAGTATGGGAGACCAACCTCCTGAGGCAGCGTATCTAGTTACTGTATAACTAGATTACATAGCTAATGGAAGAGAGTCAATGAACTTTTTGCTCATTTCTTTTTACTTCTATTTTTATTTTTATTTTTATTCTCTATTTTTGTAAACTTGGCATTAGTCTTATTTTAATGTAATGAAATTTAATTGCTTCAAAAAAAAAACGAGACTTGGATTTGATTCAACACTATCCATGGACTACTTATTGCTCATAGTTGATGGGGGAACTTCAAATTTTTGAGAAGATCGGCTAGAGTGTCAAGACTCAAGACCACTAAGCATACTTGATCCCACTCCTGCTGTGACCAGAAAAGTCCCAAAAAGATCAGTCAGAAGAGCTGATCGTTCTTCAGTTGTCCTAGGATGTTGGGACCAAGATCTATCCGGAGAGGGGAGGAATCGGGAGGGGGGAGGGTTGGAATTTGTGTTTTGCGATTCAGATAGAAGTCAAAATCACAAACACCCAGATCCGGCTAAGAGTGATGCGCCAGGCACGTCAACCTTCCGGGGTGCATCCAAGGTTCTGGGTGCGCGCGCATATGCGATGATGCGCCCCCAGAGGGAGATGCGCCAGGCGCATCTCCCTTAGCCGGATCCGGGTCGGATCCGGGTAAAATCCGACCTAGATCCAGGCCTGTTTTAAGTTATTTAAATAACTTAAAACATTGTTTTGTTTTTATTTTAAAAAAAGACCAATTTTTATTTTATTTTAAGACCTTATAAATTTTTAGCATAAAAATTTATATATTGGTCCATGAAAAGAGCTATATTATTTTTAATATAAACTCCTCCCACTCTTTAGACTTCATATTTGTTTTAGACAAAATGAATCTTTATTTATAGACCAACCTTCTTTGTGTTTTTTGAATTCTGTCGATGTGGGACTAAAAAAGTGTGGTTAAATAAATTATTATTATAAAGTATTTTTTATGTTGTAGATGTATTAAAGAAGGCCCAGCCCAGCCCATTACGTTATTATTTTTTAAAAGCCTCTTGGGTTATTTATTATTTTCTTTTTATAAAAGCCTCTCTTTTATAAGTTTAAAGAAACCCTAGCCATTTATAGAGCTATATTATTACGAAAATACCCCTAAATGGTTAATCGGTTTTTAAACCTTAGTGTTACAATGAATTATAGGGTGTTATAATAGTTAATAAATATATGTATTATAATAATTTTTCTATCCAATATATTTTTAACTAAAAAACTTAATTAATATAATTTAGATATATAAAAAAATATTAATTTCCTATAGTTTTATAAATATTTACGAAAATGCCACTGGCGCATCTGAGCGCATGTGCACGCATATGCTCAGATGCTCCAGGTGGCGGCGCATCGCGCAGAGGCGCATCCGGAACCTTGGGTGCATCCGTTCTAAAACTCACACTCAAAACCATGCTTATCCTTTATTAAAAAAATTATAGCTATTAACATACCTAACCCATTAAAGAAATATCATTAACTAACTATTATATTATCTAGTTTTCACTAATATTATTACTAATTGTTTCAATTTTTTTTGTATTCTAATTATAAAAAATTGGTTATTACCAGAAAACCCATGAGATTGCTGTTCTTTGTCACGAAGATGATAATGCAATGAAACTCCATCAAGAAATCCAGGTGAATAGTTGTGTAAATTTAGTTGTATTTATTTTTCTGTTAATTGTCAAATTATATTTTCTTTAATATTATATGGTTTACTTTCTTATTTTTTATAATGTTCAAATTTCATTAATAAAATGAAAGGGGCCTAGCCCAGCTTACAAAAGATTATGGAATTAGGTATTTTTCATTTAGCTAAATCTATAACATTATATTGTCACAAACCGATGCCTTAGAAGGTTAGACTCTCACGAGTCCAATGCATTCTTCTCACTCTATGTTTGATTGATGTTTTTGCAGGAGGCAGCATTGATGAAAATACTCACATCCTTTAAAAATTTCTCTAATAACCACCTTTGGAGAGTTTAATATATGTTGCTTAAACATCCTTTTTCCCTCACACCATATGTGTCATAACAGAGTGCCTAAGAGGCTAGGACTGTTCACTGTAGATCCCAAATTCCTAAAATCTAGCTTTGTGCGTAAATTTTTCAACTGTTTCAATAATATTACCAATCCATATGTCCTTTCCTACACTGTCCAGTATTGTTTTTTTCCGATTCTCTAAATAGCTGAATGAGGAAATTTTTTTAAAAGAAATTAAATTTTCATTTAACAAATGAAGGGAATTGAGGACTTTAACAATTTTTGAATACTGTTCAATCAGAGAATTAAGTAATAATATCATTGTAAATTAACAATTGGATAATAAATGCCCAATTTTTTCCTCTTCTATTCCGCATAGGAGGCATGCGTTTTGTGTTTGTATTCCCCAATCCCATTATTCTAGGTTTTTGAATATTATTATGAAGTTCCATTTAATTCTTTATATCATTACTAAGAATTTAATTGGTATCTTCACTGATAATTTAGTTGGTAATAGTCATTTGAAGTTTGAACTAGGGGATTTGGTTATAGTCTGTTTCATAAAAGAGATATTTCCAACAGGTTTTTATTCCAAGTTAAGCAACTCCGATTTTAGACCTTGCTAGATAATAAAGAGGAATACTGAAAATGCATGTGTAGTATACCTTCTTAAGGATTAATGAAAATTTTAGACCTTTGTTAGTTTTATCTTCCGGACTCTGGAGGTGCCTGATGTGGTAGACATTGCATAAAAATACAAAATAGTGCAACTAATGACTTCTGCTTGGACAAAAATGGTTCTTTCTAAAAAGGAAGGGGGGATAGGGGTGTAGGATTTATTTGCCACTAATGCAACTGCATTGGTTAAGAGAGTTGAAAAATGTTGGAACCCAAACAAGCAAAGTTTTTCAGGCGGTCATGCGATGGCCATGACCGTATGGCCACATAGGATGCCTAGACGTCGCATAAAATAAGGTGGTAAAATTTGTAATTTTCCCTGTATTTGTAAAAATTTGTAATAAACATAGAAGTTTCTAAAACTTTATAAACATTTATAGAAGTTTTCCCTACATATAGAGAAAATATAGAAGTTTTCCCTGTATTTCTCTATTTTCTCTATCGCGAGTAGAGAAAATCGATCTCAAATCGCGAGAAGTGGAATCGCGAGCACTGTGGAGAATCGCGAGCAGTGGTAGTGGAGAATCGCGAGCAGATCTGCCATGGAGAATCGCGAGCAGTCCGAGCACTGTAAACCCTATTTCTTCTTAAATAAATGGGTAAATGGGTTAGGCGGATTCGCCTAACCCGTCTACATGAAGGCAATCGCCTACATGCGCTGGACCGCATGATGGCATGAAAAAAACTGCAAACAAGTCTATATTTGCAAAATGGATGAAATTGATATATATTAGGACAATGAATATTGAGGATATTAGTTGTAGACCTAGCCTAGACTCACACATGTGGAAAACGATATTGGTAAATAAAGTTCCGTAAGGTCTTGCGTAGAATTCCTAAGTAACTCTACAATCACCCAAATATCCACACTACCCCCATTCATAACTATACTACTCTAAATATGCCTAAGGTCCCTAGAAATTGTAATCAGGAAACACTGAGGGATCTGAGTAATGCATGTGGTGCAACATCCTATAAGAAAAGAAATCTATTCTAGATTGAATTTCAAGCTATATTCTTACAGGAGTCTAACCTTTTGAGATACCAGTCCATAGCTACCTAATGCCAAGGTCATAGCTACATAAGAGAGTGACAATGTTACTACATGTTTTGTTTTGCATTATGCTTTACTAGTATTTTCATTTCCCTACATTTGTATTTGGTGACTTTGGTCAATGCCCACTCATTATTTTTCAGCAATGAAATTTTTAATTGATCAAAAAAGGTGTAATTCCTTCTCTCTAACGCATCAAAGACTATCTTCACAGATTCCTCTGTCCTTCGAGTCATGGTTCGACGATATCTCATCATCTATTGGGTCGTCAAGAGGTTCTCTTCTGTTTTACGAGACTCCTGTAATTAGGGTATAGAGGAGGTGGTTAGGCGTTAGTAGAGAGAGTGAATTAGTGATACTGATTGGATTGGGGGTGCTGGAGTGTTGCAGGGGTTTGCTGAGCTGTTTGTACCAGCAACTACCTTAGTGGTAAAGCATGTGCCTGGATTATGTACGACGATCCATTAATTATTAGGTGGTCATGTTGTTGCAGAGGGTGCAATGTCTTGTCACCGGACTGACACGTACTGTCTCATTAATCATTGTAATGACTGGGAAGAAGTGAACAGAAAGAAGAAAATGAAACAAGAGATTTGTCAACGATATTCGACCTTGCCTATTCTCTAGGGGTGATTGAGATCTTTAGCTCTCATTGATCTCTTGCAATAAGAATGTTCAAAAGAGTTTCAGAATGTTACAACAATAGAGATATTTATATCTACGGAATACGGATGTGAGCCAATTTCATTCTCTAGATCAATAAGAGTTATTCATGACGAATAAATTCTATATAACTTATACCCCCAACCGGGGATCAGTTATTCGATTACTCCTGATTCTGGGGGGGTGCAGGTGGAGAAAGGAAAGGGGCTCATTCTCCTGGTAAGGGAGCCTTGGTAGTACGGGAGAATGACTCCCAAGATATGGAGGGGAACAGTGAAAAGTGGGTGGAACAAGGACAAAGCATTAACTCGTCAATCCATAGTTGGGGGTAAATGATGATATGTCATCTCAGTCGATGGAACAAGGGCACACCCCGATGACAATCCAACTTAGGCCGAATTGTTCCTCGTTCTCTCCTCCCCTGCGTTGTTCCAGATTTGGCTTATCACAACCTTCGTCGGCATCTGAGCCTAAGATGGTCTCGAAGGGGTTGTTCTCTCTTCCCAAAGTAGGACCAAGGAATTTAGATATGATCACTACTTTGGGAAGGCAACAAAGAAATATGCCAGAAGGAAAGCTGAGGAGGCTCCTGTTTAGGAAATGATGGGGCTCTCAGATTGGATCAAAGTATCAGGTCAAGAGGGCTTGCGAAGTAATGTGAGTAGAAAAAAAAATATTATGCCTATGGAGGGGATTTAAGCTCCAAAGTAGGTGCGGAAGAAGCCGCATTGAATGGCAGGTGATCTCTTATCTGAAACTTCATAATGGCTTTCTTGATTTGGAATATTAGGGGGTTTAACTCCTTTGAATCACATATTGAAATCAAGGAATTAGTTAGGTCCAAGGCTATAGATATATTTTCAATATTGGAAACTAAGATTAAACCGCATAAAGCTCAGTCGATCAGGGACACGTTTGGACCAGAATGGGATTCGCATAATAATGCTGACTCTTCCAGTCCTGCATCTCCAGACTCCATTTGGTTGTTTTGGAGGAAAAAAATTTGGTCAGTAGATATATTAGTTTCTCATCCTCAGTTAATCCATGCAAAATTGAAGAATTCCGGAGGTCTGATCTTATTCCATACGCCAGTATATGGTAAGGCTACTTCTAGGGATGACAGAAGGCAACTCTGGAATCTTCTTCAGCAAATTGGACCTATATCGTCTTTTCCATGGCTTGTAGGGGGGATTTTAATGAAATAAGGTCACCTGAAGAAAGGCAAGGATCTGGATCATATAATCATAGGGGGCCTGCTGAGTTTATACAGGCTACGGATATAGCTCAGCTATTAGAGCTGGATTCAATAGGCGGAGAGTATACTTGGACGAATAACTCCCCAGGACCAAATTTCACTCAAACAAAGTTGGATAGGGCTTTTGCAAACCAAATTTGGATTGATACTTGGCCCGGAGCAAGTGTGGAATTTCACAATGGAACCAGTGACCACAAAGCTATGCTAATCACAATATCTCAGGTGGAAAAAAGGAGCTAAGCCGTTTAGTCTATTTAACTTTTGGCTGGAGGATCCTTCATATGTAGAGATAGTTAAGCCAGGCCTAACAAAGCAAATACATGGAACTGGATTGTATAAGTTACAGCAAAAGCTTAAGGAAGTTAAAGTACTTTCTAAGCAATGGGCAGCAAAAAAAGGACATTCAGCAAGGAGGGTAGCCCAGGCAAGGATTGATCTGAATAACTCAGTTGAAGCCTTGGAAAAGGATCCCATATCTATCCCGCTCCTTGGAGGCAGATCTGAAACAGAGGAGTAAAGTCTCTTGATTAAAACTAGCAGACAAAAACAACAGATTCTTTAGTATCACCACAAAGTTAAAGAGATCTTAAATTTCAACCTCTAAAATTATCAATACGAATGGAATTCAAACCACCTCTAGGGTTCTGTTAGAAGAAAATAGTGTTAGATATTTTAAAACTTTGTTCAGTAATTCAACCACCCAACGGCCGGCGGTTCCTGTCATTTTTCCTAGAGTGGTTTATGAAACTATGAATAGGTGGTTGCTTCAGGTTCCATTAGAGGAAGAAGTAAGGACCACACTGTTCTCCTTTAATTATGCGAAATCCCCTGGGCCGGATGGTTTCACCTTGGAATTTTTCAAAAATTTTTGGTGAGATCTTAAAGGCCTAGTAATGGAGTGTGTAAAACAATTCTTCAAAGGCAAACTTTTGTTGAAGTTTGCTAACCATACTTTCATCACGCTTGTGCCCAAAACAAATACTGCCTTAGATATGTCGGATTTCAGGCCGATATCATGTGTCAATTTGATCTACAAACTAATGACAAAAATATTAGCAGATAGGATCAGTAAGGTCTCTAGTGAACTCATCTCTTCAAACCAAGCAACTTTTATTCAAGGGAGGCTCATCTCAGATAATACCATTCTAGCATGGCTTTGGAAGAAAGAGAACTCCCAAGAGGTGTTGCTTGAGTATAGATCTTAAAAAAGCTTTTGACACAGTCAGTTGGGAAGCTATAATTGTCACTCTTGAAGCGTATGGATTTTCTCCTATATTCTGCAAAATGATTTGGAATTGCATATCCTCTGCATCTTTTTCGGTGTTGATGGAAGGGACTCTAACGCCTCCTTTCAAAAGCCAGAGGGGGAGTAGGCAGGGTGATCCTCTATCTCCTATTCTATTTGACATGGTTATGGATGTTCTAAGTAGATTGATACAAAGTGGAGTAAAGAACAAAAGAATAGACACTTATCAGGTGAATGGTGCTACTTTTATATCTCACTTCATGTATGCGGATGATATCCTCATATTTTCAAAGGGAAATCCGAAATCGCTTAATACAATTAAGACGGTGCTTGAGAAATTCTCATTGTTCTCGGGATTAGAAGTAAATGCGAGCAAGAGCTTCTCCACCTTCTCAAAAGTATGTGCAGAAGATCAATCTTTGCATAATATCTTAGGATATGTTGTTAAAAATTTACCTATAACATATCTAAGATTACCAATCACGGGAAAGAAAAAATCATTTGGACAGTGCTAGAAGCTAATCCAGTCTATAGAGACGCTCTTAGCAAGATGGAGTGGGAAATGCCTTTCCTATGGAGGGAGAATACAACTAGTTAACTGGACAATAGCTGAAAAGTATACTTATTGGGCGTAAGGTATGGCTATTCCTGACTCTGTGGCTAAGAAGGTGAGAAGGTTAGTCTATAGATTTATATGGGATGGAAGGAAAGGGATCCCGTGGGCCCAAATGGTCCTTCCCAAGGTGGAAGGGGGTCTAGGGGTTAGAGACCTTCCTATTATCACCATTGGAACCAATATTAAAAAAGCTTCAAAGTACTGGGATAGGAGTGACTCTATTCTGGTAAAATGGATTCAAGATAGGTATATTAAAGGAAATGCGCTTAATGATATACAAATCAGGCTTACTGTGGATTCGCATTTTTGGAAAGCTTTTGTTTCAGAAAGAAGCCTAGTGGATATATGTTTGGATTGTAGGGCCAATAGTACGATTGTGTGGAGATCTGGTACTCCGATAAGTAAGTTGGGGGAAATAGTAGAAAGTATTAGAGATAGAAAGTATAAAGATATATTAGCTGAGGGAAGTTGGTCGAAGATGTCGACAAAATTCTTTATTCTTTTGTGGAGGGTGAAATGGGATCACCTAAACACGTTCAAGAAGCTGAGAAGTTGGAGAGTATAAGTACCTTCTGTTTGCTTGTTATGCAATCTGGAAAATGAAACTAGGAGTCATCTTTTCTCTAACTGTTCTTATTCCATATCTCTCTTAATTCCGTTGGCGGAACACCTGGATTTCGCTTTCTGGAAAATAATGAATATTCCAGTTCCCACCCAATCCAGTCCAGATATTAGATTGGCGGATTTGACGGAGGCAGCACAAAAGATTACACGTCACTCTCCCCCTTGAGGGCTAATATGGAATGTTATTGGGTGCTTGTCATGGCATATATGGACGGAAAGAAATTAAATATATAGACAACACATTAGTAGGCCTCTGAGGTAGTCCTTAAGGAGATCATTAAAGACATCAGTCTCTCCTTTGATTCAGTGTATTATTAGTAGAGTTGTTGTCACCCTTTGGAGACATCTATGATGGAAGTATGGGAGACCAACCTTCTGAGGCAGTGTATCTAGTTACTATATAACTAGACTGCATAGCTAATGGGAGAGAGTCAATGAGCTTTTTTCTCATTTCTTTTTTACTTATGTTTCTATTTTTATACTCTATTTTTTGTAAACTTGGCATTAGCCTTATTTTAATGAAATTTAATTGTTTCAAAAAAAAAAAGAGTATTGATTTATTCTTCAAGGAGATTGTGATTATCTCAATTGAGATAGGCGCACTATACTTTGCTGGAGGGATCCAGTCAGCTGGCTTCCTCCTCCAATTTTCTGTCCTATTGACTTGAGGATCCTTCCAAACTGGAAAATGTCAATTGGGAGAGCTGGATCTTGAATGCCAATTCTAGTGGTTGGTTATTTCCAACAGGACCATCAGCTCTCTTCTCATTCAATGATTGGAGGTCAAGCTTCTAGCAAAGATGTTGGAGGGTGGTTAGAAAGGGGACATTTAGGAATCACACAATGGTGGTGGCTCTTGGAGAGCTGGAGTGGTAACAGTTGTTGGCTTTCAGTTTTCTCCAGGAAATAGCTTTTCCATATGATCTATTTTCATTAATGCAGCATAATTGTGCTGATAACTTAAAACTAACGAATGTTTGATGACAACCCTACTTTTATTTTATAATTAATTTAAAAATACAAATCTTTTCAATATTTTGTTTTTTCATTTTATAGAAAGCTCATACAAAATTAGATGGTGAGGTAAAGTTTTCTGATAATAATCTTAGAAAGGAGTGCCTCCTCTCAAATGATGACTTTGTTAAGGATTTGCTTAAAACGACACAAAAGCCAATTTTCATGGCCTTGGAGATTGAGTACTCCTTGTCTGAAAAGATCTTGCTGGTATGCCATTGACCTTAAACTTCAATTGGTTAAATCAATTTTGTCAGTAGTAAATTAGTAAGCTTATTTCTTTATGTTTATCCCAAGTTTGGCATTTTGAGGTATTATCTTTCCCTAACTAATTGTGCCTACACTCTACTATTAGGCCGAGAAGAGTCTAGCTCCAGCAATCGATCTCTTTAAGCATGCAACTTCAATACTACACTTGTTAAATTCCACTCCTGGTGAGAAACAAAGAGCTTATATCATAGCTTGGTCAAAGATTCTTTCTACTTGTGCACATGAATTGCATCGGGGTTCTATGATCTGGGCACAATGTCTTCAGGCAAATCTATCCAAACAGATATTGTCCAACCCTCAAGGTCTTATTTTTTGTTTTTTTATTCCTCTAAACTCTGTAGTTACTTATTACAAATTCTACAAATAAACCTTTCAGGTTTCCAGTATTTTCTTGCACTTGGAGAAATTTACGTAGTTACCAAAGTTTTAAGTGTCTCATTAACAATATATAAACCCTGGTTGTTACTGAATCCAGTAAACTCAGAGAATTTATGGAATAGCATGAAAAGGTGTTCCAATTTCTGGGTGAATTCTGGATTAGAAAGTAATTTAAAAAAAATGGATGTGGCCTACTCTAGTGAGATCAAGGAAAAAATAAAAGCATTGCTTGATTCCATCGACTTAATTCACAAACTTGACATGCCTACTCTACAAAATCATGTTAGTGGTCATAAAGCTTCTCTTTGCCAGCTATCCTTATTACCATTGGGGAAGTTGCAAGGTATGTTAAATTATTGAAATTATAATTTATAAAATAAAATAATTCTTTCACTGACTGTATTGTCTGAAACAGAAATGAAAACGGTAATTTGGGGTGGTGAATGTTATTTTCTCAAGCTTGCAAACTTGTGGGCAAATTGTATATCTTGCGACCCACCGTCCTTGCATCACTTGAATAATGACTAATGAAGAAAGATTTGATGTTACTCAGACGAAATCTCTGATTCCTATATCAACCTGAAAGACAGGAGGTGGTAAACAATGGACAAACAAATCTTATTCAATATATATATATATATTGAACTCCACGACAAGGTACAAATGAAAGGATTCAGATATATTTTAGATGGAAAGGTGAACTTTCTTCGGTTGGGTTGATTTTTTATGTGTGAATGTGTGATATATATTTTTTTACAGAGGGGTGGGTGGAGGTCAAGCAAGTTGATAGTTCTTCTGTTGCTTGTGTTTCTTTGGCTTTTTTCATACACCACTTTTCATTCAAATCATTTTTATGCATGAGGCGATGGTTGTAAATGTTTTTTTTTTAATGTCGTATAGCTCGTACATGATTGTAAATTGTATGTATAATAGAATTATAGGGACTAGTCACTGCATTATTGTATCCTTTTGTATGTCTTTAATTTGTACCAAATGTAGAAAACATTGTGTCGAAACATGTGTAAAAAATGTCCATAAATTTTTCAAGTTATAAAAATAAAATGTTCTTAAGTTACCGTGCGATACTTTTATATTTACGAAAGGGAGTACACACTTCTCATTAGGGGTGAGATTCCCCACGGGGAAGGATTTTCTTAAATCCCCGGCAATTTCCGAGTACGGGGATGGGAAAATTATATATAAACCTTATAAAAAAATTTATATAAATAACTTTATGTAATATATTAAATAGATAAATTTATATTTAAAATCGTAAAATTAAATCTATATCCTGAATTAAAATTTAAAATCCTAAACTTAAAAGTTAAATCTATATTCTAATAAAATCGTAAACATAAAAAGTAAAAAATCCAATCGATTCAATGATTTAATCCTAAATAACCTAATCTCCAACTCCAAATACCACCGTCCACCGATCATCTAGTTCTTATTTTTACACATTGTTCTACCGTCTTACATCTCCAAGGTCTTAAGGTAAACTACATTTTTGCATTTAAATCAATATTTTAATTAAATTAGTAAATAGTAACATACTAACATTAGTATTTAGTAAATTACTGTTTAAAATAAATAAATAAAAAATAAATATTTCGACCAGGGATCTCCGTCCCCGCTCACCCCTACTTCTTACCCCTTATGAGAGAGTGCCCTACCGTCCTAGTTTACAATTAGAGCTTTAGGACTCCTCTCCGATCCCATTAAGAGTTAAAAGAATCATTTTTTGTTTCTCTTAAACATTTTTTATTGTGTATTATATATAGTGGTGGCTTACTTCAAAGTATAACACACCCGATCGGTTATTACACTAAAAATGTGTGATATACCGATAGTGGATGAGTTTCAGAGTTTCACTAAAAATAAAAATTATTACAACATTATCCTTTATATAATAAGTACGGGTAATTTGTTTGTGATTCTGTAATCGGATTCACTTGCGACCCGATAAAAAAACAAAACAAAAAATGACGCGTCTATCTGCCTCTTTCACAGATCTGATCTAATATGACTTGACCTAACCTGTTCTGTTGTTTTGAGAAGAAGGAAAGAGTGAGGAGAGGAGAAGGATCAAGATGATGTCAAGCGGTGGATACACGAGCATTGAGAATCAGAAAGTCTCTGGATCCGTAGCCGTACGTAAAAATCCAACTCTTTTGATTAAAACTTATTTATATCGTCGATTCATTCTTTTTTCTTGTTTTTCTTGCGGTTTTCTTGTGGATCTCAGGCTGTATCTCTTCCTGAAAGTTCCGCAGTCAAATTCACAGGTTGTCGATCATGTTCATTACAATAAAGTTTCAAATTTTGCCTCAATTTTGTTCAATCAATTATTTCAAAACAAAATTTCTTCTTCTACTAATTATCGTTGTTATTTCAAAATCCATTGAACAAGAAGATTCTAAGTTACAGACATTTCCACCTTCAGAAAGTCAAGGGAAAATCGCAGGCACAGTCAACCCTCCTTCTGATGCTGATGGTAATACTTATATGATAAAACATAAAAACATGTCCACCAATTTAGGCTTCTTTTTTTCTATTTTTCATTTTTTTTTCTTTTTCTTTTTAATTCCAATAGATACGTTCTCCAAACCGGCAATGGGTGGTAGTAATTCAGATGATTCTCAACAGACCGGATGGCTTGGAAAATTGACAGTAGCTGCATATAAACCCTATTTCGATGTCGATACACAAGATGTTTTGGAAAGAATTAAAGACTCCTTGTTTCCTTTCAAAGGAAGTTTCAACGAGAAAACATCTGAACATCCTGATCTGTATGTGCAACTTTTTTTTTACTTTAACTTTAATATATATCACCACTAATTATTCAATTATTTGCGTCCACTTTTTGTTTCTTAAATTTGGTTTTGGTTATCATTTTAATGTAAAATGCTTGCACATTGCACTTTGGTGAGGAGAAAACTGCAGGTTACTGTTTTTTTTTTAATATCACTTGTAGACTGTACTTAGTATGCAGCTTTTCATAAGAAATTAACATTTTACGATTTTCACATGGAGGATGATTGAAGAATTTTGAAATACAATTTTAACATATTAATTTTTAAATTTGAACTCTTTTTTTTAAAATTCAAATGTTATTCAAATTATGTACGGACTACTGATTAATAGACTAAATTAAATTTAAACAATAAAGAATATATATACCTCCTGCCTTTTTGCTTCCAATTTCTAACAAATCGAATTTCTGTATATCATGATTATCTTATTTTTATGTTTTACTATATCCCTCCTTACATTTGATTGGACACCTGGATGTTGTTTTCGTTTCTCTTTGCATTCTCATACTTCATACCGACCACCTAATGTGATTTACTAATTTTACACTTATCCTCATGGGTTTTCTAAATTCACATATTGATCCAGACTTCCAGTATTGTTGTATCTCAGTAACACTAATATTATACATTTTAGACTTATAACATAATATTATTTATATATGTATGTTCATAATATATAGAGGTTAGGGAAATGAGGTAACTCGAAATTTGAATGAATGAACATTCATTACTGGGATGCACCTGCAGTATATACCACGAGGCTGACGACCTTAGGTCGTAACCACTACATACAATAATATTACTTTAACAAATTACAATGACCTATTTCAATAACTAATAAAGAAATTAGTGCTAATACTGTTTTTTGTAATTTATGCCCAGGTATGGACCATTTTGGATATGCACAACTTTAATATTCGTAGCAGCTGCCATTGGTACATTTGTGACATATTTAGCTCAGAAGCTGCATCACAAAGAGTGGGAATATGACATTAACCTTGTCACATGGTCTGCTGGTCTGTTTTATGGATATGCTACTGTTGTACCTCTCGGCCTGTATGTCATTCTGAAGTACTTCTCGGCGCCAGCTGGTCTTGTTCAATTGTTCTGTCTATATGGTTACTCTCTCTTCGTCTTCATCCCTGCCTTGGTAAGTTATTTAAGTGTTCTTTCTTTAATTTATAAATGTGCATTTATCTTATTCAATTTTTTTCTAAAATACTTAGTATTTTCTGTCAATGGCAGTGTTTAGTTTTTAGTTGTTTGTCAATGAAATTTGAATGAGTGAAAATATGGTTTACACCGAATAAATAATTTTTCAAATTTTGTGGTAGAAAATATTTTGCCATTGCTAATTATGTAGTGTTTACAACTTAGTCAAATGGTCAATGACTTAATAGCTCAATTATCTGTCAAGTACTTGAAGTTAGGGTATGGTACCTCTACAAAGTACAAACACCTCTTTACTCACTTTAATATGATCATGGGCATTAGCACAATAGTATCTACATTTGCCATTTTTTGGTGAGGAGAAAGTGGTTTTCATTATACTTAAAAATGTAAAAGACTATATAAAGTAGTGATGACTGATGATTTCATCTCCTAGATTTCTAAATGTATCTTGAGAGCAAATCATATTCATATATCTTCAATGGCTTAATTTTCATGAAATATTTTGTTACTGGTTGGTGTGTTGACATGTATTTATCTTATAATTTTATGATCCAGTGTCTATCCATTGTGCCTGGGGAAATTTTCAGATGGATTCTCGTTGGCATTGCCGGTTTTATGTCGGCAACATTTGTTGCAATCAATCTTCGTGCGCACATTATGACAGCCGGTGAAAGATGGTTTCTGATCGTGGTTGGAATCTTTTTACTGCAATTGGCTCTCTCTGTTGTCTTAAGGCTCTATTGCTTCACGGTTAATGTTGTGAAAAAATAAGGATATTGTTGGATAAAAGAAAGAAGTTGAGAGGTTTCTATTTTTCTGTGTAGTTTAACAGCCGTCTTTTATAGTTTGCATTGAAAGAAAGAATTATCTGTACTTTCTATATACATCTTTTTCATAGTAACATTATTATTAAAAGAAAATAACAATTTTTTGAACGTAATCCTTTATAATTTATATCAATTGCCAGATTCAGATGAGATCCGGTTTCGTAAGATCTATTTGTGTGAGAATAGATAGATAATTGGTTCTCTCCTAAAAATCACACACATTGGCAATTTGGTATCATTCTTATTGAATCAAGATTTGGACTTTTTGAATTAAAACAAGTTCGGTGTGTACCAGATATTAATAGAAATCTGCTCTCTATAGGCAGTTTTCAATGGATAACTCATGTGATTTTCTCATTATTAATGTTGGTTTTCATGTTAAGATCGAACAAGGCTACTGAGAAATGATCTTGACTGGGACTAATGTTGGTTAGTGTAGCGTATAGGTGTGAACCCGACGTGAACGAGTACATAGAGGAAGCACAAGAGGAAAAAGAGCCAACGATGAGCGAGGATTCATATGAAGAAAGAGAAGAAGACAGATACGAAAAAAAATAGAAGGTGGTGAGGCCGAGCAGGTGGAGAAGCGAGATTGAGTAGCCGAGGAAGTGGACAACTCATCGAGAGAGAAGGAAGCGAAGGAAAAGCCAAAAGAATTTCAAGAGGAAGAGCTAAATGATACGGTTTGTATCAGGGGAAGGAAGACCAAAGTTTTTCGAATCTCTTGCAATTGAAAGAAATTATAATACTCAAGATTAATTGTCTTTATTCCATACTAACGTGGCTTTATATAATCTTACAAATACTAACAAATCTGAAAACAAATCATAAATTGCTAATCAACATGCATGGAAATAAATAATAAACGTATATGGAAATCAGGAAATAAATAATTTAATGTTAAATACAATATTAAATACAATGTAGAGGATCGAGCGTATCACTAAATGAAGAGAATGAAGTCGGGACGGCTTCGTAGTACACACTACAAAAAAACAGTCTTTTCTGACGGATACTTACTGGCGGCTTAGTCACCAGTAATGTTTTTACTCCAATATTGACGGTCAAGGCGTCAGTATTCGTTAGAAGCCTCCATAGATTTCCGTCTCCTTAAAATCGAAGATATTTGTGATGCTATCTGGACGCCGGTGTAATTTTTTTCTTTAAATTCTAAAAACATTCCTGATAAAATAGCTATTCGTTAGGATTGAGAAATATCAACAACGGTCCGAAAATCATTGCTTGCAGAATAGCCACCAGTAATATTTTCTCGCTTATTGATTTCCTATACTGGCTTGACGATAAACCATGTGCCGCCAGTAAATTTAAGGTAAAGTTTCTTTATATAAAAAAAATCGCATTTTCAATTACTGCCAGATTCAAAGAGTAGAAATTTCAAAAAAAGCATTGATAACATTATGAAATAGGAGACTTGCCTTTAACTTTATTTATAAAAAAAATAATTTCTTTATCGGGTGAGGTCCGACCCGATCAGTCAGAACAAAAGCTTGGTTATACTCTCATGAGTGAAATTTCCAATCCAACGGTTCAGATTAGTTTTTGCTTTTGTATTCTAGAATATTTCTTCTTCCTCTGTTGGATATAGGGATGTTGACTCTCACATAAACTATAAAGTATATAAACCCTAGTTTTTGCCCTTTTTTTTACTTGACACCTGTTATTTCTTTTTCAACGATCGGCGCTGGTTTTTGGATTTGGGATTATGGAGGATGTGTCTGATGATCTGAAAGGATTGAATCTTGATCAAAATCACCTGGTCTGTTCGGTGTATTATTTTATAGTATTTTGGTTAGAATATGACGATGATTTTATGTATACAGACTCAGTGCAGTGTTGTAATTTGCAGCACACTTGTTTAGTACTTTAATCAGACATTTATTTTCCGATTCAATTTTGCGTTCTCCTACTATCCATGGATGCATATACTGCTTATTTTGACTTTATCAATTGATCGCCATTTAGAAAACAGGAACCAGTTCAAAATCACACGTTGATGGAAATAATGGAAAATCTATTGATTTTACACACAAAGAAGCAGACGATGATGTAAACGAAGAAGCAGATGATGCAGCAGGTTACATATCTTTGGAATTATTATTTTTTGTTTTTATTTAAGATCAAGATAACACAGTCTGATCTGAAAGAGCAGGGTCATCCCTGTCAGATGTTATCAATTTGGGGATTCCATATAATTTGACTATTTCTTTGAAAAATAATTGAGCCATGTATCATTGGCCATATTGGAAAATCTGTCAACCACTACAAATACCGAGTCTAATGACTCTAAGTCTCTAATCCTTTCCTTGGACCCAATAAGTGTATTTCTCAGCAAGGATCCAGTTTACCAGTTGTATCCTCCCCCCATAGGATTGCTTCAATAGATTGGATTAACTTCCAACACTAATTATAAGATTTCTTCTTGCCTGTTATTGAGAGACCTAAGAAGATCAGGGGAAGGAAGCTGATTCGTGAAGAAGCCTGATATGTTTTGTAATGCTTGGTCTTTTGCACAGACTTTTGAAAAAGTTATGGAACTTTTAGCTGAGTTGATCTCCAGTCTTTAGTAGGATGAAAATTTCTCTAGCATTGTTTTTATTGCATTTAGAGACTTTTTGTTTGCCTTTGAGAAAATTAATATATCATTTGCATCGATGAGGTGGGAAATGACTTTTTGTTTGCCCTCTTAGTCAGGTTAATTTACTCTTTTGTTTTAAATCTGCTTCTTCTCTTACTAGGAGGGCTTTTAGTTTGTATTAATAATAATAAATTCCCAGGAATTTATAGTTTGATCTTTAGTTATACTGTTTCGTTTTGGATCTAGATTGAGGTAGAGTTTTCTTCTAGGGCAGCTTCTGAGGAGTCCAATTTCACTCTGGTATTTAGCACCGGTTTTGCTGAGTGACCTCTTATTACAGCCCATTGTTTGGCTAGAATTTTTGTCTCTTTCAATCTGTGTTGATTCCTAAAGAGACCTATTCCACTTGTTGTTTTGGCCAATGTCCCTCTTTCACAGTTTCAATGAAGGATACATTCTCCAACCAAGAGTTGTAGAGTCTGAAAGATCTTGCTTCTTTTTCAGCTTGAGAGAGGGTTACGATCATTGCCTTATGGTCACTTGTGCCATTATGGAACTCCACTCTACCTCAGGCCATAGGTTCATCCAAGGATTAGAATGCGTGCGCAAAAGCGTGCACATGTGCTGATTTGCGCGGTTGTGCCTTAGGTCAAATTTAGGTCAGATCCTACCCGGATCCGGTCTGATTTAATCAGGCTTTTTCATGCGACGCCTAGGCGACCATGCGGCCCAGCGCATGTAGGCGATTGCCTTCATGCGCTGGCTGGGTTAGGCGGATTCCATTTACCCATATTTTTTCATTTAAAATGAGGAAATAGGGATTTGAAAGTAGGGTTAGGATTTCTAGCCGCCTACCTCCTTTTTCTCCCCTCTTCCAGACCACCTCCGGCGACAACGATGTCCAGTGACGACCTCCGGCGAACGTCGATTCCGGATAGACGACCTCCGGCGATCTGAAAATTTAGGTATTTATTGTAAATACCTAAATAATATAAGTATTTATTGTAATTAAATACCTAAATAATTTTTATTAAGACTTCTTTTATAATAATAAATAAATGCAGGGAGAATATCATAGTTTAAAGAGCGACGCTTTAAGCGTCGCTTTTTTAGCTTTAAGCGACAAAGCGCTCCTCCAAGAGCGCTTTCTCAATCGCTTTTTCTGGTCGGGTTATCGGGTCGGGTTGGGTTATTGGGTTGGGGCAACCCATTAACCATGTGAAATAACTTAAACTATTTTAATTTCCCTTCCTACCCCTCCAATTTCTATCTAACTATATAAACCCAATACCCTTCTAATAAAACCCTAATTTCCTTTATCACTCTAATGAAATTGAAGAAATTTTTAGAGATAATATAGATATTGGTGCTCGTCTAGATGATTAGGTTATATGGCTTGTAAATGTTTTTCAAATAATTTGGATGATGTCTTGAATAATTACAGGTTTATATATATTTTATGTTTTATGATTTTATCATATATTTACAGGTTTAAAATATATATATATAAACAGGGGGTATATATGCAATTTTTTAAAAAATTACATTTATTTACAATAATGCCATTATCGCTTTTTCAGCTTTAAGCGCGCTAACGGAACCTGAAAAAACTGACCGCTTTTCCGCTTTTCCGCTTTTCCGCTTTTTGAACTATGGAAAATATGCAAATTTCCCATTTGAAATTATGCGACGCCTAGACGCCTCAGGAGGTCATGCGACCAGGTCCATCGCATGACCGCATGTAAAAACTTGGATTTAATTAATCAAAAATAGGAATCCTCACCCTGACCGGTCCAGCCAGATTCTTGGCACCAACCTCCGGCGATCCTCCAACAGCTCTCTGCTGATCCATATTTTGTATTTTGAATATATGTGTGACTATTTAATATTTGAGTATTATGTTATGTGAAATATGAATTACTATTTTTTAAAAATACATAAAAATATATTAGTTTTCTTATTTATTTATAAAATTATAATTACGATTATGCCACTGCCGCGAAAGCGTGCTTTTGAAAAAATGCTCCTGGTAGTGGCGCATCACGCAGAGGCACATTCCAAACCATGAGTTTATTCAACATTGGTTGATAAAATCTCTATCTAGCTTTGATCGGGTGAAGTTTGGACCTGGTGAGTTGAATGGTAACTCAAATAGATTTTCTATGTTGGTGGCATCTATGGACTCTGAAGGTCCAGCATGAGAGTAGGTTCCTGTTCCTAACCTTTTCTATCAACCATGGAAGTGAATTCTGGGGGTCTATTTGTTGGATTGCATTCTATAAAGGTCTCTTGCCTTCCTTGGAATTTTCCCATATATTGGGATGTATAATACTTCTAAACCCAGGCCCCAGTGTGTTCTTTAATTTTATGTGCATATATTGAGTGTGGGTAGCTAGGATGTCTACTGTCCAAAGATCATTACTCCAGAATGTCCATATCGAATTCTTTATCCAAATATGGATTTCTTCTTCTTTTGGAGTTTAAATGTGTGTTTTTGAAACTCACCAATCAACTAATTTTTTAATATTTTAATCAATTAGTTATTTGTTTCTGATTTTTTTGAAAATAAATCTCTCTTTGTCTGCATATTTATATTAGTTATATTTTAATCTTCTAATTTGCTTTGTAGGTGTTTCTGGAAAAAAGAAGAAGAAAAAGAAGAAAAATAGAAGCACGTAAGTACAATTGTATAATTTTATTGATTATTTTATTCCTTACATGTCATTTCTCTTTTGAAACTTGACTTTTAACCTGGGATGTGATTTTGCATTTCTACACATTGGAAACATTTTTTGTCTAGAGGCTTCTTAATTACATTTTTTATTCCAAGATGTTTTTCATTAATAAAAACGAAGGCTATGCCTTGAAAGTTGAAATACAATTGAAGAAAAATAAGAACTTTTTTTTGAAGCAATTAATTTTTTTGAAGCCTTGATATGTAGGTTCATCTTGACACTTTCCACTCAGCCATACTGCCTAAATAATTAGACTGTCTGCCTTTGGAGGTTGATCTCCCACTCTCCTATATTTGTATCGTGCTGGTCTCCAAAGATGATGACAACAACTCTTCTTGAAGAATTCATGCCTGAAGGAGATGCTTATGTCATTGGTGACCTCTTTGAGAATTGTTTCTGGTGGCCTGAGTGTGTGTTGCTTCCACCTCCGATTTCTTTCTGGCCAGATGTGCCAACATATGGATCCAATCATGTTCCATAGTAGACCCCAAATTGAGGAGAGATGTGTTAGCTTCTGACATATCTCAGTGAGGTCCCCTAACCTGATATCTGGTTAATTTGTGGTGAGTGTGGCTATGTTAAGTATTTTTCAGAAAATTTTATTTAGGTTTTCACCTAAGGGGTGGAGGATTTCTCTAGTGTAGGTGCAGTTGAAAAATAGGTATCCTCTAGTTTCAATCTCTGTGTTGCAGAGTAAACATGTGGGTTGGATGGCCATATCCCATTCATTCAGTATGATAAAAATGTTTAAGTGGCACACAAACCTACAATATTCTCTATTTTCTTATGGAGAATAAAATGGGGCCACCTAAACACTTTTTATTCTCCATAAGAAAATAGAAAATTTTGTAGGTTTGTGTGCCCATATCCCTTCTGCTAAGTTATCCTTATGGCTTTTGTCTCTAATTTCCTCACAGATTGTTGCAAGTTTCTTGTTTAGGTTCCCATTCTTCCAAAGGACAGTGTAGTTTTGGCCACATTCGACAAAAACACTCACCTAAGATTAGCGCTTTAATACTAAAGCGCGCTAAAGCGGCGCTTTTAAAACCATGCATGAGATACTCTTCACACCAGTATATGGTAAGAATACCAGGGAGGAGAGGAGAAACCTATGGAATGGGATCCTACACATAGGCCCCATATCAATACACCATGGCTAAGAGAAGAGGGACTTAATGAAATTAGATCCCCAGAGGAGAGAGCATGCTGTAAGTCAATTTGCAATCCACGAGCATATCTGATCTCTCTTGATCAGATTCTCTCTACCTCACACGAGAATAGTGGTTCTCTCTATTCTCTCAATTTCAACCTCACACGAAAGTACTGATCTGAAACGTGTAATCAGATCAGAAAAAATAGAAGTGGAGGAAGGAAAAATAAGAACACACAACAAAAGAGAATGTTTTGTTAACGAGGTTCAGCTGTGCTTACTCCCTGGGGGTGATTGGGTTCCTCCTACCCTTGGTGACAAGAATTACAGAAGGCAGAAAATTATCCAGCACATTTACAAGAGAAAAATTAGATGTTTTTTATAATTAGTTATCTAAAGAGACGTGCCCTAGCCCTTGATAACTAATTAATCCTGATGGGTGCGATCATACCAGCACTAAAGCACCGGATCCCATCAGAACTCCGCAGTTAAGCGTGCTTGGGCGAGAGTAGTATTGGGATGGGTGACCTCCTGGGAAGTCCTCGTGTTGCACCCCTTTTAAATTAATTCAAAATAAAAAACTAATTAATCCAGCAGGCTGACAGGCTCAATAAGAATATTAGCCCATGAAGAATATTTTCCATCTAACTTATGCCTCCCTTATAATTTAATTAATTGCTCACTGAAATAATTGCAAATAACTCCTTGCAATTAATTTCAATGCAATTAACTCCAACACATGCTTAGGAATATAATGATACGGAAGCCTATCTGAATTTATTGACTGCACAAACCTGGCACAGGTACTAGAATTGCCA
The DNA here is from genome assembly GCA_001185155.1 of Zostera marina. Lineage (NCBI taxonomy): Eukaryota > Viridiplantae > Streptophyta > Magnoliopsida > Alismatales > Zosteraceae > Zostera > Zostera marina. The sequence goes on from LFYR01002171.1 coordinate 153,368, forward strand.
TCCATGAGAGGGGACTATACATGGACAAACAATTTCCCTGGACCCAATTTCATACAGTCAAAAATTTATAGAGCCTTTATTAACCAGTCCTGGATAGGTAAATGGCCAGAAGCTAGAGTAGAATTCCACAACGGTACAAGTGATCATAAGGCCTTGATCATCATCTTCTCACATGTAGAAAAAGCACTAAACCTTTTAGGTTATATAACTCATTGCTTGAAGAGGACTCCTTCTGTTAGATAGTGAGGGAAAAATTTAAGAAAACCACCAGAGGGACATGCCTTTTCAGATTTCAGACTACAACATTGGTTAAAAGAAGCATAAACCAGAATCAAACAATGGGTAGTAGAAAAAGGTAACTCTGCAATAGCTTGACTTATTTCAAAAAGGACACTCCCCACATCCAGACATCTTAACCATCTTCCCAAGGGTAGTAACCACTAAAATGAATGACTGGCTAATCCAGACACCCCTTGAGGAAGAGGTTAGAGAGGTATTATTTGCTTTTAACACAAACAAGTCATCCGAACCTGATGGTTTTACATAATGGAATGAACTAAAGTCTAAAAGAGAACATAATGGACTGTGTAACCCAATTCTTCAAGGGGAAACCACTCCTAAGGGCAGCAAACCAAGACCTTCCTTACTCTTATCCCCAAAACTAACACAGCAGTTGATATGGGAGATTTTAAGCCAATATCTTATGTAAATTTAATATACAAACCAATGACCAAAATTCTCACGAACAGGATAAACAAAGTCCTACCACAACTCATATCACCAAATCAAACAGCCTTGATAAATGACAAATTAATACTTGAAATGCTGGGGATTTTCTAGATCGGATCAGATCTGTGAAGATCAGATCAGAGCTAATGATCAGGTCGGGAATGATCTGATAGAAATAGTGGTCACACAACTAATTCCAATGAAATCCACTGATGGAATAGGAATTTCCAGAAATGGATCCCACCAGATCTGGGTAGCACTCAAGAAGTTCACGTAGAAAATAAGAGAGAAGAAAACGCGAGAGAGAATGTAAAATTACCTCAATTTTTAAAAAATGATATAAAGTGAAGATCCTTTGGGTCCACTCCCTTTTATACTCCCATTGTGTAGAGTGGAAAGTCTACAATAGGAGTTGGAAGCCCAATTAAAGAGCCAAAGCCTTGGCTCGAGCCAATGACCAAGTAGTTACCAAAGTACCAATGATTTGGAGCTATAAAGATTTTTAAACTATGAAACTTTCTATTATTTTTAAGCTTGGCCCTTCATATATTTTAAATCTCAATGGTAATTTACATTCACAAAATAATGTCATTTCTCTATTGTTTCTAATATTATTTGTCTTGTCTATGTAGGAAGAAGAAAGAACCTCTGTCTCAGACTAACCCACCTTCTATTCCAGTTGATCAACTTTTCTCATCTGGGATCTTTCCCGAGGGTGAAATTCAGGAATACAAGGATGAGTAAGTACTAAATGACAATTCATATTTTTTTAACATCAACATTTTGTTGTTGGTATTTGATAAGTTTTTTTTTGATAAATTAAAAATTTCATTTCTGAAGGTTACAAATATAGGGAAATGTAAATGCGAAGAAGTAAAAACATTGTCACTCTCTTATAAGTTGTTTCTTTCATGAATAGTAATCTTTGGAGAACAACCTCTGAAGAAAAAAGGGAATTAGAGCGTCTCGAAAAACCCATGTACAATTCAATTCGCTGTGCAGCTGAAGTTCATCGTCAGGTATTGCAGATATTTTGGTTTACATTTATTTTTTATATCCTTTCTTTTTTTATTTCATATGTGAACTTTTCCCCCTAAATGTTTGGCTTTTTACTTCACGTTTATAGTTTGTTATATATTTGTGATTAGGTTCGGACATACATGAAGAGCATTATAAAGCCTGGGATGTTAATGATTGATCTATGTGAAACCTTGGAGAATACAGTTCGAAAGCTGATTTCAGAGAATGGGCTTGAAGCTGGCATTGCTTTCCCAACAGGATGTTCTTTAAATTGGTAATTTTTTTGAACCACCACCAATCCTAGCATATTTTACCCTCAGTTCATTCAATATAGTTAAACTTTAAAATATTTAATCCATAGGGTTGCTGCTCACTGGACTCCAAATTCTGGGGACAAAACTGTTCTTCAGTATGATGATGTCATGAAGCTAGATTTCGGAACACACATTCAGGGTAATATGAAGGGAGATATCTAATTTGTGGTATCAATGGATGATTTTAGACTTTTAGTATCATCATATCATGGCATTCATGTTTTCCATTTAATTCCATAAATGCTTGGTTTCTTATATTTTGCAGGGCATATCATTGATTGTGCATTTACTGTTGCATTCAATCCCATGTATGATCCACTTCTTGAGGCATCACGGGAGGCGACAAATACTGGAATCAAGGTAATTTGATCCTTTTTTTACATCCAATAGTTTACTTTCTCATTGGGCTAGGCAGCATTATCGTAATTCATAAATGTAAATCATAACTTTCCTACTAAACTTTGTTGCTGAACTCCCACAAAGAGTGAGATAACCATATTAGTGTCAACCATATACGGTATAGATATTAGATACCATTGTCTATAATATATATGTATTTGACCGATTAAGTAGGGTATAATAAATGTCGTATACATATCTGATGTAAAGCTTAAATGTGGAATATGAGTCTTTTTCCTTGATTTAGTTCCATGTTATATTGTGAATATATTTATGATGCAGAAGACCAATCTCATCTCCTATGGGCTCTAATTAATTCGACCCATGGACCAAGCCCAATAAAATGGACTTGGACTCTCATGGTGGAATTTCCACTCTCATGTCATGAGAGTATAAATAAGAGTAGACAACATGGAGGTGACAGTTTTTGAGAGTTAGTTTCCACATTCCTGTACTTTTTAAGTATAAATATTTCCTGTATTTTTTACAATATTAATAGGCTATATGTAAAATTAAATAGAAGTTTAAAAAAAATTAAATAGTACTTATGAGTTACATCTTAGTACTTAGTAATGTAGCAGTTAACTGAAGGCCAAGATTAATTGAAGAGAGTAGAAATTTTCTTCACAGATGCAGGGAATGTAGGAATTCTTGGAGTCCACCAAGAATAGAAAAGAAATAAAGGGAGTGTAGAAAAGAGTAGAATGAGGAAAGTAGACAAGAGAGAGTAATACCTTGATTTAGCACAGTAAACAAAGATGATCTCCTGCCAGTTGGGTCCATTACATTTATACTCACACTAATGGTAATGGATAGCCAATTTAATGTGAGTCATAACCTCTTTAATGAGAGGTAGAAATGGCTTAACCTTGGTCAAACCATTGAGGGACCAGATCAGGGGATCCTTCTATTTCTTCATCAAGTTCATCACTTGCGTTTTAATTTCCGTTCATTTAACCTCTTGGTGAAGTCAAGCTTTTTGACGCGGCCAGGCGACCAGGCGATGCCTGGGACCGCCTGGTCGCATATGTGGTCCAATATGCGACATGTTATTTTTCGCAAAATACAGTAGCAGCGGAAGGCAAGCAGCAGCGGAAGGCAAGCAGCAACGGAAATCCTTGGGCGATTTCAGACTTCAGTAGCAGCGGAAGGCGGAAGCAGACTTCACGATCTCACGATTTCAGACTTCACGATATCAAGATTTCACGATTTTAGTAGTATTTGGGGTTTAGGGTTTTTTATTTAATTGGGTATTTTTTATTAGGTCCTTAAGTTTTAAAAAAATTATAGAATTCATTTAAATTTTTTCAATTTAAATATTTTCACCTTGGGTAAATGGATCGGGTTTAGCCAAATATGCGACCCCCCAAATATGTGATGGGGGGTTACCGCCGCATATGCGACAAATCAAAAGGCTTAGGTGAAGTTAATGTACACAAGCTTTCATATTCGAGTCATCTCAAGACGATTGCGTTTCTTTGTATGGATCTAAATAAGAATTTGAGAATCGTCAAATAATGATTTCTACAATTCTACTCAATAATGATTGAACTAGAACTTACTAGATCGAATGTGCTCCAGTTTCTTTGGAAACTGGTAGCTGTTACACAAAGGCATAAGATCCTCTTTGCTACGTCCATAAGATCACGTGTTGGAAGACCAAATGTACTCCACCATGCAACTGTAAAAAAACATCTCATCAATGACCGATCAAGTAAAATTCATAAGTACTCTTGAATCTTCATTCTTACCCGGGTCGGTTGTTGAAGAAGATTCAACAGCCTGCATACCAAAGTATCTCATTATTCTCATCCTATCCTTATATTGTATTATTTGTTGCGAGATTTCTAATACTTTTTTCTTGCTCGACACCATCTTCGTCAAGCATGTGTGAAAGTTAATTTCGTATTCCACAGCTAAAGCACAGTTCTCACTAATAAGTTATTCACATAAGGAACTTTCTTACTTATATATAAAGAATACTTACTCGTCATCAGAGTCTTGTAGAAGATAAAAGACATTGGGGTTGAAGAAGGCACTGACACCAAAGATAGGTTTGCTAAAATGCTTCACCCAACGCTTATCAATGATTTTTTATAGTTGGGTTAGCAATGGCTTTTTCTTGTCCTTCAACAAGTCTTGTGTGTTCCTTCTTGCAATCTTTAAGTCTTTCAGTATCAACCAAGGTTTAAAAACCGGTTAACCGGTAACCGGTTCTGGCTTACCGGTTTTCCGGTTAACCGGTAGGGGTATTTTCGTATTTTTTTTTTCTAAAACAGAAATTCTGTTATATACTTATATATCTATTCCATGTGTATATCCATGTTTATATCCCTGTTTAAATAAATAAAAATATCATAAACAATATAGTAATTCAAAATAGTCATTCAAAATAGTAATTCAAATGAGGTCTAATAACTTATAAGGAGAGGCTTATAAAATTTAAACTTATTAAAATAAGGCCTTTAAATGAGGCCTCAAAATAACTTATTAATAAAACGTAATGGGCTTTATTAAATGAAGCCTTTAAAAAAAACAAATTAAAACAGATTAAATAAGTATTATTTTATTGAAACCGGGTCGGGTACGGGTAAGACCCGACTCACCGACCCATTTACCCGTCCCAACTAACCGGCCACCGGTTTTTAATTTTTTACCGGTCAGCCGGTTAACCGTCGGTTTTTAAACCTTGGTATCAACTAATCTGAACAACCTCACAAGGGGTTCAGAAACGGCCAAAAACATTTATAGAGATTCAACCAGAAAGAATTGTTCCAAATCAACTTCTGAATCACAGTTTCACAAGTGATATTAGACCACGGGAGCCAATCAATCTTTTTCAGATTCTCCCTTTGTTCTTTCAAGCTCTATAATGTGAGAAAACCGTGTAACTCTACATCTTACCAACTCTTTCCCATCTCACATGGTCAAAAAATTGCTATGAAGAACACTATGAGCATAGATGTAGGTCACTATCTTGCGGCCACCAACAATCATCTTGTTGTACTTGGGAAGTTATTTATATTAATATTTTGAAAATACTGGTATTTATTGTAACAATTAAAATATATAGGGGATATTTCTCAGTAAGCTTTTTCAAGCGGTCATGCGATGGCCATGACCCCATGGCCGCCTAGGCGCTCGCCTGAAAATATGGCCGGAGGTCGCCAGCGACGAGGTCGACGATGGCCGGAGCTGCCTGGAGGTCGCCAGAGTCTTCCCTTGTGGTGGCCGGAGTATCCCTTGAAGATGGTCGGAGAAAATGGGTGAGGAGATGATATGAAAATCTAGGGTTTATGGTTCAAAGGTAGGAGGGAAGGGAAGAAAAGGGGAAGAAACAAGAAAGAAAAGAGGAATTAGGGTTTTTAAAACCCTCACCCTCTTATTTAAATGACTTAGCCTTAAATGGGCTATTGGGTTAGGCGGATCCAACCCGGATCCGTCTAACCCGCTCCAGCGCATGAAGGCAAACGCATGGTCGTATATGCGACGCCTAGGCGTCGCACATGAAAAACTATGTTTCTCAGTAGTTCAGACGTTTCCTAGGCACCCTAGACCATAGTTCCGGATGCGCGCGGATATGCGCGGATGCGCCTTGGAAGAGAGATGCGTCTACCTTAGCATGTGATTTAAATTTTTTTTTTTTATCTTCCTTCATCTTTTTCTCCATCTCATTTCAGAGATTAAGGTTGTGTTTTTTTTAATTAATTTGTTATTTTTTTAGGGTTTTCGAAATGGCTGAATTTAATGAAAACAATGAGGGTGAACCCCAACCTGAACCTATAGATGTAAATCATCTGTTCTATAAACGGCTAAAGAAGACACAAGATCACCTATAGATCGTATTATGTATTTCAAATTTGAACTAGTCTATGTGTTTTGAACTACTTTAACTATTTTGATATATTTTATGAAGTAGATATATTTTAGGTTTATAAAAAATATATGAAAAACCTTTATTTTTATATATATTTACGAAAATGCGACTGACACAAAGGCGTGCTTTTGCGCGCAAAAGCTCAAGTGCTCCAGGTGGCGGCGCATCCTGAACCTTGCCCTAGACGTTCATGCGATTGTGCATGCGACCAGCTCCATCGCATGAATGCCTACTCACCCGAAAAACCTTGGTCACAATTGTATAAGAAAATGATAATGTTTTTACATTATATGTATTTGCATTTCCTAACATTTGTAATCTCGGATAGTGCTTAAATTTATTTTGAGTAATGAAAGCTTTAATTCATCAAAAAAAAATACTAAGTTTCCTATCTAATAAATATCCAACATATGTTGGTTTGTTAGTGTCAAAATACATCTTTCATTTTTTTGTTTTCTCTTTTCATGACTAGGAAGCGGGAATAGATGTGAGGTTGTGTGATATTGGTGTTGCAATTCAGGAAGTAATGGAATCCTACGAGGTTGAAATTAATGGAAAGGTCTTCCCAGGTTTGTTTTATCATTAAAATTCTTCATGAATAAAAATTAGGGTAGTTCCTTGATTACATGGAAAAAGAAAATTACAAACAAAGAAACAAACATGAAAATGAGTTAAAGGCTCGTCGACTCTTTCCAATTAACTATGTAACATGATAACCTAGCTATATAGTAAATTGACACGCTGCCTCATACTTTCATAGTAGATGTCTCCAATGAGTGATAACTGATAACAACTCTGTAAGTTTTTTCCTCAAGAACGGATCTAATCTTTGCAAACCTAGTTCTCTCTCTCTCTCGATCTCACAGAAAATGGTGGCTCTCACCTCACGCAAGAATTGTCTCTCTACCTCACGATGATTTATTCTGGTGGCTCTCACAAACATGTACAGATCTGAAAACGTGTAATTAGATCTGTAATCACACCAGACTTATGTGGTAGAAGGAAAGAAATAAAATAAAAAGGAAGTAATTCAAAAACACACACACAAGACAAAATAGAATGTTTTGTTAATGAGGTTCAGCTTTGCCTACTCTCCGGGGGTGATATGATACTGATTACTGATACCATATAAGAGATGTAAATATGATACTGATACTATATAAGAAATGTAAATAAGTGGGAGAGATACTCGATCCCTTTTCATTCGCAATGAGTATCATATATATACAACTTAAGTATAACTGAATTCTGTTATACTTAATACTACAATAATATATATCATATCACTAATCAGTATCATATCATATATATGTATCAAGTATCATATCATATCATATATACATATCACTAATAGAATTATTAGCCCATGGGGAATATTTTCCATCTAATTTATGCCTCCCTGCTCCCTTATAATTTAATTAATTGCTCATTGAAATAATTGCAAATAACTCCTTGCAATCATTTTCAATACAATTAACCCAACAATACGATGGGTCTTTCGAGGAAGAAATTGAAGGCATCAATGAAAAGTTTGAAGGGGCAGATCAGAAAAATGGACAGTCTGGTCTGTCTTCTGTTAATCCTGTGCTTTCTTGTGAAATCATTTTCAATCCCTACCCTGTCATGTTTTGATACTTTGAGAGTAAACCGCCAAATGACTATCAATCGCATGTTGAGAATGTGTTGCCAAATCCTCATTCGAACACACATTGTGGGATTGGAAGGTGCAAGGTCCTTTTTTGGTCAGCGATCATGCAAGGGGGAGGAATTACAAGTGTAAAAAAGGACAGTTAGGAGTTGGCTTATGTTGCTAACTCAGCAAAGGTGGAGCTGCACCCAAAGCCTCTAAGTTTGTTTAAATTACCGAGCTTGAGCCTATACCAATCGAGTTCGGTAAGCTAGTTAGTTTCAATAGTAATATTATAATATTTCGTGATTAAAACATGAAGAATTTTTTGATTTGTGGTTTAAGTCACTTGAATTGACGGCCTTACCTGTCATTGAAACACAAGCTCGAGACTATCAGCATATATCCCAACCAATATTATTCCCATTACAGATGGACAAATCTGTCTTAAAGGTCATGGGTTCAAAGTCCAACAAGTTCATATTTTGCAAAAATATTTTTCAAACTCACAAGCTAAGTTCGCAAATTGATCATATAGGTTATGAACTGAGCACAGTGAGCTAAACTCTAAAGCCCAAATTCAAAAAAGTCATTAATACGTCGAGGCGGTGCTTGGCTTGTTGGCAAACACTCAATGATTTCAAGCTCACATTAGCTATATCTGAACCCAAAACCCGTCTACTTCTCAAAGCCGTTCTCGACAAACCTGCCTTCCTTGCCTAATGCTTGCTCGAATCCCAATCTTAGCGCAATCATCGCCATGGATAGAACCCAAGCCCCACTTGTTTTTAACCCGACTACTATCACAGCAGGATCCCTCTCCTCTTTGAGGGGCACTGCTGGGCGTTGGTAGTAGAGAACTTGCCCACAAGGTTATGTGACCTTTTACATTAATCCCTCCTAGTTACTGAGGAACAAGGAAGAGCATACAACATGTGCAGTACTGCAGTTGTCTCCACCGATGGGCATCTAGGCTTGATACCGATGTAGTGTTGACTACATCTGAGATGAAGTAGGTCCTCTCACACTACCATAGAATCATCTCACACTACCATAGGTCCTCTCACACCAGAGTGAGATGGCTCTTAAAGCGTGGAATGTTAGGGGCCTAAACTTGCCGGAAAGTTCGCTGAAGTTCGGAAACTATTGGCAAGTAGGCAAGTAGGAGTCTTTTCTCTGTTTGAGACTAAGATCAAATCAAAGAAATCCTACAAAGCAAAAATATTAAGTAGTCAAATGGTAGTTATTTTTCGGTTTGGTTTCATTTAATTATCTGTTTTTATTTTATTTCTTATTCAGTTAAAAGTATTCGAAACTTGAATGGACATAGCATTGGACCGTATCAAATTCATGCTGGAAAATCTGTTCCCATTGTGAAAGGTGGTGATCATACGAAGATGGAGGAAGGTGAATTTTTTGCAATTGAGACTTTTGCATCAACGGGTAAGTAAAATGAATCAGTTTACTTATTGTTATATTTATTACAATTAAAATTAAGTTTAAAATTAAAAAGAAAGTTATATTTAATGTCTATTTTATATATTTGTATACATACATAGGAAAAGGATATGTGAGAGAAGATTTGGAATGCAGTCACTACATGAAAAACTATGATGTTGGACATGTACCTCTGCGATTACCTAGAGCGAAACAGCTACTTGCCACAATCAATAAGCAATTTTCGACATTAGCCTTTTGCCGACGTTACCTTGATCGTATTGGGGAGACAAAATATCTAATGGCTCTCAAGAATTTATGTGATGCTGGTATTGTTCAGGTATATATTTTAAACATACAGTTATATTTTTATCGAACCAAAACATATATATGAAACATAGAGTTTTTGGTCAGTTATATATGAAACATACACTTATTCACCTAATGATATTATCATATGAATAGTGCAAAACAATATCTCACTTTGCACTGATTTTAATATTTTTTTGACACTGTTAAGAAAACAAATAGTGCAAAACAATATTTAAAACAGTCAGTTGAGGCTCATAATTAGAAATCTTCTCAGTTAATTTTTTTTCTCTGGAATCTAGATACTGATTTGCTTAAATTCTGTCACTACTAAATATAATTTTGGCTTAGTGCATTTATTCTTGTTTATTTGGTTGAATTATTTAATTATATTTTTCTTTTTTTACAACTCTGACAGAAATACCCTCCACTCTGTGATATAAAAGGAAGCTATGTTTCACAATTCGAGCACACGATCTTACTCCGTCCAACTTGCAAGGAAGTCTTATCCAGAGGTGATGACTACTGAAAACTTGCAAAAATCCAGTTCGAATTTTCTTCCTTCTTGTCAATTATGTATTTTCCAGTTATGTAGGAGGAGTTATAATGGTGGTTGTTTTGGAAAAAATATTATTGATTTGAAAATAAACCCAGAGAATTAGCCCTTATAATTTTCCAGTGCAATTTAAACTTGAACAATTTTGGATTTATTTCAGAAACAACTCACTCATCAAAATACAAGTATGCGTTTTAAATTGGATGATGTAGAATTCGACCACTAAGAACGTCGATGGTTTAAGATTACTAAGTCTTATTAAGGTTTTTAGCTTAATTGAATTATTAAGTATAACAGGCCCAACTCGGATGTTGGCCCATTAGCAATTAGGGTTAGTATAAATACCAAAATGTAATAAACTTTCAACACTTCTTGTTTTTATATTTTCAAATTCAAAACCCTAACCACTCCTCTCTCCCAATCGTCCCTTCATCTTACTCAGCGACTCTTGGTCGCCAAACCCTAAGGTCTCCAGTCGTTCACGCTCCACTCCGGTCCTCTCCAAATCTTCAAATGGTATCCTTGGTCTTGTGTACTTAAGTTGAACTCGTACTTAAGCAAAGGTATTCCAACAACCATTGGTTGTTCACCTCTTATTAATTCATTGTAGAAGATAACTCATTCGACAGGACGAGAGGTTTGTTATATAGTGAAAGAGCTTAGCTTGTTTAGTGGGTGTTTTATGGATCTGGTGATACTAAGATTCCTACTATGAGTACGACCTAAAATTGGACGCTCAGACACCCGTAACTGACTGATCGGGTTCCCGGAGGCTTGTGGAAGATCGAATATCATAAACATGCCTTGGGCTTAAAAGCAAGGCCCAAATCGGATGTCCATCCCCTAAGTATGGTCTGTGTGGACTCAAAGGAGAAAGGATAAGACCATCCGAAAAGAGTCAATTAGATCAGTTGGTTCCACAACCGGTCAGTTCATCCATGTGGGTTTTGGTTCGACCAGGTCGATCGACTGGAACTTTAGTCGGTCGGTTCATCGATCGACTAGTTTGGAATTGACTAAATTAGGATCGACTGAATAGACACTGATGAGAAAACTACCCCCATCAGTTGGCCCTCAGACACCCGTAACTGGGCTGAGGCCCTCAGAGGCTCGTGGAAGATCGAATGTCATAAACATACATTGGGCTAAAACTAGGCCCAGACCAGATATCCAACACCTAAGTATGGACCCAAAAGAGAAAGGATCAGATCATCCGAAAAGAGTCAATCAAATTAGTTGGTTCTACAACCGGATCACCCATGAAGGTTTGGCTGGGTCGGTCACCTATTAGGGTCCTGACTCGACCGGGTCGATCAACTGGAATATGAGTCGATTCCCCCCAGCCGGGTTCTTCCTAAGATCGACTCCCTCTTGGATCGATTGCCTCCCAGTGGTTTGAAATGACCCATTTGTCCTCTTTAAAATTTATAAAGAGTGGAGTGTGCGACCATCCTCCCAGTGGTCAGAGCCGTCGGTCGATTGGAAAGACCTCTGTACCAAAGTTCATCGATCGACTAGTTTAGAATCGACTGAATAGAAACCGACTTGATAAGAATCTTTATAGCATGTCGCAAGACTTTAATTTATTCGAATTTAATCTTTAATTTATATCAAATGCAAGTACGGAAGTACAAATAAAAACAAACAAAAGTAAGATGCTAAACCTTCGACCATCAAAAACCCTAATCTTAACCCCAATCCAATGCTTCTTTTCAACTGCCATCAATCCATCGTCATTCTCGCCTTCTAAGTTCCGGGCGTTGCTTTCCGACGCAGAGACGGGTAACCCTACCCACATTGAAGAAGAGGATGGACAGGGAACCAAGGGGACGGTCACAATGACGACTCTGGTCGATAAAATCGAGGACCTTAATGTCCACACTCACAATCGGAGTAATAGGGAATCTAGGGATTCAGAACACAAGCGAAAAGGTGTTAATTTGGATTGTTATGTGAGGGAATTAGGTGATTGGAGGAACAAAATCCTGGAACATAAACAGATTCTGCTTCAACTTGCTAAATCAGGTCAGGTTTCTTCTTCGTTCGTTTGTTTGTCATCCGACCTCGCATTTTCAAATTTCATTTTTCATCACTTTTAATTAAACCTGTTTGATCTTCATTTTTGGCCCTTTTCCAGAAACTCACCTTGATTTCCAAAAATGGATGATTAAACTCCAAACATTCAACGACAGGAACTTCAGATTTCCATTTGGGAATTCCGATGTACAGAAGATGGTCAACTCTTTGAATTCTTCTTCTAAAATTGGCCACCAGGAAACCCTCATTCTCCTTCACAAGATTGACCAAGCAATGCGTGTTCTTCAGTGTCAATCAACACAGAAAAATAAGCATTCCATGCAAGGATTATTCAATACCGATCACCAAGTTGGAGAATTTAGCGAAATTAATAGAGGGAGAGATGGTGTGCTCTTACAAAAATTCAGAGACATAGAAACCAAACATCAGACAAATCTAAACAGGAAGGAAGATTATACGCAAGTACAGAAAACCATAATTCTTGCTATTCCTCCTCCCAAACTCCGTGCCTTTGACGTCGACTTCATTGATGTGTATCGAACGACCAAAGTTATCAACGGTATGGACTCGACGATCTATAATGTTTGGCTAGCATGTGGAAACTACAATGGAGTTATTGGATTTTCCAAAGCAGAAAGCTCTTCTGGTCTTCAGAATGCTGTGCAGAAATCTTATGATAAATGTTCCCAGAATCTTTATTACATAGAACACCGTACAATTACTAAACCAGTTCAATCGGAGTATGAGGGTACAAGAGTATTTTTGTGGCCTGCACCTTTAGGCAAGGGGATTAAAGGGTTTAAACTCGTCCGCACTGTACTTTCTTTGGCAGGCTTTAAGGATGTTAGGTCAAAGGTTTTTGGGTGGAAGAATCCACAGAATACCATCAGAGCTCTCCTCATTGCATTAAATGCTTCGGAAATGATTGACAATGAAAATGATACTATCAAGTATAGAATTTACAAGAATGAAGATCAGAAATGACAATTACATTAAGCTCATTTTCTCTCTCCTTATTTTAACTCAATTAAAATATCTCTCGCTCTCTCTTTGCAGAAATCTTGATGATAGCAAACAAGTTCGTTGAAACAATCCTTCAATGGACATTAATTCCAGAGTAAGTTCTGATTTGATGATAGTACATGCTCTCCTGCATTATTTATTCAGATTTTACCAATTGTTTGGCCTGTGAAGTATTGGATATAATATGTCTATGTTTTTTATGATACATCAGGTCTAGAATCAGATGGAGTGGGAGAAATATGAAATTGAAGTTTATTTTTCTTGTAGAGAAGATGGTGTTCATATTCCTAATTCTAAACTAACCTAAATTAATTTAAGTCATAATTAACATGAAAACATTTAATAGCTTCAAAAAAACAAATAAATATTAACACAATTCAGATTATAGTAGGTAATTCAGGTTACAGTATGAGAAGAATTCAAATAAATTATCTTCAGAGTAAATAAAGTAGGGTTAAAAAAATATAAGGGATACTTTTATAATTAAAACCTTAAGTTGAAGATAATATAGGTTAAGAAAATATAATAGGTACTTTTATAATTAAAACCCATTGAAGATAATATTAATAATTTTTAATTGTAATTTTTGGGTCCGGTCGGGTCTGGCAAATCTGGACCCGGACCCATTTACACTCCTAAACTCAATGGTTCAACGTACTATTTAATATTTTAATTGTTGTGATAGGAAACTCAAACATATTTGTTATCTTTTTATCAACTCTTTTAACTATGAAATTACAAGGAACAAGTCCTCTCTATAATGCTTGTCTTCGTTGTTTTATGAACCAATACATCTGTTCAATCTCAAACTTATGTTTCTGACTCAACTCTCACTTGCAGACCAGTATACTTATTAGTTATTACTCTGTTAAGAAGAAGAAGGTAATGATGATGACATTGTTTCAAGCATATAGATATTAGATACAATAAATAACCTTGGTGGTGATAATAGTGAAGAATAGTCATTAGCACTGTTTAATTGTACTATATCTAACCAATTGATACCCCCTTATATATCAGTTGAGGTGGGTAAGACCAGATGCGGCTCATTCATCCCATCCATTCATTGATTTATTACATGGGGATATGGTATGAGTTATAGAAATGAATTATTTAATGTTAAATCTAAAAACCATTAATTATAGATTAAACGACTGGGATCACTGGGTGTCTGGGTTAGGGTTTTTAAAACTTAGTGTATAAATGGTATATTTATTTGTTAAATAAAGTGTAAAACCTCTTGTGCTTCAGATTCAAATAATGGTTTATTTTATAAAGAAAGGAGTTTAAACCCACTCTAATGGCAGGACGGACATGCTCATAATGGTATGTGATTAGCTTTGTTCTACTTGTTTTTTTAATTACTAAATTATTTATGAATTCAACTACTTACCTACTCTCTGTATACATACCAACAAACGCTCCATTTATGTGCACAATGACAACAGCAAAATATAACTAGCCTGAATCAAGAAAAATTATGAACTGAAGAATCACACATGCTTGTTTTTATCATTCATCAAATTTCTAGATTCAATAATTATTTCTCATTCAAATCTGTGTTTTCCTTTATCCTTCCTGCTCTCATCACCCATTGATTTTTGTTTCTCAAAGTTGGTGAATTAGTCTGCTATACCTATACTTATGATTTTCTGACTTGCTGAAGGGAAGCATTAAGCTTTTCAGCTTTGTGAGTTTCAACCCTTTGATCTTTGGTTTCTTCACTTCATCTTGCCCAATAGCACCACCTCCATCGCACTTGGTATTTCCTTGGGAAATTTGGGTATTCTGGTTGTTGTTCATCATGATCACACTAGTTTCATCCAAAAGTTGAGCATGTTTTCCATTGTTTGCAAGAACTTTTATAACAACGGAAGGATCGATATCTCCAAAGATTTTCACCTTCCCTTCCTCCTCATCTATGTTGATATTGTGGATTCCTAAACCAATTAAAAAATTAACCAACATTGAGTTTGGACAAGAGAAATAACCATTGATGTTGATGAGCAAACAATTAAGAAAGATAACCATTGATTTTCTCAACAAGTTTCTTCAGTTTTAGCCTGCAGCCATTACAGTGAATATGAACCTTCAAAACAAATATCTGCGACAAAACAGAAGAATGAAGAAGAAAAAGAAAAATGAGAGGAGTAAATTATAAACACCATTCTTGAAGATGAGAGTTGTGATTTCTTGTACCTTCTGCATCTTGAAAATCTTGTTATCTTCTTCACTGCTCAACGTTTTTTCCATAACAAAAACAATGAATAGAACAAGAAACCTTATTTTGTATGTGTAAAAAAAATCTGCTGTGGAGATCGAGATGAAACAATTTTATTCATTCAATTTCAAAAATGAAAGAAAGTGTTGAAATAAGGTTGACAGATGACAGTGACAGGTGTAGATGTGTAGTTATGAATTTGGTCTCCTTTCTCTTAACTTCCTTATTAATGTCTTTTTATTACAACATATGTAAGAAATGTAACACTTACAGATAACATTTTTTTTTACTGCAGTTGTACTAAGCAGATTTCAATTCGCATTCACATTCGTATTCAAATTTGATTTTTCAAATTATTGAAACATAAATTTTTTTTACAAAATAAAATAGAGTATAGAAATAAATTACTGCCTAGATTACAAAATAGAGTATAGAAATAAAATAAAAGTAAAAAAAAATAAGCATCAAACTTATTGACTTTCTTTTATTAACTATGTAATCTAGTTATATAGTAACAAGATATACTGTCTCAAGAGGTTGGTCTTTCATACTTTCATCATAAATGTCTTCAAAAAGTGACAACAACTCTTTTTGTAATACACTGAATCAAAAGAGAAACTGGTGTTTTTAATGACCTCCTTAAAGACTACCTCAGGAGGCCTAAAATATAAATTAATTAACATTATTATAAATCAGTAACATAATATTAAGTTAATAATCATTTAGTAATTAGTTTTTAAATTGTTTCACATTTTAATGTGATTTTATTTATCGTTAGTCGGCCTCTGAAATTAGGTGCGGTCCATTGTTGGATGAATCACATTTTCCATCCGACAGTCCATCTGACCTCACTGCAAGCCAGTACCACAGTAGTTCGGTAATGGGTTTTGATGGATAGCGATGCCTGAAACACGATGGATTCGACCATGATCAATGACATCGTCGATTCCAATGTCTTCCAGTGAGGTATCGCAGTTGTCAAATGTCGTTCGAGTGAGATACCGCATCCATTGGAACCCAATCACGGCAGGAACCACACCAGAAGTGCATCCTTTATTTATATTTGATGGTACCTACATGGCTACATCAGCATGCACGTCAAGATTAATAATACAGAAATATCTATAAAGTTCTTTCTTTCTTCTTGTTCAAGTAAAAGGGAAGCAAAAAAGGAAATTAGAATAAAATAAAATAGAATAAAATAGATTGGGGGAAAATGGCGGTGAATCCTTGTTTCGTACTATTTGCCTCTTTGATTTTAGGAGTCGGCAATTTCGTTCTGGGGAGCAAAATGGCGAAGCTTGGCGGAGTGTTCGATTCCGTGGGTTTTGAGAACAGTGCTGAGTTGGCTGATCTCGCCATCTTCGCAGTCCAAGAGCACAACAACAAAGAGGTTTTGTCCATTTTTTCCACTCTTTCCGATTTTGTTTTCCTCCCGATTCGATCATTCCTTAAAATCTGTAACTTTTGGATTGGGTAGAGACTGGAATATATTTTGTTTTTCTTCTGTTTGATCGGATCGATCGATTCTTGATTCCATCGGCTTATTGGATTTCTCGTGTATTTGATTGAGTTCGTATTTTCATCTTTGAGATGTTGGGTTGTTGTGTAGAATACTCTCCTGGAGTTTTCTCGGATTGTCAAGGCAAAAGAGCAGGTGGTGGCAGGCAAACTCCACCATCTGACAGTGGAGGTAGTAGAGGCAGGAGAAAAGATTCTTTATGAGGCTACTGTTTGGGTCAAGCCCTGGCTTAATTTCAAGGAACTAACGCACTTCAACAGGGTTGATCAACCTTCTGCCGTATTCACAGCTTCTGATCTTGGTGCTGTGCGAGGTACCTCATATTTTAAAATCGCACTTTCTTCATTCATCAACTCACCAATTCTATCAAAATGACTTCCTATCCATATGTAATTCCAGTAATTGATTAATCTGTGAATCTCTCTGTGTTGCATAAATATCTTATTTTTCGGTGCTTAGATATTTCAATGATTTCATTTCTACCTATTGGTTTGTTATCTGATATTCTAATTTTTAGTTTAAGTTAACGTCAGTTAAACCTTGTTCTTCACTAGACAAGATTCAAATCATAGCACAAATATATTATTCCATTGAATCTCTCTTTGCTGCATAAATATCTTATTTTTCGGACCTTAGAAATTTCTATGATTTCATTTCTACCTATCTTTGTTATCTGATATTCTAATTTTTAGTCTAAGTTAATGTCAGTTAAACCGTCGTTCTTCACTAGACAATAATCAAATATCATGGCACAAATATATTATTCCACTGAATCTCTCTTTGTTGTGTAAATATCTTATTTTTCGGCTCTTAGAAATTTCAATGATTTCATTTCTACCTGTGTTTGTTATCTGATATTCTAATTTTTAGTTTAAGTTAACATCAGTTAAGTTGTCGTTCTTCATTAGACAAGAAGTAAAATGTTATCCATTGTTGAGCTAGACAATTCCCTAATGTCTGGAGCCAGAAACTAGAATGAACTATGTCCTGACCTTTGAAGGATGAACATTGTATGCATTATTATTATCGAAGCATTTTCACACCTTTTACATTACAAGGATACTGTTGTGTAGGTGAGCATTTACCAGGTTGGCATGTTGTGTCGCCACATGATCCTGTCGTAAAAGATGCTGCAAATCATGCTGTTCAGGCTATCCAGGAGAGATCCAATTCATTGTTTCCTTATGAACTTGTCGAAATTCTCCAGTCAAAAGCTGAGGTAAAAAAATCCTGTCTTAGTGATTTGTTTTCGGAACAATTTCTTTGGATGGAAAATGAAATGGAATTTTGCCTCATCGCATCCAGGTGATTGGTGAAGCTGCAAAGTTTGATATGCTGCTGAAAGTTAGTCGAGGAGACAAGTTGGAAAAATTCAAGGTCGAAGTTCACAAGAATCTTGCGGGTAACTTCCTTTTGAATCAGATGCAGATGGAGCATAATTCTGATTGAAGGAAGATGGAAATGTTAATATGAAATTATGAATCAGATATCTGTTTATAGCCAGCCATGAATGTAATAATATATAGAACCTATCTTGTTCAAACAACTTGGTAGAGATGATGAATGGTTTAAAAACACATAAGTCTCATCGTGTGTTTTGTTTAATCTACTTTGATTCTTATATTGTCTCATAAATATTAACAACTTTATGTTTCTGTGTTTTCTTAGATGATTACTCAGCACATCATATGCAGGTAGTTAACGACCCTTAAGAACCCTTAGGGCTCAGATAAATTCCACTCTTAGAAGAAGAGGGGATGCCGACTCATGCACTAGGGTCCTTTCGGCCAAATCAAGTAGCAGGTCTCCTAAGGGATCTCCTGCGATTACAAGGGGAGCTAATTCAATCCTTATATGAACCCCAGACCAACAAGTTGACTAGGGATCTCTACACCATGAGAGCGGTCATAGATCGTATGACACCGACCACCAAGAGGCGGTAGCGGCGAATCTAAGAATTTTTTTTTCAGGGGCTAATTTTAAATCATTTAACAAAATTAAAAAATATTTTTTTCAATCAAATATTTAAACCCTAACCCTAAATTTAGTCAAGCAGCTTTCGGCCTACAACTGAAATATTGAAAACTCCCAATATGGCTCGATCATGGCGGTTTTTTATAGGCGTCGGTTGGTTCTGGTGCGGCCAGGTGCACACACTCAATCTGATATGTCGATGATCGGATTTTTTATATTTGACCGTTTGTTAATTTTAGAAGACGAGGATCAGATACGACCACACCTGCACATGATCATGTGCCATTATTTATATTAATTATGCAATGTTAATGCTGTAAAACCAAAACATCACCAACTTTACTTGACATTACTTGACAATTAATTAAAATTGCCGTCCAATTAATCAAGCTGCGATTGCGACCAATATTAATTCCATGACAATTAAGTTGTTCTCTGTAGCTCCGGTGATCGTCTGAGGGTGTTAACTACTAGAAAATGAAATAGAAATTGAATTTCTTATTTTTGTTATTGAAATTCTTGATATTCCCACATTTTTGTTACAACACAATCGATTTAAGTAACTGAAATTTGGAATAACTACCACTACAAGAAAGAAGGCTTTTTCTGACCAACTCTAGTGACCAACTTCGAGGTTGGTCGCTTATAGTTGACTTTTTGAGACCACTTTTGAAGTTGGTCGCGAAGTTGGTCGCTTTATACTATAGGCGACCAACTTCGCGACCAATTTCGAAGTTGGTCGCCAATTTTAAGATGAAAGCGACCAACAGTTTGGTCGCCTGACTCTTTTTTAATAAAAAAAATTAAAATATGACCAACATGTTGGTCGCAACCATGAATTCAAAAATTTTAAAAAATATCTTCCAATTTGGCTAAATTTTTTAAAAAATTTAAATAAATAAATAAAACAATGCGACCAACTAAATTGGTCGCCTGATTAAAATATTCTAAATTTGAAAATTAAAAAATATTCTAAGTTGGTCGTTTAAATATTTCGTAAGTTTAAAAAAAAAATCAATTCGCGATCAGTTGGTCGCTTACATATTTCGTTAACTTAAAAAAAAATCAATTTTACTACCAACATAAATTTGAAAAAAATAAAAAAGACGACCACCCAGTTGATTGCTTGAATTTAAAAAAAAAGGCGACCAACCAGTTGGTCCCTTAAATATTTCAAAAAATTTAAAAAATATCCAATTTGACGACCAAATTAAAAAATATATATAAATAAAACAATGCGACCAACAAATATGGCGACCAAGTCGCTTAAATATTCCATAATTTTAAAAAAATTGCAATTCGCCTGTATAAAAAAATTAAATTTTGAAAATTGAAAAATATAGCGACCAACCAGTTGGTCGCTTAAATATTTTGTAAGTTAAAAAAAAAAATCAATTCGTGACCAACCTGTTGGTCGCTTACATATTTCGTTATTTAAAAAAAAATCAATTTTACTACCAACATAAATTTAAAAAAATAAAAAGGCGACCACCCAGTTGATCGCATGAATTTTTTAAAAAAAAGACGACCAACTAGTTGGTCCCTAAAATATTTCAAAATTTTAAAAAAATATCTTCTAATTTGGCGACCAAATTAAAAAAAATATATAAATGAAACAATGCGACCAACAAATATATATGGTGACGTTTAAATATTCTGTAAGTTTTAAAAAAATTGTAATTCGTCTGAATAAAAAAATTAAAATTTGAAAAATATGTCGTCCAACCAGTTGGTCGTTTAAATATTTCGTAAGTTAAAAAAAAATTCAATTCGCGACCAACTTGGTTGGTCGCCTGAATTAAAATATATTTAAAAATAAAATCAAACACAATGCGACCAACCAGATGGGTCGTCTCATTAAAAATTAAAAAATAAATTAAATTAAAAGAGATTACAAAAAATAAAAAACAAAGAATTAAAATGAAATAAAAAGGCGACCAACTGGTTAGGGTTTGGGGTTAAATTAAAACACAATTTCCTCCACTTAAATATTTCGTAATTAAAAAAAAAATACAATTCGACAATCAACTATAAAAATAAAATATAATACGACCAACCAGATTGGTCGCCTCGTTTAAAATTAAAAAACAATGCGACCAATCTAGTTGGTGTTTGATTAAAATTTTTAAAAAATATTAATAATTAATATTTAAAAGAAATAAAAATAAAAATAAAACGACCAACCTAATTAATATAAAAAATGACCACCTAATTTTGTTACTTTCACTACACGAAAACTGGTTTAAAATGACGGATCAAAAATGGAGGAAATTCTTCCATATTTGTTCGGAGTCAGAAGTGAAGGAATTTCCGTCATTTTTAGCAGATTTCTGTTGGAAAAAAAAATTCTATGATTTTTAAAAAAAATGACGGAAAATATTTGGTATAAATGAAAGATTTTCCATCATTTTTTAAAAAATAGAGGCATTTCCGTCATTTTTATGTATCTTATATTTTTCAAAAATTTAATATGATGGTGAAGCCAAAAAAAATGATGGAAAAGACCTCGATTTTATAAAATTGGTGGAATTTTTTTCATTTTTGGATTTTAATATAAAATGTTAAAAAAATTTATAAGGTTATATCAAATATTTGTAATAAAAAATAAGGTTTGAATAAAATATTTTTAAATATTAGACTAAAAAGTTCATAATGAGACTCAAATTAAATAAGTTAATTACATCCAAATAAAATAATTTGACTCAAATTAACTAAATCTATTAATATAAATAAATTAAATAAACTATAATTAACCAAATCAATTAATAAAACCCAAAATAAAAATCCCTAAACTAAGTTTATCCCCATAGCCCATACCCTGGTTTTCTCATTTTTTTTACTTTCCCCAAACCCTCTTTTACTCTCGACGGAAATCTTTCCCCAAACCCTCGTTCTTCCCTTGCGTGCAGAAGTTCTTGTATAACCGGAGACAGCGCCAACCGAAGTTTTTCCCTTGCGTGCAGAATCGCCCTCTGGTGGGAATCGTACTCTGACATCTGACCAGAAGTTCTCGTTTTCCCTTGGTGGAAATCGCCCTCTGTACGGAAGTTCTTCTCTTGATCCCTTTAGGTTTGATCTGAAGGTGGGGATCGCTCATTCACTGCAGGTATTCAGATGGATACTCCACATCTCTTGGAAGAAGCAATTATATGGCATGGTCGGACGAGATTCTTGGTCCAGACGTGGCTTCCGCTGGTCTCCATGTCAGTGACTATATCTGCAGAGATGCCTCCGGGATTCTTGATCTGGAAGAGGGTCTGGAGGCGTCGAGGTACACCAGTCATCCCTATTCTTCCCACCCCAAGGAGGTAAGTATTAATGCGTGCGAGAATCATGGATTTGACTGGGTTTTAGGTTCTCGGAGTCAGAGATAAAATACGTTTTCTCTCTTTCTCTTCCTTCTGTGATTTTGTTTTTTTTCTTCAGTGGCCTCCTATAGCGGAAGTGGTTGGTACTCGGGAACTGCCTCCTATGCTTAATGAAAGATACAATGCAGCTGGTGGTGAGGGGACTGCACTGTGTGGAATCTTTCCGGAGATACGCAGGGCGTGGGCTTCAGTCTCTCTCTTTCTCTGGCGATTTGGTAAATGGTAAAACTGTGTATTCTATCTTTAATAGCATTTAGGCTTTGATTTTTTTTTTAAATTCACTGATAAATTGAAGTGTACGTAGATAAATGGTTTTATTTGTATCATGCTCATCGTCTTGGTCCTTCTATGGCTCTGTCTGTAGCATTATATAGCTACACGTTGATGTCTCAAAGTCCTAGAGTCCCAAGCAACAGGTGCATTGGTCTCAATAATTTTCGTTTTTTATAAGATTCCAGTATAAAAACGATGCCAAGACATAGACTTTGAGCCTTTGATTGGTTCTAAGTCATTTTGCAGTGTTTCATTGAATCATTGGTAGTAGTTGAATTTAAAATAACACTTAATTTTAAAAAATCACAACTGACAAGTAAAAACTCATGTATTTTTTTCAAAAATCTATTTAAATTTACAATATCAATGAATTCTAATTCCACTTTAAAAAATTATGATATTTACCAATTCCAATTGTTTATGCAGAATTTAACTGTTTGATCACGCAATCTAAATTCATTCACCATTTTAGTTCAACTTTCATACAGTTTGAATTTTGAAACTTTGAATACATCTAATAAGTGATATTAATCAAGGTTTCCTATGTGTGTATGCGATTGGCATTTTCGTATACACACATATACTAGCTTAATCGGAATGATGCGTGTTGCTTTTTGCTTGATAATAACCCTTGTCGCGATTAAGCGGTCACATAGGAAAGCTTGATAATAACTTTTTCAGACAATAAATAGCATGCAATTCACATGTATGGAAGTATGTCCCTGTAATACATTGGTCTTCTAACCTAATTAGTTCTGACCTGGCATTGATTTTTTATTATTATAAATTAGATTAGATTTGAACTCATTAGATTATGGATTCATATGGTTTGCTGTCTATTTATTTACTTACCGTGTTATCAATATTTACTCATTTTCTACCAATCATTGTGGTGCTTTTTTTCAGGGATGGTCAGTGTCCTGAATACACTTGTCAAGAGCAAGCGATTTGTGCAACTGGTGGAGATGAATACACCTGTAGTCAGTGTCCTGTACACATATATTTAGTAAAAATTTTGTTGTTGCCAAAATGAAAATCAGGTGGTGTACGTGGTAGCGGTTAAACTAAGTGCTAACTTGCGAGATGAATGATAGCTTTGGAATGAATCATTCACCAATTTCTATTCTTATATATTGTCGCTGTGGATTTTAATCTTAATCGTGTTCGATTTATCTTTTTTCAAGATTTTAATCGTATCTAATTAATTTTATTTAACCTTGAAAAAATTATTTAATGTCGATAGATATGCAATCTACCGTTATCTGTATCTAATTAATTTAAAGTTCAAAGCATAGTAAATTTGAAATTTCTAGCATTTAGATTCGAACAAGTTTATGATTTTCTATGGTTGTGTTGTGTACTTGTGTCATTACCTCAAATGTTCAGTGATATTTTGTAAGCTTTTTTTTTATCAGGTAAACAAGGTTTAAATCTTGATTTAAATATATGAATTTTCAGATTTGATTTAAAGTTATCAGATCTATTTTTTTTCCCAGAAAGAAGAACCTTGATTTTAACACATTATAATTTTTTTTTAAAGCTAACTTTCAAGGAGGATAATTACAAGGCAATCCATTAGCTAATTAACTCTCTTTTTACTTTCAGTTATTTTTATCTATCTTAATCAATTTACGTTAATCAAAATTTCATTGTTTTTTTCTCCTACAATTTGACATTTTCTTTCCTTTAACGCATGTTTTCTGGTATCATCATTCAAATTCTAAAAAAACATCTCTCTTTTTCTTGTGAATGGAAACATCTTTATTTGGGGACCGGCATCCATTGACCGACCCAATTTAAAAAAAAAAAACAAAATTTAATGATGGGAAATTTAATTTTTTCGAAAATAACCCTCTAACTTTAATCGAATTAATTACACCTATAAAATTTGTAATATAAATCAATAAATTTTTCAAAAGTTTTCAAAAAACATCATGACATTTGACGATTGAAAAATTTAAATCATTTTGTCTATTAATTATATAAACCAATTAGGAAAAAAATCAAATTCAAATAAATTTTTATCTAGGTGTCGTCAAATTAAAGACGAATTTTATTAATATTTAATTTAACTATCAAAAAATAATTAAATAATATCATAATAATTATTTTTTACACAAAGAAAATTATTTAATATCATAATTAAATAATATCCTATCCTAACTCTAATTTACTAAATACATACAGAAATTAATTCAATTGGTCAAAACTCAAAAGATTAGATTTCATTGATAATGAATGATCTTAGGGTTAGGTTAGGTTATGTTAGGATTATGGTTAAGATTAAGATTAGGTTAAGTGTTTGAGTTATACGAATATTTAAAATTCAGATTGGGTTAGGACTAACCCGAACCATGTTAGTACCTAATTACACTATTATGCATATATATTTTAATCAATAAAATATAATTTTTATAATATGTTCTATTTCTATGTCTATATATATAATTAAATATATAAATTTTATGATATAGTCCATATACTACAAAAAAAAAGTTGACATTTTAGGCGAAATAAAATTAACGGATTTAATTTTTAGTAAAACACTTATAATTTAAGTTAACAAAATTTCCGTTAAATTTTATATCAATTATTTGTATATGAATATCCGTAAAAATAAATAATAAAAAATTATTTTTCAAATTTTCTTTTATAAAATAGTAACGGATTTTATAATATGTTTTATTTTTATGTCAACTATTTATATAATTAAATGTATAAATTTGATAATATAGTCCGTAATTACTAATTAATTTTTTTAAATTTAACCAACATAAAAAATAAAATATTAATGAAATTAATTTTAAAATTTTATTATAATGAAATAAAATTCTAATATAAAACATAAAAATTAAAAAAAAACTTAAAATAATAATATAATTATTGTAAAAATTAAAAAAGAATAATAAATTATATAAAATGATGATTTTGCAATTCCAGACGAATTTATATTCCAGAACTAATTTGACCCAACTCATCCTATATTATTTATAATCCATTATAATTATAATTTTTTTGATTAAAGTAAATTTATATTAAAAAATATATGAGATAAATACCTTAAAATATTATATATTATCTAAAGATCGACAATATATTTTTAAAGATAATATATATTATTATTTTAGAGATAGTATATTTTTTATAGAAAATATATTTGTTAAATAATAATTATTATATTTATAAAATAATTAAATTTTATAAAAATTAATTTTAAACAATAAAAATTTTATAAAAATATTTGTAAAATTAATTTTCCCACTTTTTAATAATTAATTTAAAAATTAAATTTCAATTCTGTCCCTTTTCCCACTTCATTCACTTTACTTTTCCCACTTCTTTCACTTCTAATTTTCACTTTTAACTATAAAAAAAAAAAACTTCTCCAACATTCACGAAGGTGGGTTGTTTTTTCAGCACCGGCGACACCATAATGCTTTCTCCCAGAAGAAACTGCGTGGTGGGTTCGTACCCTTTGGTGAAGTTGGAGAAGGAGAAGAACACGGGTCGAGCCAGAGGAGCACCGGAGGCGTGAGCATCGTAGTTCAGAGTGTAGAGATAAGGAAGAAGTTTGTACCGGAGACCCAATGCGTTCCGAGCAGATTCTGCAACGGTGTTCCAGACGTAAAGTTTTTGTCTTGGGGAATGGAAGTTGGCATGGTCTCTGGAGAAAGGGTAAAACGCGCCGAGTTGGATCCACCTGTTACAGAGTTCTTCGGTGGGTTGGGGGTAAAACCCACAGAAAGTGAGGGAAATACACCAGACCGGACCAGACCTGTGCTAGGTACGGCTTGCCGTCATGCTTGATGAAAATATCTTGCTCCATTGCTCGCCGGTAAACGTCGTAGTTGGGATCAACAGCGATGCCGGGATCGTTGATCACGATGTACTTCTCTATCCACCACCAAAGCTCGGACAGTTTTATGATTTCCTTTCGTTTTCCCATCTCACATCTCCACTCCAATGTAACTTGTTTCGTTTGTGCCAATTGTAGAATATTAGGATTTTAATAACAATGTGCAGGTGAAGATCTGCAATGGAAAATTAATAACAATTGTTGCTTCAAGATCGAACTGGGTTTTATCCCGTGGGAAAATCGAATCTCCTCACTCATTCTTTGGTTGCTTTGTTGCAGCAGATCAGTAGAGCATTTGATGGGGTATGTAGAAATCCAGATCGAAACGGGGTTGATTTCCATATGAGTACTAGCATTTAATTTATTTTGTTTGTTTTTGGCTTTTTGCAGGCATATAAAGCTCTGATGAAGTCTTTTACAGATCACAATAAGGTCGGTTATAATTTGTAAGCTGGTAACAGATCATGTATAAATCAATTTGTTATTTCATTGACTAATTATGATCTTATTAATTTTCATGCATCCCAGTTTGAAAATCTTCCATATGGGTTTAGAGCAAAGTAGCAAACACATGGGTTGTCTCTCCCAATGTTGCAGATTCTCCATGGACATTCTCTACATTTCCAACCGAGGATAAAGTGTGGGGAGGCAATCGAGGTGGTTAGGGAGGAAACACAAAGCACGACAACAGAGAATGGTCCAAAGAATTTGCCTTTCTTGCATCTATGCCTTGTAAAACATCTGAAGAGAGACAGGATACTGCCACTCTAGGAGTAGTCATAGTTAGGCATTGCGGATATACCGCTATTGTCAATGTTCTTGTGTATTATAATTCTGAAGGAGTTCATCTCCCGGACGATGTTGATATTGAAGAACAGCCTGAAGGTGGTGCCAATGCTCTCAATGTTAACAGGTTTTTTAGTTCACATTCTTCAGATTTAATATCAAGTGTCTAATGTTTTAGATTATCTAAAAAATAATTTAATTAATACAGCCATTTTTCATTATAAATTTCATCGTCGCATTATTTTTATATATTTTACAGAGATAATATTAATTTTAATCGACATGTATAGTTTTTTTATCTTGATTTTAAATTTTAATATTAATTTTTTGATTCTCTTTCAGTTTAAGAATTTTGTTTCACGAGCCAGCCATTGTCTCAATCTTTGGAACCCGGAGATTCTGATACAGCAAAGGAAACCATTCGAAAAATCTTAAGTGATAGTTTGAGAATTTTAGAAGAAAAATCTACAAAACAGGAACGATCGATTAGGTGGGAACTTGGAGCATGTTGGGTACAACATTTACAAAATCTTGCTTCTGAGAAAACCGATTCCAAGAAAAATGAAAAGCTAAAAATGAACAACCTGTTGTGAAAGGACTTGGAAAATAGTTTGGACTCCTGAAAGGTATAAAGAAAGTAGATAACAAATCGAACCTGAAGGAAAATTCCACCTGTAATGGATCTGAATCTGGTACTGTTTGTAAAAACTCTGAAAAGGAAATGATTTTGCAAGATTTACTCTCTGATAAAGCTTTTACAGTACTCAAAGAATCCAAAACCGATCTTCACATCAAGGTGTAGATTTTTTTTTATCATCTTTAAACTCTTTTAAATATTTAATAATCTTTGTAGTATATTTATTCATGATTTTTTCCAGACACCCAATGAGCTGATTGAAATGGCACATGCATATTATGCAGATTTTGCCTTGCCCAAACTGGTATTTATTTTTTCATGGCATACAAATATTTTTCTACGATTAACCGTTTCTAGTAATCTAATGAAGTTTCAATGTCATTTCACATAACTTCTATTATCAGGTGGCAGATTTTGGCTCTCTTGAACTTTCTCCAGTTGATGGTAGAACACTCACAGATTTCATGCACACTCGAGATCTTCAAATGCATTCTTTGGATCACGTGGTATAAATTTTAACTAGTGAACATCATCCACATTGTTTGTCATTACCATGATTAACAATGTTATTAATGACCGTGTTTGTTTCAATCAAAACTTCAGGTTGAGCTTTCAGACAAACTCCCTCATGCTCAGTCACTTTGTATTCATGAGATGATAGCTCGTGCATATAAGCATATACTTCAAGCAGTTATTGCATCCGTTAATGTTGTGGATGATTTTGCCCGATCAATAGCCACTTGCTTGAACTTTTTGCTAGGAACATTCACAGTGGAAGAAGATTCGAAGCTAAAACAAAAGTGGATCGAGACATTTATTTTTAAAAGATTTGGATGGAGATGGAATGAGGAATGTTGCCAAAATTTAAGAAAACTTTCCATCCTTCGTGGTGTTTGCCACAAGGTATAGCAAGTATATATCAAAGTTAAATTATATTGGAATTTTGTTTGAATTTTCCAAATTTTATCATGTGCAGGTGGGACTTGAGCTTGTTCCAAAGGACTATGATTTGGATTGATCAGATATTATCAGCTTGATACCTGTATATAAAGTAGGATTTCTTAGCACCTTATATAAAACCCAAATATTTATTATTTTGGAACATTATTAATCATTGTATTATGTACTATTTATTCCTGCAGCATGTTGCATGCTCATCCGCTGATGGTCGCACACTTTTGGAATCCTCCAAGACTTTTTTGGACAAAGGAAAACTTGAAGATTCTGTTAACTATGGGACAAGGTTCATTCTTTAATATTTATTATTATTGCTATCATCATCGTCATCGTTATATTTCCAGTTTAGTTTTATTTTACACTTTGTAAATGATAAGCCTTGAACTTTGCAGGCACTTGCAAAACTTATAACTTATGGGCCTTACCATCGAATGATAGCTGGGGCTTACAGTCTTTTAGCAATTGTGCTCTACCATACTGGTGATTTAAACCAGGTTGGTTACGCTGGGCGACACAAACATTCTTTTATATATGAATTCATGCCAGATTGTTATTTCTTATTTTCTATATAAGGCAATCATTTACCAACAAAAGACTTTAAACATCAATGAGAGAGAACTAGGTCTTGATCATCCTGCTATGGAGATTTAGCTGCCTTCTACTACCGCCTTCAACAAACTGAATTGGCTTTGAAGTAAGTGCAGAGATGTGATATTCTTTTTTGTTTTCAATTGAGCAATTTGATTTGGTAAAATTTCAAACTAAAATTCAATTTTTTTGCAATGGTTTTTAGATATGTCAACCGAGCATTATATCTTCTTCACTTAACTTGTGGCTCTTCACATTTGAACACGTACATCAATGTAGCTATGATGGAAGAAGGATTAGGAACATGTTGCTGCTCTTAGATATCTACAAGAAGCTCTCAAGTGCAACCAGAGACTTCTTGGAGCTGATCACATACAGGTTTCTGTCCCTTTACTTTTCCATCTTTCTCTATCCATTTTTTTCATCAATCTAACCCAATTTAATGTGCATGCATGTATCACAGACAACGGCTAGTTACCATGCTATTGCTATTGCTCTCTCGTTAATAGAAGCATATTCTCTCAGAGTTCAACATGAACAAACAACTTTACAAATTCTCCAAGCTAAGCTTGGTGCTGAAGATCTTCGCACACAGGATGTTGCTGCTTGGTTGGAGTACTTTGTGTCTAAAGCAATGGAACAACAGGAAGCTATTCGTAACGGAACTACGGTATTTGAATCAAATTATTTTTTTCAATTCTAATTTCATATCATTTATTAAATATTTTTTTTATTTAGTCGTCATCTCAAAATATTCCATCGTTTTCATCCGAAAAGATCCAGACCTTTAACTCAAACGTCGAAAGCACTCAACAAATTCAGTAAGTAAAAATTTGTAATCTATTTGATTTTTATATTTTATATACATATAATATTTTTCTATTTTAAAATGACAGGATTTCCAAACGTTTCAATTGTAACATATTCGCAACAGAAAAACAAATATAAGGAAAAGGAGAAGGAGAAAGATAAGAACATGGGAAAAAGAAGAAAAAATTGAAAGATAGGTTACTTTAAGTAACTTTTGAATAGTAAACAAAAATTAAAGTTAAACTAAAGATAAATGATTGTATTGTCGAATAATCGATAAATGGTTGGATATATTTTTAAATGAATGGTTAATATATATTTGGATGAATGGTTGAATATATTTTTGGATGAATGATTGAATATATTTTTAGATGAATTGTTGAATATATTTTTGGATGAATGATTAAATATATTTTTGAATGATTGATTTAATATATGTTTGGATAAATGTATATTATATATTTTTTATTGTAACAGGTTATATGAATGAGTTTTTGTAAGGTCCTAATGGACACCCATGTAAAACAAATTTTTTTTTTTCGCCTTAAAAATTTGCGACCAACTAGTTTGTCGCCAAGTGTAGTTCGTCTAAAATTTTGCGACCAACTTAGTTGGTCTTAAAAATATAAAATACTAGCAAAAGCGACCAACCAAGTGGTCGCCTATAATTTCGCGTCAAATTTTTGTGACCAACCATGTTGGTCGCTCTTATGTTGGAGGAAATGTATGTGACCAACCAAATTGGTCGCCCATTTGTTGGTGCCAAATTTTAGCGACCAACCAAGTTGGTCACCTTTATGTTGACGCCAATTTTTTGAGACCAACCAAGTTGGTCGCCCTTATGTTGACGCCAATTTTTTGAGACCAACCAAGTTGGTCGCCCTTATGTTGACGCCAATTTTTTGGGACCAGCCAAGTTGGTCTCCCTTATGTTGGCGCCAATTTTTTGGGACCAACCAAGTTGGTCGCCCTAGTGTTGGCGCCAAATTTTTGCGACCAACCAAGTTGGTCACCTATATATTGACACCAAAAATTTGGTCAGATTTAGATTTATTGAGTGACCAATCAAGTTGGTCACTTTCAAGCGACCAATTCAAAAAGTTGGTCGCTTATAGTCACTAGCGACGGGGTTTCTTGCGACTAACGTTGCGACCAACATTTTGGTCACTTTTTTCTATAAGTGACCAACTTATGCCTTTTTGCGACCAACTTGGTTAGTCGCAAAAAAGCCTTTTTCTTGTAGTGTACCAAGGGTTTAAATGCGATAAAATGGAAATTAAGCAAATATTTGTAATTTTCTTATTCGTCCATCTCATCATTCTCTCTATTGATTTCGTCTGCCATTATGGAATTGGAAGTGTAAAGGGTGACAAAGAAGCGCGATGATGATTTGATATTCATCTGTGATCCATCCGGATCGATATCATCACGATAAGGATCAGACTTGTTGGTTTTATCTTTGTCTATTGATCTCCGGCGACCGGCTAAGTTGAATATCCATTTCTTCAGGTGGGTGCAACAAGTCATAAGCTTTGAAGCTTTGAGAGGGAAGAAGGGATGGTTTTCAGGCTCGATTAAGCTAAATAGATGATGATGCATGGTATTTAAAGAAGCAATATCAATTCATGATGGATTTTTGAAACCGTGTTTATAAATTTGTTTTATGTACACAACCGCGTTGTCCAACCATTTAATCTTCAGATGGCATCAATTTGTTTCTAATACTGAATTTAGTATTTAACATTTATGGATTTTGAAATTTTCAGGATGATTATCAGTTGATAAAACTACACGATTAAGCTAATTTCATAACATTTGTCATTGCCCGCTACTCCGATTCAACCGTTGACTGGAACATTGTCGCTTGCTTATCTCGAAAAAACTCGTCGGGTTTGGGCGATCGTTTTGGGCTACGTGTTCGTGACGATAATGTCATAGGAACCTTAACCTCATATGAGTTTGAATTCCTTATAAAAGTAGGAAACGATATGACGAATCATTTACAAAAAAGTGGATCGAAAGGAGTACACCAGGGTTTTTTCATTCAACCATTATCCAAGGCCTACTACGTAAGAACGATGTAGACATATGACAGAGTTTTCTCTAAAAACAGAAAAAATGTTAAGAGTATATCAAGGTTTTTTCATCCAATCATTGTCGAAGGTCTACTACGTAGAAATGATGTAGGCATATTCGTTCTAGAAAACAAGTGTCAGTCTCTAATGGTTGTTTAAGTTTTAAACGATAGTAAGATTACTTGATCGGATCAATACGTTTTGCGAAAAAAAAAATGTCATTC
Organism: Zostera marina; assembly: GCA_001185155.1. Lineage (NCBI taxonomy): Eukaryota > Viridiplantae > Streptophyta > Magnoliopsida > Alismatales > Zosteraceae > Zostera > Zostera marina. The sequence continues at coordinate 185,987 of LFYR01002171.1, forward strand.
CAATCCCACCACATGATTACATTGATAATGATCGGACGGCTTTGAATGAATCTAAGGATCTTATCCATTTTATACTGATAATAATCCACACTCTTCTCACTTGGACTCTATCCTTGTTCTTTTCCTCTCCTTCCCGTTCTCCGATATGGCGACGGTGGTGCAGCAGTTCGCGGGACTGCGATGTCCGGGCATGTCGTCTAATGTTCTTACGAGACAGGCGAACCAGAACCAGAAGAAGGTATCCAGACATTCAATTAAGGCGGCGACGACGACGAGTGTAGCGATAAAAAACGCCAAGACCAAAGAACGGTTGAGGATGAAGGAGCTTTTGCAGGAAGCGTCTGAGAGATGTAGAACCTCTCCGATGGAAGGTGTGGCTTTCAGTGTTGAGGATTTCCATAGTGCCATTGAGAAGTACCACTTCGACTCCGAAATTGGGGCCAAGGTCGGCACTTTTTTTCTCTTGACGAGTTTATGTTTAGCATTTTTTTTGGATTCATAGTTGATTGAGGTTGGATTTTGAAAGTGGAGTAATACAGTGAGTACGTCAAAAATTTAGGGTTTAGTTTGGTTTTAATTAAATGTTCATGAATACCATTTTTGACCCAATTGTAGTTTGCAATTAATTGTTTCCTCAATGCTTGTAATAAAATTCATCTTTTCAACAAATTCAATTTTATAATTGTTCGTGTTTTCACAGAATTCGTGTGCTTAATTAAATATTCTTTTTGCATTCTAGGTCAGGGGAACTGTTTTCATGACAGATATGAATGGTGCACTTGTTGACATCACTGCAAAATCATCAGCATTTTTGCCAGTTCAAGAAGCATGCATTCATAGGGTCAAACATGTATCAGTGAGTGGAATATTTCCTGGCTTACAGCAAGAGTTTATGATAATCGGGGAGAATTATGCCGATGATAGTTTGATTTTAAGCCTTAGATCAATTCAGTATGATCTTGCATGGGAAAGAGTCAGGCAACTACAGGCCGAGGATGTTGTCGTGAAGGGTAAGGTGGGAATATTGTTTAACCTTTTTCCATTTCTTGCTTAAACAGCTTAGATGAAATGGAAACCGATCCTTTGATTTTGTTTGATTTCCATTGTAATTTTCTAAGTTATTGATCAAAATGATGTATTTTTTAACACTGATTTATTCAACATCCTTTTTTTAAAATCTTCCAGGTTGTCGGTGCAAATAAAGGAGGCGTCGTCGCCATTGTAGAGGGAATACGTGGTTTTGTACCATTCTCACAGATATCAACGGTTGGCTTAATTTTCTACTCTTCTTTATGTAAATATTAAAAACTACTTGTGTTTTATGTGGTTTAATGGTCGACGATCCATTGCGTATAATGCTTCCAAAACTAAGTGGTAATTTGAGAACAATAAATCAATAATACTCCCTTATTTGTTTGGTTCATCAATCAGAAATCAGATGCAGAGGACCTCATCGATAAAGAGGTGCCTTTGAAATTTGTCGAGGTTGATGAAGAACAATCAAGGCTTGTTCTCAGCAATCGCAAGGCCATGGCAGATAGTCAGGCTCAGCTTGGAATTGGGTCTGTTGTCACCGGAAGCGTTCAAAGTCTCAAACCTTACGGAGCTTTTATTGACATTGGTGGAATTAACGGTCTGCTCCATGTGAGTCAGATTAGTCATGATCGTGTGTCTGATATCTCAACAGTCCTCCAACCTGGAGATGTTCTCAAGGTAAATCCATGTACAAATTTTCTTTTGTTATTTGGAAAAGTGAATTGATTTCTTCAAGATATTTTGTCATAGTCTGATCAATGTTTATGAAATATTGAGTGAAGGTGATGATATTGAGTCATGATCGCGAGAGAGGTCGGGTGAGTCTTTCTACCAAAAAGTTGGAACCAACTCCTGGTGACATGATTCGCAATCCAAAGCTTGTGTTTGAGAAGGTGATGTTTTTATCAATGTTTTTCTCACATTTTATATATTCTAGACTTTTTTATAGAATCAATTAATCACAAAATTGTGAAAAATTTATTCCTACTAAAGGCGGATGAGATGGCTCAGACATTCAGACAAAGAATAGCTCAAGCAGAGGCAATGGCCCGAGCTGATATGTTGAGATTCCAACCAGAGGTGTGTGTATAATGTTTATTGATTTTTAGGTGATAGCATATTCCAATGAATTATTCAGATTTCTGAAACATCTACCATAATGAATGAGTAAGAAGAAAAATTTCAGGGTTTTTCTTCTTCTTCTTTTGATGGAATTTTCTTCTTCTGATGACTTCTTTTGAATATGTGCAGAGTGGATTGTCTTTGAGTTCTGATGGAATTTTAGGGTCACTGTCTTCAGAGATTCCTACTGACAGTGGTGTAGTTCTAGGGGAAGATCAGTCTAAAGAAGGGTAATATCATAAATGAAAAGACAAAGTATTCGATTTTTTTTTTGTATTTAACTGCAGAAATTATTATTATTTCTTGTGAAATATTTTCATATTTACATGTGAAATCATAAATTCATAATGCTTCGACATCTTAAATTGTTTTTTTGAAGCCATAGATATGAACAGTTTTATTTAATGTTTCGGACTTTAAGCATTCCCATCAGTCCCACCTGTCCAAGGACCATCAATAGAGGTATAACTTATTATCGGGCTACTGCGACTAAGGCAAACTTGGGTCGACAATGGTGGAATAATGTGTGTTTCTATTGACAATAGATCGAAGGCATTGAGTCCCATTGGCGACGATCCAAACCCAAAGATAGGCTTCGTCGATAGCGGTGTTCCTCTGAGTTTGTCTTTCCGGTGTCTCTCCGTGGATGATCGTCAGGAAAGAGAAAACAACAAGCCCAAACAGAGTGTTGATACTTTTCTCACAACCAAACTCTTCCAGAATCCTCACACAAACTTATTGTCACAGAAGGAAAGAATGAAGAAAAAAGAGGAGGGGCTAGTAAAACATCAGACACATCCTCAGATTCCTCCGTTGAAATCATTGTGATGTAAGTAAAAATCAAACGATCTTAATTTCAAGATCTTCCCATGAACCAACCCTAGTGACGTTGATCACGGAAATCCTCTGCTTGTATTCGAATTTGAATTCGTTTAATTTGGGATAGTATTTTAAATAAACATCTTAAATTTAGAAAAGAATAAATTTTTTTGGATCTTCATATTTTTTTATAGACAAAAAAAAAAATTTATAATTTGCAAAGAATTTCTAAATGGGCCGGCCTCTAGCCCTCTATAAATTTCAACTTTTCCTCAAATGAACTCCATAAATTTTGCCTTCTTTGTCGTTTCGTCTTCTCTTTTTGTTCTTCCTTCCTTTCTTTCAATCTTAATCAAATTTACCGGCGTTTTTGCTGATCACAATCCCACGATATGGACGACAGTTGCGCTGTCTGTGCCGAATCCCTAAGTTGGGTTGCTTATGGTCCATGTGGTCACAGGGAAGTCTGTTCAACCTGTGTTGTTAGACTCAGGTTCGTTCTTGAAGATCGGCGATGTTGCATCTGTAAGGTTGAATCACCCGTCGTATTCGTGACCAAGGTGAGTACGTGTGCTGATTGCTGAAACGATGAGTTATCTAACCTTTCTATTAAAGTTGGGGAGGGCGGGGGCTGAGCTATGTTTTCTTTGTGTGGATTGGCGTATTCGATTGAATTTAGGGTTTTTTTATTTTTGGGAATTTCGAAGGTTCTTGTAGACTTATGGACTTGAAGTATTGGGTTTTTGCGTTCTTATGGATTTTGGATTGGATTCTTTGCCTATATTTCTCCATAATTAAATATCAGTTATTTAATTCTATTTGATTAAATTTGTGATTTCCAACATGATTAAATGAGTGTATTTCGACTGTGTGCGAGTTAACAGCATCATCTGTAGGGATCTTCAAAGACTTATTTACTTATAGAACTTGACTATGCTAAGATATTTATTTGTCCGTTTATATAAGTATTTCTAAAATAACGAGAAAATGACTAGTATTGAATGTTATTTTCGTTTTAGCTAGTTTAATTTTTTTCTGTAATTTCTCGTTGGAATTCTCTCGAATCTGAGGATCTACCTCGATCAAGTATCTCGTCTCTATCATTTGGTGTTATAAATTGATGGTATTACTTGAAGGTTTGTCGATGATAGATTCAGTGGAGGAGAAGAAATTCACACTGAATGAATCCGGCATATCCACGCCTATTTTTCTCCACAGACTGGAAACTTCGAGATCTTCTTTATTGTGGTGAACCACCTCTGCTAACCAACTAACTTTATTGGAAATAACTAACTAACCGCTGCTGAACTATGGTTATTTTTAACACTAAAAAGTAAACTTGAGTTACTTAATACTTTATTAACACACCCTCTTAATGGATATTCGGTGAAGTCAGTAGTGAGCTTTGGATTACTATTGAATACATTATAGTGGGAGCCATATTTGAAACACTCAAAATCTTTGGGTAATGAGTCACAAGACCAAATTTCCATTGGAGGCATTAATGTTCTATTAAATCAGAGAACGTTAGGAGTTTCTAACTTAATTGTTAGAAAATCAAGTTCTTGGATTCCACTAAGAACGGTGAATTTATTATAATAAATGTATTCTTTTTATCAGGAATATGGTCACACATGCCCACTAAATTCTCCCAAGGTTTAAAAACCGACGGGTAACCACTGACTGACCGGTAGATTAGTGCTAACCGATGACCGGTTAGTGGTATTCGGATCGGATCCAACCCGAATACCCAATTCGTTTTAAAATTTTAAAGGTTTAAAGGCTACAATTTCTTAAAAACTACTATTTTACTATCTAGAAAACTAAAACTTCATTTCTATTACGAGTTTACTACTATGTTTGAATTTGAATTTCTATTACTAGTTTACTACTATGTTTGAATTTCTGTCACTACTATGTTTGAATTTCTATTACTATTTTCTTTGAATTTGTTATCTATTAGACTATTACTATTATAATTTAAAGTTTGAACAGAGCTTTTTATATAGATAGGATATATACTATAGTATATATACTGTGATATATATTATATATACTATATTTATCTTCAAAATTACCAGAATACCCCTACCGGTTACCCACTAGTTAACCCACCTAACTGGATAACCGGTCAGTCAGAACCAGCTATTGGTTATTTAAACCTTGAATTCTACATAATCCTTCGGAAAATTAAATGGGGACATCTCAACATTCTACAGATTATGGGAATGTGGAATCCAAACAAAAACTCAAAATGAGGCTAGAGCCAGCTAACATTTAACTCCTTATAATTCAGATATATTCTTCTATTACTGATTACGACCCTCAATTTCTCCTTTTAGTAACTAGTAAATACCCCCACACCCTCTTTAGCTAGCTCCGACATTCGACTAGGGGATATGATTGAAGCTTACCGATAACTTACACAATTCTTCCATCTTTGGGGCTAGCTATGGAATGCACTAGGTTGCCTTGCTTTCAATTGGAGATATCTACTTTGCAAATGTAAGAGACCAACCTTTTGAGGCTGGTTATTTAATCACTAGAAGTTATGTTGTATATGATAGAGTTGATGAACCTTGGCTAATCTCTCTATCTTTTTTCACTGAGCCCTTAGTTTATAATGAAAAATTTAATTTCACACAAAAAAAGGATTTCTAGGCTTTTGGTCTCTCAAATGCACCCTGATTTGTTTAATTATTTTACTCTCTACTTATGTTAATGAATAAATACCTTAGTTTCCATTGTTTTTTCTCTTTTCTCTTTCTTTATTAGTTTTGGATGATTTATATTTATCCATTGGACATTCATTTGATTTAATAGGCAATGGGAGATTTCACCAAGGCCATAACTGATTTCTCTACGTTCTCTTTTAAAGAAAACGAGGGTCAAAGAGGGGAGTATTGGTATCATGAAGATTCTCAGGCATATTTTGATGATGTGGACCAGTATAAGATGATCAAGGCAATGTGCAGGCTTTCATGTAGCATTTGTGATAAGAACGTGTATGACAAAGGAGGCGGCGATGCTTGGAATAGGAGGAATGGCTTCAGGAGCATTGAACAACTTAAAGGACACTTATTCCATAGACATGCATTATTTATGTGTAGTTTGTGTTTAGAAGGAAGAAAGGTATGCTAGTTTTTATTCATGTTTTCTCATTTTATTTTGCATTTTCATCTTATTATGGATTTTTCATTTCATTTTGCAAATGCAAAAGACCTTTTGATAACTCTTAGTTTTATTTATTTTTTTGATAATTTTACGTGGTTAACGAATTAATGATTGGTATGTCTGTCAGTCTTCATTTATAATCTTCTAGTGCATGTGCATCTTCATCAGAATTCCAATTTTAGTTTATTTATTTAAAAAACTACTTAATTCTATTTATTTAGTATGCTGTTTCGGCCTTCTGTTCCTCTTGGAGTAGATGTGGCAAGCTAGATTACCTATAACATTTTATTACAAGCTCCAAAGAGGCACGTGTTGTAATTTTTTGCCTTTTTATCAGGTATTTAGGTATCGAATTCAGATAATTATAAACGGATATTAACAGTATCCGAATTCGAATAAGTTTCGAATTTGAATTTCGGATATCTATTGACAGCCCTAGGCATGCCTATCACTTTATCAGTTATCATTATATCAATCTTATAAATCTTCAGCATTATTTTTTTAAGAAATAACCTACTAATTCACTAAAACCTTTCTCAAGATTACTGGTGAGAGTCCATGATCTGGCGGTCTTCTGTGAATTTACGACCCAATCTGCCTTCTGCAGTGTGTTGGAAATTATTAATGATAATAAATGAATCATTAATATAATTTCCTACTTATATAAAATATGGGCTAATACACGGTATTAGACCCACAGTAAAAATCTATTGGATAGATATCCATTAGATAACTTACATACTAAGGTAACTTCTACCTGAAGGAAAAGATAAACCTTATCAGGTTATCTATTTTACAGAACTTATCTCAATTGTAATAGATATATAAGAAACATACATCAATGAGAATGAGTATTCTGTTTTCATAAAAATATTTTCTATAATTAAAATTTAAAACTCAATAAACCTGTTCTTTTTGTCTTCTTCGATTGCATGTCTCTAATCTCACAAGTGGCTTAACTGTTTGGCATTTATTCTATTTCAGGTATTTATAAGCGAGCAAAAACTTTATAGTAGAGGACAGTTGAGACAACATATAAACACTGGTGATTCAGAGGTAGATGGCAGTACAAATGAAAGGGGTGGGTTTAAGGGACATCCATCATGTGAATTCTGCAAAAACCCATTTTATGGGGATAATGAACTTTACATGCACATGTCTCGTGACCATGAAACATGCTACATATGTCAAAGGTTATTTTCATTTTAAAGACTGAAAAGGACAAATATTTGCATTTTTCAAAAACTTATTAGTGATATAATTAATGCTAATTTTTTTAATTACGTTTTAGTCCTTTTGTGCTAATTGTAATTAGTTAGTGTAGATTAGGACTTAACTGAATTCAGTTAAGATCTAATCTAAACCCCAATTGTATATAAACTAAATCAATACAAGTTTAGAGGGAGTCGATCACTTGATTCCCTCATTTTCTATCTCTCTGCAATTCACTCATAAAACTTGTTTAATGATAAATTCTTATGGAAATTTCAGGAAGAACCCAGGTCAATATGATTATTTCAAAAATTACGATGACTTGGAGGTATGATCTTAATTTTTTTATGCATGTTTAATAATGTATACTAATATTTAACTGTATATTTCTGAATATTTTTTAGGCTGTAAATTAAATTTTTTTTTTTTTGCAAATATGTAAATTAATAATTACCTAATGCTTTAACGTGTAGAATCATTTCCGTGGAGATCACTTTTTATGTGAACATGAGGCGTGTCTTAGTAAGAAGTTTATAGTATTTCTGTCTGAATCTGACCTAAAGGTGATTTTCCCAGGGACATTATGTTATGTGTAGGAAGAAAAAACCATTGAATAAATATGTTTTTATTTTCCCTATACTACAGAGGCATAATACTAAGGAACATGGCGGGAACATGTCGCGTTCTCAGCGGAATGCTGCACTTCAGGTACTTCTTTCAAATATTTTTGTTTGTTCGTAGTCCTTGACAGATATTTTGGTCTTTTGAAATCAAGTTTTTTTAATATTTTGTAGAACTAAAAATCACTTTTGTCAATTACCTTTTTTTTCCTGTTATCCATCATTAAATTCTAGGACAATACACTTAATATGGGATATGATTTCTAAGTTAATTTGGATTTATATTTTTTTAGATACCAACAAGTTTTCGTTATCGACAAAGAGAAATACAAGAACAGAGACGAGGGAGAGGAGTGTACTTCCATTCTGATAATTCAGGAGACCAGCTCTATGCAGCAATCCAGGCAAGTATGGAAACGGCATTCATGGACAACAGACACCGTGAATCATTTTCAGATGTTTCCACAACTCAGGGGACTGATGCTGTTGCCAGATGCCTTGATTCGCTTAATATTACTTCAGATAACACCACTGAATCACCTTCAAGAAGATCAGAAAATACCAGACTCTCAGTCTTAGAAAATTCTTATTTCCCTGCTCTCAGTGAAACCAGAAGACCTTTGGAATCTTCCTCAGGATTTTATGCTCAGGCAGTTGGAGCAAGTGGCAGTCAGTCTAAACTAGCACATGAATCGTTTCCTCCCTTATCTGGAGTGTCAATGGATGACACAAAGAAGCAACCAACAAAATATGGTGGTGGTAGCAGCAGCAATACCTTTGCTGAACATGTAGTCAGTAAAGGAATGTCTCACAAAACACCATTTCATGCATCTACTGCTCAATCAGGCAACTCACACTCGGCCAGATTTTCTGAAAACAAACCTCAATTTCATCAAGTTGATAATAACCCATTTCCTTCGCTTCCTACTTCTGTGAAACCAGTAAAGAAGAACAGGAATCTGTCTTCGAAATCTAACAAGATAGATGTGCTGAGTCACTCATCATCAGCACCTAACCTTATTGAAAGAAACAATTTTCCGGCCTCCAGCAGTAATAATCCTTCAAAGTATAATTATGTCAAGAAGTTGCAGTCAGAGAAACAGCAGGTAATTAAAACAGTTGAAGATGTACAAACTGCAAATAAGTCCTTGGTAGAGAGGATTCGTATTGGATTAGAATCAGATGATGATAAATTTGCTGATTTCAAGGGAATCTCAGGAAAATACCGACAGGGTTTAATTGACACTGCTACATATTTGTCATATGTTCAACAATTTGGGTTGTCACATCTCACTATTGAGCTTGCCTCACTTTGCCCTGATCCATTGAAACAGAAAGAGCTAATTGACACTTACAATGCAAATATAACCCTAACACCAGTCATTAGAACTTCAAAACAGAAGAAAAAGGGTAAAACTATCGAATCTTCTTCATCTAATATAATAAAAAAAGAAGACACCTTTTTGAGTACAGTGAAGAAGCTTCAGAAAAGTCAAAGGTCTCAGGAAGAAGATGAGGTAGAGATTTTATCCAAGGATGGTTATAGAACCAGCAACAAGGGAAAATTGAATCTAAATGGCCAAGAGATAAACTCTTGTTCTAATGGAACTTCAAAACAGAAGAAAAAGGGTAAAACTATCGAATCTTCTTCATCTAATATAATAAAAAAAGAAGACACTTTTTTGAGTACAGTGAAGAGGCTTCAGAAAAGTCAAATGTCTCAGGAAGAAGATGAGGTAGAGATTTTATCCAAGGATGGTTATAGAACCAGCAACAAGGGAAAATTGAATCTAAGTGGCCAAGAGATAAACTCTTGTTCTAATGGAACTATTAGGCAAAAGAAAATACCAAAATTTCAAAGGGTTCGGCTTGGTGATGGATCGTTATATGACTTGGATCAGAGAATAAGTAGGTTTGATGATCATGACATATTAAATTCTGGTAGTAACTCCCAATCTGGAGGAGGTTCACAGTTGAAAGGAGCTTGGAAGAAGGGTGGTGTGGAAAAGCTTTTCTTATAATTGTCAAAATCTAAACCTAGCTTAGCCTAGCTTCAATTTTAGCGTTGGCATGTGTCATCCAAAACAATTTTTTGGAATGATTTTTTTTGTTCTTATAGATGTCTGCACTGATGATAATCACAATCAGTGATTTGTTTGTTTATTACAGATTTCATATTCTTATTTGGGACATGTTTATATATATAATGGATCTCATCTCAGTATTTCATTATTTTTGTAAGCGCATGAATGCATGATTGTCATAATTAGAAATTTTGAATCTGTAATTTTATTTTATTTTTGAAAATCTTTTTCATTTTAAAATTTGGAATCATATGCAAATGATTTTATCAGATAAATGTATAAGATATAAATTATTCAGATATAAATTTTTGGTAGAATTTTTTTGTTGCAAAATTTATTTATAATATTTTGACAGTTATTGACTGGGCGAAAATGTTTTCTTGAAATTTCTTGTAATAAATGTTTTTGAAGGTAATTTAAAAATGAAAACCAGCTAAATAAGTGGGAATGTCTGATAAAATAAGTGATTAGCTAAATTGATAAGTTAAAGATGAAAATATTTAGTTGATTTGATGTCAGTAACAAAAATAGGCAGTGTTACTAAGCTGATTTGATGTTGAACGACGCGATTGTTCTGGGAAATTAGGATATCTTTTTAGTCCACCGATTGAAATTAGAAGTTTGTTGACCATCATACTTTACATCCCTCAAAATATATGGATTAAAGACTGCTTAATCCTAGTGCTTGACTGATTTCTATGCTAGAATTTAAATAGCAATAGTTTGTAAGAAGTTAAGAGTGATTAAGCAAAATGAGAAGGCCTAGCTAGTCTTCTAACCTGGATTACATGATCCACTTCTGGACTTGCTAGTCCGACATGGCAGCCAATTCTGAGAGATCTGAATCCTCAAAAACAGATGTAATTGACGGATTTGTATACCCAAATTTGTCTGGTTGGCCGAGGCACATTGATTTTTCACCCATTTGCTGATGGACCTATCTCAAAATTTGGCCGGGGCAACTGGAACAGGAATTATTATTATGCATATGGTCTATCATAAAAAACAAAAAAATGATAATCTTATCCGACCAAATACACAATTTAAGGTCTATTAACTTCTCAAAAGATCTTACTTGTAAGTTGCAACATCACTTCCTCAACTCTTGCTCGAATAATGTAAGTATGAATGTCTGATATAATTTTTCCTTTTACATTTATTGAACTCACACCAACTCTACGAAAAGTGACGAAAATTTCATAATTTTTTAAAAACAATCCATCACTTTTGTCCAATTTTTCACTGTAATTTGAAAGAAAGAAAAAATCTTTGAAATCGAAAGGTTCAACTCAATATTTTTTTAAAAACAACAACGGAGTCGATGTTTGGAAAATTAATTGCAATCCATTCCATTGAAAAATAAAATGCATTGTTGTGTATTGTTGGACGATTACATTCATTCTAAATACTAAACAAAGCAAGCACCTCTTGTCATGAATCATGAATGGATAAAAAGTTATACTATATCAGTGCCATTAAGCTGCCACTTTTCCACATTTTGATCTTTATCAGGAACAAGCAACTCTATTCTTATAGTTCAATATTAGTGATCATAGAAGAATTCATTGATCGAGCTATGCCGAGCGAAATCGGGTAAGTTATAAATAATTTTGTTTCTAAAAATTCTCCAAATAAATTTAAATGCTTATTGATTTTAATTGTTTGTTTTACAAATATATTGTTTAATACTTTAATTGTTACACTTATTTCCATTTTATTGATTCTGCTAATGTTTTTATTTAGCACTACCGAAGATGATTTAAACTCATTGTTCGTAGAATTCGAAGGGGATATAGGTTTGTCTGCACAAATCAATGATTTCCAAAATAGATCGATTAAATCAGAAGATCCCATATTATGCAAAATCCCCAATACTATTCGAGCCAATCATGAAAAGGAATATGAGCCTGAGATCATCGCTATTGGTCCTTATCACCGGAATAGAGGTTATCTAGGACAAATAAACCCAAGTCTGAAACACATGGAGAATATGAAGTTGAAGTTTTTCATTGACCTTTGCAGAGCCAATAATAATGAAGATATCACCAAAGAAGATGTTTTGAAAACTATCACTACTGCTGTTCAGAAGAAAGCTATTATTGCCCAAATAAAATATTCTGAATCATCATTCAATATGAGTTTTGAAGATTTCACGAAGATGCTGATTCTCGACGGAAGTTTTATCGTGGAGTTTTTTATCAAACAAGAAGAAGCACGTCTTCAAGAAATACCAATGAAGTTCAAAGACAATGCATTTAATTTGCTATACCGTGATTTGAGATGATACATAGTTGTTGTTTTCCAACGTCCAACAACAACGACATGTTCTTTTCAAAATACACAATTTTAAATCTTGCACTTTCCTACTTACACTTCCATGAAATGAGATTGAAAATGTTGTCAATGGAATATTTACAAAAATACAACATTGAAAAAGTCCAGCATCTCCTCCATTTGTATTACATCGGTAAGGTAAAAGGTTCGATGCATCATAGAATTCAAGAAGCCACCATGAAAATTCAAAGATTCGCCTTATACAATCAGGTTAAAGGCACCAATGACGAGAGTGAGACATTGACGATGATTCCCACAACCTCTCAGCTAAAAGAACATGGAATTCAATTTCGAAAGAAAGAGATTAATAGTAGTAGTAATTCCTTAGATATTTCTTTCAAAAATGGAATCATGAAGATTCCACATGTGAACATTGAAGATAATACATCATCAATATACCGCAACTTACTGGTAGTAATTGGAGCAATCTTGTGAGACATATGGAAACAAGTTCACAAGCTATGTCAACTTCATGGATGATTTGATAGACACGACTGATGATGTGGCATTGCTTACAAAGAACAAGATCTTAGACAACAATCTTGGGTCAGCAGATGAAATGGCGAAATTATTCAACGAGATGTGCATTGGGTTGGACGATGATCTAAACCATCACTACTTGGTTGAAGTATATAAAGAAATCAACAGGTATTATGGTAGACCCATAAATAAATGGTAGGCTAAGTTGATGCATAATTACTTCAACGGTCCATGGTCAATAATTTCATTATTGGGTGTATCTGTCTTACTCATTTTGACTATAATTCAAACTGTTTATTCTATTAAATCATTTAATAACAGGAATTGAATAACACCTTATGTAATCGTGCGATTTTGGTTGGATCGATGATGATATTTTATTTTAGGTATTTGTAATCAACAATGTCATTAATTAATTCATTCATTAATTTTAAACTCCCATAGTCAAGATCTTGACATCGTATCTGCATCAGAGTAATTAAGCGACTAGCAAATGTCGAAGGACATCGAAGAACATGAGTTGATTGAGTTCACGGAGGCTGAAAACTTCGGAAACAAGTATGGATTTTCATTTAAATTATATCAGTTATTTTCATCTGTTAATTCTTCTCATGTTATTTTATCTTTATTATTCTGCTTATGGCCATGTACCAGACGGCTTTAAAAAAATCAAGTACGTCTTCAAAAGTGTCAATTTTTGGGAACCATTTTCTCACCATAACTACATCGTCTTGAAACCAATCATACTGTGTCATCTGTATATTCAACCATGTACCAGACCATGTATCAGACGGCCCAATTGGGTAGTTTCTCGTTCAGTGCTAGAAGTAGCCATTGACCGATGTCTGGAAGTGGGTTAGTGGGTTAGTTGATCTGCATACATTAATATATTAGGGATTAGTCATCTAGTGTGTGTCATCGTGTCATTGCGTCCCTCTGGTGTGTGTCATCTGTATATGTCATCGTGTCATCTGGTGTGTTATAATACGTGTATGAGATAAATAAATACCTCATTAATAGACACGTATCAAATTAGATAAATAATACTTGTATGAGATAAATAAATACCTCATTTGACAGATGTATAATATAAAAATAATACGTGTCTATTCTATATTTATAAGATTTAAAAAAAATATATACAGGGGTATATATGTAATTTTCGAAAAATGCAAATATTTACCAAATTGCCACTGTCGCTTTTTTCAGCTTTAAGCGCACTAAAGCGCTCCCTGGACAATGGGAGCGCTTTACCGCTTTTTGAACTATGATCCCTGCATTGTGTTCCAGAACAACCAGATCCCACTGATTACACTATCTATAGTGCTTTGAACCCCAATGATCCTAATGAGGATAGATGTCCTTGCGATCATCGCTGTTGGAAACATAGTCGAGTCCGAGATCGATGTGCTTCCTGTCGGTGGGAAAAAATCTAATCCTTAATTGTTTTCTTAGATGCTCCATGGCGCTTTGTTCTCATTATTGGCCGGATACTATCACTCTGTAAATCTAATCTTTCAGACGTGACAAGGGTCGTAGAGCCGCTATCCCTATCCTTTCCCTCATCACCACGTTACCCGAGCATCCCACGTATGTGGAAAACCCCCAGAACCGGCCGATGGTGAAGGGAAGACCATCGAGGATCACACAACGTTCACCTCCTCGGTGAGCTAGTTTTGAGAAGCAGCATTATATTAATTAGTTTTTAAGGACTTGCATGCAGGTAGCGTTACAACAAAAGTTCGGTATTCGACGAACTATTCAGTTCGGTTATTAAACGAACCGAACCTGAACCTTGAAATAGATTTGTTTAATTAAACAAACCGAACCCAAATATTGGTTGAGGTTCGACGAACGGTTCGGTTCGTTTAACATTTTTATTATATTTTATATTTATATTACAAACTTATATTATATAATTTTTTATTATAAATTTATATTATATATTTCATAACTTATGTATATTTTTACAATTTTTCATTAATATATTATATATTAATTTTTTAATCAACAAGAAGATGACTAAGGAGTAAAAATTGACTTAACAAAAGAAAATAAACTATAAATAATATTTTTTTTATTATTTATTTTTCAAAGATGGTCAGATGAACATGTTTATTTTTTTAATATTTATTTTTAAGATGATGTAAAAAAAGTTCAGTATTCAACGAACTGTTCGGTTCGGGTTCGGTTAGGTTCGGGTTCGGTTCGATTATTAAACGAACTGAACCTAAACCCAAGAGTAGACTCGTTTATTTAAACCTAAGTATTCGGTTCGGTAGCACTACAAAAAATCAGCTAATTTCTGACGGCCTGGCCGTCGGTAGATAGAACCAGCGGCCAGGCCGTCGGAAAAAAACACTTGTCCGCCGGTATAATTTCCCCGCGTAAATGTGAGAAATGAGCTGGCGGCCAGGTTTTTTGTAGTGTAGGCTCGAGTTGCAACGCTACATACAGGTAACTCCACAAAATTCAAAGACTTTTAGCGCATTTGCGTTTTGGCACACCTGAAGTGCGTCATATATATATAGAGTGTTTGAAAAACAAGTTGTTATATAGTTGCACCTAATACGCGCATGGTTCATCATTTTTTAAAATGCATTGTTGTGTATTGTTAGGTGTACTGTACTGATTTAGGTGGGTCATGATGGATAAAAAGTTATACTATATATATCAGTGCAATTAAGCTGTCACTTTTTCATATTTCGATCTTTATCCGGAACAACCAACTCTACTCTTATAGTTCAATATTAGTGATCGTAGAAGAACCCATTGATTAAGCTATGTCGAGCGAAATTAGGTAAATTACAAATAATTTTGTTGTTAAAAATTCTCTAAATAAAGTTCAAATTTTTATTAATTTTAATTGTTTGTTTTATAAATATATTGTTTATTAATACTTTAATTGCATGTTACTCTTATTTCTATTTTATTAATTCTGCTAATGTTTTTATTTAGCGACTCGGTGTTCGTAGAATTCGATGGGGATATAGGTTTGTCTGCACAAATCAATGAGTTCCAAAATAGATCAATTAAATCAGAAAATCCCATGTTATGCAAAATCCCCAACAATTTTCGAGCCAATCATGAAAAGGAATATGAGCCTGAGATCATCGCTATTGGTCCTTATCACCGGAATGGAGGCCATCTAAGACAAATAAACTCAAGACTGAAATACATGGAGGATATGAAGCTGAAGTTTCTCATTGACCTTTGCAAAGCAACGGCCAATAATAATGAAGATATGACTAAAGAAGATGTTTTGAAAAAAATCACTATCGCTGTTCAGAGTAAAGTTAGTATTGCCCAAATGAAATATTCTGAATCATCATTCAATATGAGTTCTGAAGATTTCGTGAAGATGTTGATTCTCGACGGAAGTTTTATTGTTCAGCTTTTCATCAAACGAAAAGAAACACCTTATTTAGAAGTACCAATATTGAAGTTCATACAGAATGGACATAATTCGTTAGACCGTGATTTGATATTGTTCGAAAATCAAATTCCTTTCTTCATCCTTGAGACGATATTTGGTAATTGTTTTTCATCTCTTTCAGAATACTCTACCCTTCTAGATCTTGCCCTTTTATTCTTATGTAAGCATACCATAACTTTCCAAATGTTGCCGAATGAATACTGGAGGGAAGAAAACCCTAAAAGAATTGATCATCTCCTCCATTTGTCTTATATATGTATCGTTGGGCGCCTATCAAATGAACCAGAAAATCACGTCGATGAAACCCTTTTGAGAAATCTCTTCACCAAGTTTATTAACGCCATGACATCCATTCCAAACATTCTCAAATTATTATTATTTTTGGTAATATGGCCCTTCTTGAAATGTTGTACCACTCATGAAACACCCAGAATGTTATCTTATAAGATCCCCAATGCAACACGTCTGAATGAATATGGAATTAAATTTCAAATGAAGAAGATCAGATGTACTGATATATTCCTAGATGTGTCTTTCAAAGATGGAATCATGGAGATTCCATATTTGATAATCGAAAACAACACCATATCAAAGTTCCGTAACTTACTGGCTTTGGAACAATCGTGCGAGAAATACGGAAAAAAGTTCACAAGATACATCTCGTTTATGAACGATCTGATTGACAAAGATAGTGATGTTGTATTGTTGACAAATAAGAATATCATAGACAATTTTCTTGGATCTACAAAGAGTTTGGCTAATATGTTTATCGAGATGTGTGAAGGGTTGACTTTCGATCCAAACAATCACTACTTAATTGAAATGTATAAAGAAATCAACATGCACTGCAATAGACCTGTAAACAAATGGTGGGCTAAGTTGATGCATCGTTATTTCAATAGTCCATGGTCAATGATTTCATTATTTGGTGTATTTTTCTTACTTACTTTCGCGTTAGTTCAAACTGTTTATTCTATTAAATCATTTAATAAAGGAAATTGAATAAAAACTTATGTGATATATATATAGAACAAACATCAGAGAAACCTTTGTTAAAGGAGCTCAAAGACGTCCTTAAATCGTGGCCGTTTATCTGATTGTGATATAGTAGATCAATTTCGAACCGTCTATTTCTATAATGATTTATTTTTGGCGCAAATGTCTCTAAGTAGGTAGTAGACTATGGTAATATGTCATTTCGAAGGGTTAATGTGTCCTTATTTGTGTAAGAGTGACTGTGGTGAGCCGTTGTCAGTTGATTTTGACAACTGCGTTCATCCACCTTTTGAGAGAGCACCCATTTTATTTTTTCCCACTCAAACCCATTTTTTCATTTCCTCTCCTCCTCTAATCGTTAAACCCTTCCCCACCCGACAACGGCGATCGTCTCCTCTCCATTCATCTACCGTTCGTTGAGGTCGTCGTCCTTCACTTGAATCTGTTCGTCGACGTTCATCATTCCAGTCTCGTCGTCGTCGTTCGTCCAGGCCGCATTCTTCCATTCCGATGTATTTTGTCCAATCTCGGTCGTTCTCCAATCTCTGCCTCGTCTTCATTCCAGCGTATTTTGGCCGGTCGTTCTCCAATCTCGGTAAGTTTTGTCTATTCCAGTGTTCTTCAATCTCTTCTTCATTCCAGTGTTCTCCAATCTTGCACTTTTTTCTGTCAGTATTTTATTTTCCCTTCTCTGTTTTCGTCTCCCCGGACTTTATGTCCGACTTCTCCGTTTATCTTGGACCACCGTTTTGTATGTGTCTTGTAACCATATTATGTTTTGTTGTTACCATTTATGGTTAATGTTTGTACTATTTGTTGTTTGTTTTTTCAAGTAATCGAACACCGGAATGTTTGACGTTTTTGTTTATAAGCGACAGAAAAATATTTCCCATTCTTTTAGTATTAGTTGTAATTTTTTTGATTCGGTAGCCATGTATTTGACCTAATTAATATGTTCGTGTACTTGTTTATTTAAATGTCAGTCGTATTGTTCTTCAATACGTTCATGTAGTCCTCGAAATTCATGAGTTGTATTTCTAGTAGTGATTATTCTACTGTAATGATTTCCTTATTTTTTTGTTCTTTAAATTTGTTTTTCAGAAATAATAATCATTTGCTTCATGTAATATGTTTTTTGAATGATATTTTAATCCTATTTGAATAATATTTGCAGACATATGGATAGTCGAAGAGGATCACGCGGTCGCGGTCGTGTTCAGAACATTAATGGTAGTCGGGAACGTGGTCGTAGTCGTTTTCCCATGCCCACGATGGACTTCCCCCCAATAATGGTGTCTCCTCTGACATTCGATTGTAGAGATTACATTGGATCTCCTAATCGCTGCGTCCCGCATAGAAGAAGCAGATATCCCGTCGATGGTAGGAATAGTAAAAGGTTATTTCTAGTTATTGTTTCATTTGAAGAATTTACAATGTCGATTGTTCTATTACAGAAATCTCTGACATTCCGTTTGCGCTTGTGGCGCTCATTCCATAGCGAGTACCAATTCCCCTATAAGTTGTGGAAGGTTCGTCGTCTTGCCAACCACCCCTTACTGTTCCTGAATTAGTACAGGAACCTGAGACATCTGGTGTACGCCCTAGACTCAATGAATACTTGTTCAAAGTTGTTTGGTCTTGACACACCTTTCGCTGAGTCAGATACGTGAGGTATGAGGTGATTTTGTTGGTCGTAAGTAGGTGATTTTGTGCATAAATAGTTTCTTTTGTTGTTCACAAGTTGTTGTCGTTGTCCGGAAAGAAGATGATTTTATTGTTCGAAAGCATTGTATGACATTGTTCTGAAGTAGTTGTTTTGATTGTTCATAAGTAATTGTTTTTCTTGTTTAGAAGTTGTTAATGGTATTGTTCATAAGTAGTTAATTGCATGGTGCATAGATAGTTAAATTTATTGTTAAGATGTTGTTGCTGTTATTGTTCACAAGTTGTTGCTATCGTTGTTCAGATAGTAGGTGATTTTTTTGTTCGTAATCAGTATATGTCATGGTTCTGAAGTAGTTGTTTTTATTGTTCATGAGTAGTTGATGTTATTGTTTTTAAGTAGTTGATGTTATTGTTCTGAAGTAGTTGTTTATTACTATCGAATGACAAAAAATTGTTGGTACAGGTCACACATACAAGACACTCCCCTACGGTGGAGATGTCCGACTCGTTTGATCCATCAACCATTCAATGCAACCAACTGGGAAATGTACCGAAAGGTAAATACGATGAAGAGAATGAATCGTCATTGCGTGAGCTGAACATCGACGAGGTGGTTCGAAAAGTCGTCGAAGAATATGTCCCGAGGGTGGTTGTTGAAGTTACCAACCAGGAGGATGTAATTCTTTCTGATGTTGTTGTCGACTCAGTTGAAAGTAAAACATTTGTTTTCGTGAAATATAAATTATTTTAAGTGGTTGAATTATTGTGCATTATGTATTATTATCTTGTTATTGTCGCAGCTTTTGAAACCATTGTTCCTGTAATGGTTGAAGGTGAAATTCCCTTAGAGGGTGTGCCTGAAGATGGTGAAGTAGGGTCAGATGTTGTTTCTGAAGTGTGTGAAACCATTGTTCTCGATGTTGTTGAAGAAGAGGTTCCTGAGGATGTAAGAAGCGTTGTTCATGAAGTGTTTGAAGATATTGTTCTTTAAGTGGTTTGGGAAGAGGTTTCTGAGGATGTAAGAAGCGTTGTTCATGAAGTGCTTGAAGATATTGTTCCTGAAGTGGTTCTGGAAGAGGTTCCTGAGGATGTAAGAAGCGTTGTTCATGAAGTGCTTGAAGATATTGTTCCTGATAATGTTTGTAATAGTGTTCCTGAAATGCAAGAAGAAGCGGTTACTGAAGAAGGTAAAAGCATTGTTCCGAAAGTGCTTGAAGATATTGTTCCTAAAGTGGTTGTGGAAGTGGTTCCTGAAATCGTGAAACCATTGTTTCTGAAGTTCGTGAAGAAGCCGTTCCTGAAGTAGTGATAAGCATTGTTCCTGAAATACTTGAAACCATTGTTCCGGAAGACGTTGAAGAAGCCGTTCCTGAATAAGTGAGAACCATTGTTCCTGAAGTCCTTGAAAAAGCGGTTGATGAGGAAGTGAGAAGCATTGATCCTGAAATCCTTGAAACCGTTGGAAATGAGATTGAAGATTAAGTTCTTGAAGAAGTCGGCGTTGAAGGCATTCCTGACGTAGACGTTCCGTGTCGGCCGAAATTGAAAGAGAAGATTATAACCCCCTCTAGAGATGATTTTAGGATGAGGTAAGAAATGTGAAAATGTAGTTTCTTTTTATTATGAAAATGATGAATGACTAAAACGACATTCGTGATACAGATGATTATGTCGGACGCTGTGGAAATCGCGTCTACTTTGGAAAGTTCAGAGTTCAGAAGACTGAGTGCAAGTAAGGTTTCCTTTTTAGTGTATTAATTTCCGTGAATGTATTTGTTATGAATCGCTAAAATTTGTTGAAAATACATTTATGAAAATTGTAGAGAAAGGCAAAGGCAAAGGGAAAGTGAATGGTAATGTTCAAATAAATTTTGCAAATTAAAATTGTTATGACCATATGACATATTAGAAATTGCAGATGTAGTCATAGTGTCTGATAGCCCGGTTACTAAAAGTCGTAGTAAAGGAATGGCTGAGAAACGACCTTTGCATAGTCGAAAGTTCGAAATCATTCGGTCGCATTCTCAATTGAAGAAAGCAAAAACCGTTAGTGACAGTAAGATAACTCAATTCTACCACTGTAAGTGTAATATGTTTTTGTATCATTTTATAAATTTAATGTGATATTATTTGTCTGGAATGATATGTAACTGAGGGTAGTCATGCGTCCATTGACGTTGGAATGATTGATAAGCCTAAGAAGAAGATAAGCAAAACATCTACGTCAAAGAATTCTACGGAAACGAAAGTGTCGTTCCCTCGTGAAGTAATGTGAGGCGCTGGGACTTGTAAGTTTATCATTGCATTGTGCGTAGATAATTAATGTTATTGTTCTCAAGTTGTTGTTGTTATTGTTCACAAGTTGTTTCTGTTGTTGATCACAAAATATATGATTTTATTGTTCGTGAGTATTCATTTTATTGTTCGTGAGTAGTTCATTTTATTGTTCTTGAGTAGTTGATTCCATTGTTCTTGAGTAGTTGATTTCATTGTTCGCGAGTAATTGATGTTATTGTTTTTAAGTAGTTCATGTTATTGTTCTTAAATAGTTCATGTTTCAGTTGTAAGTTAATAATGAATGACTACCCTCAGTTTATCATTAAATAATGTTAATAATGTTTTCTTATTTTTCGTTATTTGCAGTTGCTTGCTTAATTCAATACAGGTGTCGCATCGCGACATATATGACGGCAATGAAGGATGCCGTCTTCGAAAAATCTGTGTCTGAAAGGATATTAGGAACTCCATTCGGTCACTTCTTTCAATTGGAAGATTTGTGATGAGATGTGGCGGCTCAAAAGTGTCCTCATGATCTCTTTGTAGTTCTTTGTCCCTCATATACATCAATACAATCTCCAAAGACCCGATAAATTCATATAAAGTGAAACATGGTTTAACTCTCATCTTGACATGATGATTCATGGACTCGCTCCTCTGTGTGCTTGACATACCAGCAAAGAAATAATTCGTCATATACGCAGGGCACCACTTATGTCTTATCTGAAAAATTTCGTCTAACCATTTATGAGTAGACAAGTTGTGACGTGAGATCCAGGCGTTCCACTTGGAATCAAATTCGTTGGTTGATTATGAATTATTGAGAAAATCATGAAAATCTGCCATTGCAACTTTATCTTTATAAACATTGCCAATCTTATCGGGGAATTTATGCGTGATATGTCATTTATAGAAACGTTGAAATGTATTCGGAAAGACGATAGGTAGAGCTACTTCCATTGCTCGATCCTGATCAGTAATAATAGTAACTGGAGCGACGGACATGCAATCTAGGAATTGTTGGAATAGCCAAACAAAAGATTCTTTCACCTCATTTGATAATAATCCAGCGCCAAATAGAATAGAGTTGAGATGGTGATTGACTTCACAGAACATCCAATATATCAACTTATACTTGTTCGTGTTATACGTTGTATCAAAGGTGACCGCATCGCCAAACAGTTTGTAATCCTGAATGCATTGGGAATCGACCCAAAATAGATGTTTCAATTTAACTTATGTAGCAGGAGACATAAAAGTCAGAATAAAGTGTGATAAATAAAATGAAATTCAAATGAATAAGTACGTATACCTTCATCATCTTTTGCGATTGAATAAAAGAATGAAGGATTTAGAGACTTCAGGTTTTCGAATTTGTCTAAAATAAGATCCACGTCTTTCGGGCATATGCTGATACGTCCGTCTCTACGATAGTTATAAATCATTTTGTGTGTATGAGAGATTGGAAAATCCACCTGAAGATTAGAAAAGATAAAAAAATCACGTTAATTGTAAAGGTAATAGATTTGATGTCAATGTTCCATAAAGAGTTAGTGTCATTGTGCTCTATCAGTCATGGTCAGTGTTCATTGTCAGTTGACGTAGTTGTTCCCTAATGAGGTATGGTCATTGTTCCCTTGTCTGTTAATATCATTGTTCGGTTAGCAGTTCATGCCATTACGAATGAGGGATTGGAAAATGTACCTGAGGCCATAGCAGCGTAAGAGTATTGTTGAGACGGCTGGATGTGTGCTGAATTAAGAGAATCTAGTAACCCCCGGGATATGAAGGACATGTGTCGATTAACACGAAGGAAACGTCGTTTTTTAGGAGTTACTAGTTCGTGTGTATGATATTCGACGAAAATATGCACTCTCCAATTTGTGCTACCTGTATCAATCTTAAAGCTGATTTGTGCTTTGTCCGACTCTCGTACATTATGCGATTTTCGACTAATTTTGTGACATTCGACAAGATCAGTGTCCATCTTCTTCTTTGACTCTCCCTGCTTCGAGCAGATAAATTTCTTCGATTGTATAACAAAGTCAATAAGTTTGGAAGAATAACGACGAACATCGAAGCCCGCATAGCCAGCGTACGTAGCAGTAGTAGAATTATCGACCGGATTCCAAATCCGGAAAAATTTGTCCAACATATGGGATAGGCGGTGGTGGCGATGTGTCATTCAAATTGACAATAGATAGTGCATTTGTGTTACGAGAAGGACTTGTAGAAATAAGATTTTCAATAACATATTTAGTTGTTAATTAATTTGAAATATAATAAACCCTAATTAACAAGATATAAAAATATATGAGTTGGAGCTACATGGATAAATCAAATAAACTCATATAGATAAAATTGACTTGATATATGATTAAAACTAGAATGAGATAAATATTATTTCCATCAAATAAATCTCAACTATTAATCAAGTTAATTAATTGAAGTTTGTATTTAATTATGCACACCTATTACTTGTATTAACTCTTGTGTCAAGTTGATCAATGTCTTATAGGTTAATCAACAAGGTGTGAAAGCTACAACTATTCATTCAAGCTTCAAATGGATCCAAGGTATAGAAAACGTGTAGAAGTGCAATCATGATAAATCCCAAGAGCATATCCAACATATTAACTACAAGATCTTGGAATCAATGCTACACAAAATCCTAGAAGAAGATTTCAAATTAGAGCAAGGCAAAACGTGTGGAGGAACAATCTCCCAAAATAAAACACAATCATGATTTTGAATTAAATGCTACACAATCTCCCAAGATCAAGTTCAAATTCAAGTGAAGCTCTATGTCTCTCCAACGTCTATATTCAAGCACTTCTTTCTAGGAGTTTTGAAGATGAAGAAATCACCTCCATGCCATCAACGACTACTATATAAGGAGGTGCACACCCAAGAGCCAAAGCTATCACTTGCTATCTTTGCTAAAGCTCTCCTTGGATCAAAACTCTACTCTTTCTCTCTTGCTCGATCTTGCTCAAGCTCTAGCTCTCGTTCAAGCTTTGTGTGAGAGTTACTCTCAAGGTTGTGTGCTTAGTTCTTTAACTTCTTCTTCTTCCCCTCTTGTACGTTGAGAGTATGTTAGAAGAAAAGTTCTACATCTTGTAAGTGGTCCAAGTGTTGTGAGAGGTTTGTTTCAACACCAACACTTGAAAGGTTCTATGAGTTCAACCATAAACTCGGTGTGGTTCTATATAATTTTCAGGAAAACTCTTAGGTTGAATCTGCCTTAAAGGTTCAAGGGTTTTTAAGAGTTCCTTAATACTCTTAGAGGGTTTACAAGCGTTTAGCTTTAAAGCTTGACAGAGGTTTTTAAGAGTTCCTGAATACTCTTAGGTGGTTCACAAGCGTTTAGCCTTAAAGCTTGACAGAGGTTTTTAAGAGTTCCTAAATGCTCTTAGGTGGTTCACAAGCGTTTAGCCTTAAAGCTTGGCAGAGGTTTCGTAATTACCTTCAGACTAGTGATCTCCGTGTTTCATCGGAACTGGATTAGCCCTTGTTTGGGTGAACTAATATAAAAATCTCTGTGTCTCTTTTTATTTCTCGCTTCTTTATTTTAAAGTAATAACAAGATAAAAAGAAACTAAAAAGAGATCCCTCATCCAATTATCTGGTCATAGATTGAGGTTGACTATTTTTTTGCAGATCCCTCATCCAGTTATCTGGTCATTGACTGAGGTTATTTCCAGTCAAATATATATTCAGTTATCTGGTCATTTATATTTACATATTTTAACTTATTTCAAAACACGTGCTTATATTACAACTTAGTACTCATATAGTACTACAGTTGTCTATAAAGTGCAATCTTATAAGTTGACTCAGTATTCATATACTGTAGTAAACTTACAAAGAACAGACATCCTTTATATATATATCCTTGTGTTTAACTTGTATTCTCAGGTATTCCGCACATCTTTTGAGAAATCACGAAAAGAGGCCATTACCCCCCCTAAGCCTCTGATCCAGATCCAACATGACTATCTATAGAAATTGATGTCTGAACATCGTCATCCATTGCGACCCTGTGAAAGAATAAAATGTCAGAGGTGACGGAGAGTATAAGGAATGACATGAATAAATTGGAGAACGACGAATGATGAAATGGTTTGAACCGTAGGAGAAACAACGACTCGAACCGTAGGAGGAACAACGACTCGAACCGTAGGAGGAACAACGACTCGAACCGTAGGAGGAACAACGACTCGAACCGTAGGAGGAACAACGACTCGAACCGTAGGAGCAACAATGATTTGGGCTATCTTGAGAACGTTGGTGTCAATCGTTTGAGGGACAACGGTTTGAACAGAATGACAGAAAATGTTTATAACCGTTTCAGAGGGACCATGGAAAATGATTAGAATGATATGAAGAACAACGATTCGAAAAATAACGTGTTAGAGTCTTTGACTGAAAAAGTGTATTACACCAATGAAAAACAAAACAGATAATAGAAAAACCTGCGTAGGAGACAACAATAAAAAAACGTAGGAGAAGATATGTTTTCAGCGTGAACAAGAAAAGAAATGGGTTTGCATGAACGAATAATAGAAGATGAAGAGATTGATGATTAATGGGCGGAAAAAAAACGAAATGTAAATATGTACAAATTGAGGATGTGTTTTCAGCGAGAAGAAGAAAAAAATGGGTTTCCACCGACGATTTCAAAAAAAAAATGAAGACGACGATGAAAATATATGAGGAAGGAGACGAGCAGAGTGAGATTGCGTGTGAAAGAAGGAGAAGACGTACGGTGTAAGGTGTAAAAAGACGAGCAAAGTTAAGGTACAAGGTAGGTGCTAGGTGTATAGGTAGGTGTTAGGAGAATCTTGGTCACATGGAGATGTGTGCAAATACTTGATTATAAAACTGATAAATGAGGAACGGTCAAAATGGATAGAAAAAATATCGGACGGCTTAGCCTGGGTGAGCGCTCACCCTAGGTTCAGTTTCTCTGACAATTCCTGTATATATATAATGTTAAATTATAATTAATTGAGTTCTACCTTAGACATTTAATTGAGATTACATATGACTGTTTTCGTCAAGCCAAAACAATTCGATTTTGAAAAATGCTACACAACTCGATTAGCCCAATTGGTCGCAGACAATATTAAAGTAGTTGGACGTTCAAGTATCAGTGTATACATTCTACTCTAAAGAAGTACAAGTACAAAAAGTTTAGAATGAAATTGAATAAGAACAGATTAAGAATTGGGAAAATGAAATTGAATTGGAACAACAAAGATTAATGATCAACCAATTTTTCTCCCTCCAGATCGTGTCCTCAGGATTGAGGCAATACAACCATTTGCAATTTTTTCCGGTGGTGCTGTGGTAGTACCTACGACTTGGCATGATTGACTCTAAATAGATTTTCCATCTGTTAATGTTAGAAAAGGTATGTAAAAATCGAATTTTGACGACGACCAACCTAAAGTTTTTTTTGCCTCGGACTTGGTTAGTCGTCAAAATGTATTTTTTTGTAGTGCCAGAAGAAAAAAAAACAAGAGATTCATGGAAAATGAAAGCAAGTTGGTAGAACAAATGAATGGGTACCTGAGATCCTGGCCCTAAATAGTAGCTCCACTAAAAGGACTTAGATTTAATTATTTAATTCTATAAGGTTTAAATGTGTTGCCAACCGATCCTGTCTTAATCTTATGTTTGGGTTAGAGATCAGAAGAACACATTCATAGAAAAAGAGAGTTGCACTGATTAAAATTAGGGTATCTGAAATTAGAAGATTGTTGACCATCATGCTTCTTTACATCCCATAAAATATATGGGTTAAAGACTGGGACTGCTTAATCTTAGTGCTTGACTGATTTCTATGCTAGAATTTGAAAATGGCTCCCAAGAAGAATAAGCAGAAACAGCAAGGGAAACAACATAAAACGAACTCCAAATCCAACAACCCACAGTCCTCTTCATCGCAGCAGACCAAGCACGCGCCGAAGCTCCAGATTTCGGCTGAGAACGAACGGAGACTCCGTCGCCTCCTCCTGAACACCGAGAAACCTGCTGCTACCACCACCAATGCTACGATCGATGGAGAGAAAGTATCCAAACATCAGAAGGCGAAGAAGCTTAGGAACGTTTACGATAAGCTATCATTGGAAGGGTTTACATCTGCCCAAATTGAACAAGCTCTGTCCGCACTCAATGTATGAAACCAATCTATTTTTTATATTTTAGGATCTTTCTTTTTTGTTCAAAATCCATATTTTATTACTATAGACCGTTTAGGAAATCAACTGCTAATTTACACACACACACATGCTATTGCTAACTACTGTCATTCTCGGCTAATCGAGATAAATACAAACAATATATGCGTAATTACCTTGATTTTTTTGGCTCATAACTTCGATTGCTGACATTGATCTACAGGAACTGGCTACAATTGAATCTGCATTGGATTGGCTCTGTTTTAATATACCTGGGAATGAACTCCCATTGAAGTTCTCTTCTGGGGCTTCTGCATCTGCTATTCCCGAAGGTGCTTTTTTATTTATAAATTTAGTAAAATTGTAGATTCGTAGGAGATGGACAGTGTGCAAATCCATTATTTTACTATCATTGCCGTACGAATAGAAGAAAGCTTCTTCTTCTTCCGATTTCTTATATTTTAGTTCCATAAGCCTACTTTGTAGTGCAGTTTTTATACAATACCTTGTAGGGAAATATAAGTACATAACCACAAAGGAGATACCTCACTGGGTACTATCCCCTCCTTTTGGAATTTGGAAGCTTAGATGGCGTACTTCCAGTAGGGTTGTTCCAATTTTCCGACCGATTGTGCTTTATATCTAAATTTAGTCGTTAGTTGATCAATCTCCAGAGGACTAAGATTAATCAATAGCCTCTAGTAATCCAAATTACTAGAAGGAGAAATGACAGTAAGAAGAAATGACAGCAAGAAGGAGAAAAGACAGTAAGAAGAAATGACAGCAAGAAGGGGAAATGGAGTGGCAATCCGCCAGTGATCAGGAGATGAAGATTTGGATCCATCAGATCTAGAAGAAAAGGAACAAGAAATGATTGGGAAAATAAAGTAGAATAGAACTATAGAAGAAAGAAAGTAATTACGTCAGTAAATAGAAAATGCAATAATCTCCCATATCCCCCCTTTATCTCTTTATTTATATTTCATCTCAATAGGTGGACGACTACCTTTGAGATGAACCTGCAGAATTAATTAAGATTTAAGGATAATTGTGCTTCTATCTACTATAGGAGCACAATCAGAGTCAACCTTGGGTGCTACATCACATACACATCATAGTTAAGGTTAAGGTATAATCCCAGTGGTTAAGGCCCACTTCATTTCTAATGAAAATTTATTTACCATAAAAAATCCCAGCAGTTACATGTAATCATGCTAAACATGTAAAAGTACAATTTGATAGCCATTTCCCAATTTATCACGGGGACAAGTTTCAACGTATATCCCACCATTGACTCTACATCTTGGGTTTCTCGCTTCTTATTTAATATAAAAACAAATGAACTTCTGTCATTATCATAAAACAATCTTTTGCTATTTTGGATTTTTTTTTTTTTTTTTTTTGAAGCAATTAAATTTCATTAGAATAAGGCTAATGCCAAACTTACAAAATAGAGAATAGAAATAAAAATAGAAGTAAAAAGAAATGAGCAAAATGCTCATTGACTCTCTCCCATTAGCTATGTAGTCTAGTTATGCAGTAACTAGATACGTTGCCTCAGAAGGTTGGTCTCCCATACTTCCATCATAGATGTCTCTAAAGGGTGACAACAGCTCTTCTTGTAATACACTGAATCAAAGGAGAGACTGATGTCTTTAATGACCTCCTTAAGGACTACCTCAGGAGCTATTTTGGATTTTCTAAAGGAATAAATATGTCATAATTCAATCAAGCTATCTAGCATGGATTAAGTATATGTTATTTCCCTCATTATTTTTGTACAGGTACTGAAAGAACTATTAAAGTTATATCAACAGCTCAAGATGGATGGGTCCCTGATCGTTCACTTAATGAAGTTAGAGAACTTCCTGGGATCTCTATTAGGGGGAAAAGAGATGTTTTGGTTTCACTAGATTCAGAGAAATCATCACAATCTGACTGGATACGAAAGTACATGGAGTACCAAGAAGAGCAAGAGGAACAGGAACAACTACGGCAACAACAGGAAGAAGTACTCAATGCTTGTTGTCTCTTTCCTGATCGATTTATTCTCCTAAATCTTAATATATGATATATCTTATCAACCATTTGGTTTAGTTGTTTTGTGCATCTATATTAGTATATTACATTATTACTACATTACCAACTTGCAGTATAAACTATATAAGTTTTTTTTTAAAATTTATTCAATTTTTCTTATGGTTGAAATGCTCATTTCTGTAACTAGGATGTTGGCTATTGTGAAGCTTCCATTATAAAAGAATACCATCTTGCAAGGATGGGAGCTCTTGATGCCAAAAAACAGAAAAACCACAAGAAACAAGAATATTTTAGTGGAATTATACGTAAAATCCGGCATCAGTTGGTGTCATTAGGTAATTTGAATTTATAGTTTGATATTATTTTTAAATGAAAACTTCTAGACTGCAATCATTCTGTGTTTATTCTGGATGTTTTTGAGTTTCACGCTCATTGTTTTGAGTTTTTCCAGGACTATCTGATGAAATCTTAGCACCAGGTTTTCCACCTGAAGACACTTCAAGTACTTACACAGAGGATGGATTTTGTGATTCCAGAACTAACGAAGTCCTCCAGTCAACATTGGAAGATGACAATGACGGCCTTGACAGGAAGTTGGAGGTTTTTGATGGCTTGGAAGATGGTTCTATAAAAGATTCAGCGTCGATATTAGATTCCTTGGTTGTTCCCAAGAATGTGGTGATTACCAAAGAAATTGAGGGATCTGAGTATTTAGAACTTGACAACCTGTTTTCTGAAGATGCTTCCTCTTCTGCAATCTCATTTCCAGATGTTTTGAAGTCACAAAAGAAAATGAAGCCTTCACAATCTGTTTATGGCTCCATGCTAGGAAAAGTAGATGATATTTGGAGAAAGGTATTGATATTTGGAATTGCTGATAATGTGATATCTTTCCTTTTGCTCATTTCTTCTTAGAAGCAAGTGCTGTTTTTCTCGTGTAACCTATGTATGAATTAGTTCTTAATAGATTTTGGCAATTTTTTGCACAACCTGAAAAAACATTTAAAAATTAATCTCATCACCTTTTGATGGTTTAGTATTAAATCTACCAAACAATCTATATTCCTCCCCCAGTGACAATCGACCCCTGGGGGTATTTATACATTTTCCTACTGGACTGGGCTCTTATTGGGCTACATCTTACCCGACCCATATGTTCAAGCCTATCTGGTTAGGGCTAAAACCCGACCCGTCCGGGTCCAACTCAATCCATATTATTTGGCTAATTGGGCCTGTTATTCCTGTTCTTGAGCGGGTCTGGTCTGATGGACCAGGCGTACCATCACCTTTTTACTTCTGTCTTTTTATTTCTATACTCTTTGTAACTTGGGCATTGCCCTTATTTTAATGAAATTTAAAATTGCTTTAAAAACAAATTGTTATCTATCTAAACAGGGTGACTCGAATATGATTCCAAAGGCTGTTTTGCAAAGGTTTTGCCAGCGATTAGGTTGGGAGGCACCAAAGTACAATAGATTGCTTGAGAAAGAAAATGGATTTCTTTATGCTGTTACCATATTACGCACTGCTAGTGGAAGGGGCAAAAGTCGTAAAGCTGGAGGGCTGATTACAATCCAGTTGCCTGATGGCAAACAATCTTGTGATTCTGCCGAGGTACTTAGTACTGAAATACTGTTTCATTTTCAATATGAAAATATTATAAATTTGTAAGGATCATGTGGGGTTTTACATCAAGTTTAAGTACTAAGCATGAAGCACCAAAGGAATTCCTCATCAAATTGCATCAGACACCTGCAAGTTGTCCCATAAAAGCTTGTGTAGTTTCTAATTTCTATTAATCTTTTTTCGCCTTTATTTCTTTTGTTCTGTAGGATGCACAGAATAACGTTGCTGCTTTTGCACTTTGCTGTCTTTTTTCTGATATTTCAATACACCATCTACTTAGAGAGCCTTATGCTTCGCTTGTTAAGAATTGGAATGAAGGTGAATATTGTTTTTATTGTGCCATCTTTTTCTATTTGTTGTTTCCTAATTGCTTATACTTATACTTCGAAGCCATGATTTGACAGAAGAATCAACAAATGAAGTGGACAATGACGAGGAAACTCGAAGAATGGGTTTTGTTGATTCTTTGTTGAATGCACAAATTTCTGATTCTGTCGATCATGTATATTCCCCAACAATTTCTTATTCTGAGAAATTTGAAGAATCAAGTAATTTGGAAAATGAATTTTCTTACTCACCATCACGGTCTGAAGAAATTATCAACCATGGATCTCCTGGTAAGAGCAAAATGTTCCACGAGTACTTTTTTTGTAAGTAGATAACTTTCTATCAAGAAATGGGGATTTTTTTTACAAATAAATTGCTGATACACTTGGTGTTGGGATTCAATCTGTACTCTATATAGAATGTTAGATCCGATTAAGAAAAGAGGTAAACACAATATTTTTAATGTGGTTCCACCCCTATAATAAGTATACACCCACAAAGAATATCTTGGTAGTTGTTACAATGAGTTATACAAATAGTGGTTAAAGCATTCTTTTCTAGATAACAACTCAATTTTCACAAGGAGCATCTCAGCCATTAATAGATCATTAATGGAAAGACTGTAATTAAACATTTACATAACGGTCATAACCTAATAGAATCCTCCTTACATCTACTATCTTCCTACAATAAAATCTTCCACTTTTCTATTTAGACAAATTATAATCCCTTTTGGAGATCCGGTACTCCTATAAATAAGTTGGGGGGAATTGTGTTAAGTGTTAGAGATAGAAGTCATAAAAACTTACTAGCCAAGGAAATTTACCAACAAAATTCTCTATTTTCCCGTGAAGGGTGAAATGGAATCACTTAAACACTTTCAGGAAATTGAGGAGCTGGAGAGTGCAAGTACCTTTTGTTTGCCTACTATGCAATCTGGAGGAAGAATCTAGAAGAGTAGAAGTCACCTCTTCTTCAACCGTTCTTATTCCAGGTCTCTCCTAATTTCGTTGACTGAGCATTTGAACTGGGAATCACAATGCGACACATTTGGAAGTGGTGGTATACAAGGGTACATGATGATGAAGAGAAGAGATGGAAGAATTGATGTTCAATGCAAAGAAATTCAAGGATAAAATGGAATATGATGGGGGTGAAACCCGACCAGTACTCCAAGACGCGCAAGCAAGCGCCAAGCGGGGAACTCCGCGGGAAACCGGACCGGAACTCAAGTGTGCAGAGCTCTGCTTCGCTAGGAATTCTTCTTCTCCAAATGACTTGCCTTTAATGAGTGGGGGGTGCCCTCTATTTATAGGGGTTCTTATGGGGGCAATCTGGACATTTGGGCAGTAACCGCCTAACTTCCCAACTGATCAGATTGGGTCCAGGGGTCGACTTTCCAGAGATCGACTTTCTGGGGGTCGACTTTTCCTGGTGATCGACTTTACTCAAAAGTCGATCCCAGGGAAGTCGATCCTCAGGAAAGTCGATCTTCCTAGGATTCGACCTGGGACCTCCCCAACCCTAGAATAGATACCTCAACTCATCTTAGGCTATCCGGACTTCTAGTTGCTGGTAGGTTGTGACCGTGTTTGGGATACTGTATCACCAGTACTCCCCCCTCCTCTGCGTACTAGGTATTTTGGGATACGTCTTTTAGTACTATGGTCTGTGTGTCGGACCCTGTACTATCAGTATTCCCCCCCCTCTTTGCGTGCTGGGATGTGGATTTCTGGTGATGTCCCTGGATGTACGATCCTCTCTCACCAGTACTCCCCCCCTTTCACGCCTGCGAGGTTGTACCTATGCTTCCACGGAGGTTGTCACGTGCTTTTGCCAACTATTGTCCGGTTTGTCCTAGCCGAAGCCTATTCCTTGCACACCTGTCCGGCCTGATTCTCCCGCGGAACCCTGCTTGCCCACCTTGACGCCTTGCCTGAGCTGTCCTTGAGCACTGCTTGGGTTCTCTTCCCTGTGGCGGGTTTTGAGAGTACCCGACCCCCTCCTTTATTCCGCCTTTCTGCGATAGGGGCTGAGTGTACTTCCTCGTCTACCCATGTTCGTTCGTGGGTGAGGACTGTTAATTGAATACTTGCCCCCTCCTTTTTTCCGCCTTTCCGCGATAGGGGCTGATTGTGCTTCCTCGTCTACCTACGTTCATCCGTGGGTGAGGACTATTACTTGAATACTTGCCCCCTCTTTTTTCCGCCTTTCTGCGATAGGGGCTGATTGTGCTTCCTCGTCTACCCGCGTTCATCCGTGGGTGAGGACTATTATTTGAATACTTGCCCCCTCCTTTTTTTTCGCCTTTCTGCGATAGGGGCTAAGTGTGACTCCTCGTCTACCTACGTTCATCCGTGGGTGAGGATTGTTGTTTGAATACTTGCCCCCTCCTTTTGCTCGCCTTTCTGCGACTGAGGCTAAGTGTGATTCCTCGTCTACCTACGTTCATCCGTAGGTGAGGATTGTTGTTTGAATACTTGCCCCCTCCTTTTTTCCGCCTTTCTGCGATAGGGGCTAAGTGTGACTCCTCGTCTACCTACGTTCATCCGTGGGTGAGGATTGTTGTTTGTATACTTGCCCCCTCCTTTTGCTCGCCTTTCTGCGACTGAGGCTAAGTGTGATTCCTCGTCTACCTACGTTCATCCGTAGGTGAGGATTGTTCTTGAGTACGTCCCTCGTCTAACCTACGCTCTTCCGTAGGTGAGGTTTACTCTTGAGTACGTCCCTCGTCTAACCTACTTTCTTCCGTAGGTGAGGTTTACTCTTGGACACTTGCCCATCTGTCTACATTTTTGTAGAATGGGGTGTGTGTTTAGCCGACGTGTCCCCCGTCTAACCTACGTCCTTCCGTAGGTGGGGTTCACTTTTGTCGATGTGTTCCCCGTTTAACCTACGTTCTTCCGTAGGTGGGGTTCACTTTTGGGTATGTCCCTCGTCTAACACTACGTTTCCGTAGGTGAGGTTCACTTTTTGCCGCTGTGTTCCCCGTCTAACCTACGTTCTTCCGTAGGTGGGGTTCACTTTTGGTAGGTCCCTCGTCTAACACTACGTTTCGTAGGTGAGGTTCTCTTTTGCCGCTGTGTTCCCCGTCTAACCTACGCTCTTCCGTAGGTGGGGTCCACTTTTGGTGGGTCCCTCGTCTAACACTACGTTTCCGTAGGTGAGGTTCTCTTTTTTGCCGCTGTGTTCCCCGTCTAACCTACGTTCTTCCGTAGGTGGGGTTCACTTTTGAGTACGTCCCTCGTCTAACACTACGTTTCCGTAGGTGAGGTTCACTCTTTGCTTTGGATGGGATACGCATCCTGACTCTGTTACCATTAAGACTTTCTCTATCCGCGTTCTTCCGCAAGTAGAGTTAATTTGGCGTCCTACTTTGTTACTGCGTCCAGTAATAGTAGGAGTTCAAATATCTTTATATGGCTCAGCTCATTTTGCTGCCGTATCCCCGTCCGAGTTGTGGACTTCCACGATTCTTTAGGAGTATTTCGTGTTACACCCTCCTGTCTTGGTGTGCCTCTGCAACTCCAACTTGTCTGGGTTCTTTTTTCTGCACCCCTTTTATGTGGGAGAAAAAGTCGATCCCTTGTTGGTTTTGGTCGACTTTTGTTAAATGTCGATCCCCTGTTGAATTTCCTCGACTTTTGCTAAATGTCGATCCCTTGTTGAGTTTGGTCGATTTTTGTCAAAAAGTCGATTCCTGGTGCTTTTGGTCAAAAGTCGATCCCTTGTGTAAAAAGTCGACTTTGCCATTTTGTCCTTTTGTGCTGTCCTAGGGTCTATAAATAGGACCCCTAGGTTCTCCTTTTCCTTCATCCATCCATGGCTCTTCTTGTGAGTCTCTTTGCTGATTTTATTCAGGAGGAGATTGAGGAGCTGGATCGGATTTTGAACATTTTGGATCCTCGGTCGTCGACCTTGGATCTTCCTTCTCTGCGCCAACTTATTGTTGAGCGGCAGAGTGTTGCTGTTGCTGCTCGGGAGTCCATTTTTGAAGAATGGTCTGGTGGCGATCTTCCGCCTGCCTCTTCTTCTGCTATTCCTCCCCGTGGCCGACGTCGGAGGCGTCCCCGCCGCGGTGCTTCCCCGCTGGATCAGGTCCCTCGCCGCTTGCGTCGCCGTATTAATTTTAATTAGGAGCCTGTAAAATTTTTCATTCATCATTTTTGCAATTTTGAATAAATATATTTTTACCTTTTCCTTTATTTGACTTACACCTTTACTTTGAAGTACGTTAGTGTAACCGAAATTTTTCTTGGTCAATACCATACTCTTTTTTCTAAAGGTGTCGGATTTTTGACAAGTCGACCTCATTCTCCCTGGAAATGCCGATGTTGCCTAAAAATGTCGATCTCACCCCTTTTTTTTTTGGAAGTCGATGACTGCTGATCCTTTTCTAAAGGTGTCGGATTTTTGACAAGTCGATCTCATTTCTCCCTGGAAATGTCGATGTTGCCTAAAAAATGTCGATCTCACCTTTTCTGAGGAAGTCGATGACTGCTGATCCTTTTCTAAAGGTGTCGAATTTTTGACAAGTCGATCTCATTTCTCCCTGGAAATGTCGATGTTGCCTGAAAATGTCGATCCCCCCTTTTTCTGAGGATGTCGATGACTACTGATCCTTTTCTAAAGGTGTCGAATTTTTTGATAAGTCGATCTCATTTCTCCCTGGAAATGTCGATGTTGCCTAAAAATGTCGATCCCACCTTTTTCTGAGGATGTCGATCAGAGTAGTGTGGAATGTCGATCCTGACCTTTTCTTTTGAAGGTTTCGAATTCCTTGCCAAATGTCGACGCCTATCCCCTTTTCCTGGGAATGTCGAACATCCTTTCCTGCGGAATGTCGATCCTGGCCTTCTCTTTCGAAGGCATCGAATTCCTTGGTAAATGTCGACGTCTATTCCCCTTTTCCTGGGAATGTCGAACATGCTTTCCTGCGGAAATGTCGATCCTGCCCTTCTCTTATGAAGGTATCGACTTCCTTGCCAAATGTCGACGCTTATCCCATTTCTTGGGAATGTCGAACATGCTTTTCTGCGGAATGTCGATGGTTTTTCTGAAATGTCGATGGATCTTCTTGAAATGTCGATGTCATTTAGTCGGATTTTAGGGTTTTCTACGGACTGGGTCGTCGTGGGCCTGCCGGGCCCGTGGACTTCCTGGTCCAACGGGTCGACCCGGATGAACAGTGCCCGCGACGGTTCGTTTTCGACTTTCCCCTATAAATAGCGGATGGAGTTTATTTGTTTTCTCACTCGTTTTCTTCGCTCTGAGGCATCGACTTTCTTCGCATCGACTTTCTCGCTTCGACTTCCAGTTCCTTCGCTTCGACTTTAGCCTTGGAGGTGCAGCTTTCTGGGGTCCGACTTTTGTTGTCGGGCTCTACTGAGGCTGCACTGGGTTCGACTTCCTTGGTGTCCGACTTTTCTGAAAGTCGGTCCCTTTCGAAGTTGTTCCCCATTGGACTGTGGTCCGACTTTGTGAAGTTTGACGCCTTGTCATCGACTTTTCAAAGTTGGATCCATTTTTACTGGAATCGACTTATTGTCAGTCGACTTTCCTGTAATCGACTTCTTGAGACCTTTGTCTCCTGACAGTCGACTTTTCTGGGATCGACTTCTGAGGTCGACTTCCCTTATTAAGTTCGATTCCCTTAAGTCCCGGTCGACTTTTCTTGGGATCGACTTTTGCCTTAACTTGGCCTGACTGCTCTGCTCTTCGTGCAGGTTTTACAATATCTTCTGACAAAGACTTGCAACAAGATGCTCCTCAGATCCCCACAGATGCAACAAACGTCGAGGAGGTTCGGAATCCTTCTGCTGAGCCAGAGTCTGTTCAGCCTGCTCCTGTCGTACCGGAGCCTCGAGCTGCGCCTTCCGTGCCTATTGGAAGTAGGAAGAAAATGCTTTCCCGTCGTACGCGCAAGCCCGTACCTCCTAGTAAGTTACTTATTTCTTATTTATTTCGTAACTTACTTTTTATTTCTTTCTTTTTTGTTTGTAGGTGCTCCCCCTTCTCCCCCCGTACGTTCCAGTTCGGGGTCTTCCACATCTACCTCGGGAAGCTCGGGTTCTTCTTCCTACTACTCTTCTTCCTCGGAGGATGTAGATATTGGAGGAACCCCTCCCTCCGTTGTTAGGACTCCTCCTCCACTATCATTTTGACATCCATTCCTGAGGAGACTTCTACTTCGGGGACTCTATTTGTGACTACGGACAGTTCCGTTCAACTTCCTCCCGAAGTTCGTAGTGAAAATATTCATGTCCTTGAGAGTTCCCCTAAGGGTTACCCTTCCGAGACGAGGGACAAATACCCTTTTCCTTCTCCCCTTGAAGAGAAGCACTCCCCATCTTTCTATCGGGAGATTGATGGTTCTTGGCGTCAGTGGTCCGTTCTTGTCCGTAACGGTTTCCACGTCGTCCCTATCCTTGACCGGGGCGAATATGGAACCAGGCATGGTTCCTTCTGTACAGTCTCTCTGACTGATATTCCGGGCTACCCCCTTTCTTCTAATGCGGGTAGTGCTCTAACACCCTTTCTTTGGATGCTGCCCGAAAATTTTTGAGGGGGTTAGAGCTTAGGGAGAGAGTGTACTGGGCGTACCCCTCTGAGAACACTGGCGATGTGCCCCCTACTTCATGCTGGCACTCCATCGAGTGTATTTCACTAACTTTCCGATCCTTCCGATCCCTTCTATCATTAGTGAAATACTTCTTTACTCTGGAACGTGCATCTCCCAGATGGGTGCCGCCTTTTTCTTCTATGTTAGGGGCTTTATTAACATTCTCAGGGATGCTGGCATAGTTCCTACCGCTCGGCTGTTCTTCCACTTCTTCACCTTTCAAAATCCGAAGAAGGGCAGCCTTTTCATTGCCTGTGCCAGCCGTTCTGCTTCCGTTACTCACTCTGCTATCTTGAAAGATCCTCCGACCAGGCGGAACAAGAGTGAGTTCATCTTCGTGGATTGCAGGTTATGTCCTGGCAGCAGACTTCTCCGTGCATCCACTATTGGCCGTAAGCCTATTCCTCGTCCTGATCTGACTGAGGAAGAGGGAGCTTCCGTGCACAAGCTCGCCTTCTTGCATCACAGGTCACGTGATTGAAGATACTTTTAGCCGACAAGGTCTTCCTTTGTCTGTTTTCTTTTTGTGTTTTTATATACGCATATATTTTCTAACTCTGTTTTTGTTTCTCGCAGATTTTTATATGCATCACCCCGGAGGTATCCCTGAACGCGTCGGACAAAACGAGACGGGTTCCAAAGTATGCCGCTGCCTCCAAACCTTCTGACGCTGATCATCTGAGGCAGCGTGCGCTAGAGAACGCCTATACAATGGCGAAGTCCCCTACTCCTGATGAGGCCCGACGAACTGAGGAAGGGGAGGTACCTCCTGAGGTACCCAAAGATACTACTCCCGTGCAGTCTCCTGCTGCCTCGAGGCTTTCTCACTTCTTCAGTACTCCGTCGGAAGAAGAGCGAGAGAGAGCGGAGAAGGAGAAAGAGATTCAGTCTAAGCGGACTGAAAAAACTACAGAGAAAGAGATCTCTGAAAGGAGGAAAAGAAAGGAACGAACTCCTCCTCCCCCCAGGACTGACTCGTCTCCTCCGAGGAAGAGGAGACCCTCCCCCAAGCGACGAAGTCCTCTTCGCAAGAAGACCTACTATCCTGGGGAGTCCTCCCGGGGTCGTTTTAACTATTCTTCCACCCGGGAGACGCAGCTGCCGGGGTATCAAGGATCGCGTCCCCGAAACTATGGGTCCAAATCTTCCCTGACCCCCGATACGGATACCACCCGTACCACACTGCGAGCTATCTCTGGGTATCCGATGGACCGGGTCGTCGAAGAGATTGGACAGAATTTAAGTAACGTGAGTGTCCTTTATCTTTTAATTATTTTTTATGAGCGTGTCCTTATTTATTCATTCTTTTTGCAGCTCAACCATTTGTTCCAGGGCCACATCTCTTCTCTATCTCGTCTTCGTGACTCTCAGTCCATGGAAGACGAGTTGAAAAGAGCGAAGCGCCGATGCCGAGATCTGGAAGGTGAGGTTGCACAAAAGATTACAGACGCCTCGACCTTGTCTGAAACCAATAAGAAGTTGGCTGATGACTGGGCTGCTCAAAGAAATTCTCTGAAACAAAAAGAGCAGGACATCTCCCAACTTAGGGGAGAGTTGGGGGCTGCGAGGTTGGAACTTGCAGCTGAACGTGCCAAGGTCATCATCAAAGACTCGATGATTACTGATCGTGATGTGAACCTTGATTCTTCTCGGAAAGAGATCTCCATACTCTCCGACCAACTGGGAGAGATTCATGAGGAGAACAAGAAGCTGCTGGAGTCGCAGGATGAATACAAGAAGACGATAATGCGACTGGAAGAAGCGGACCAAGAAAAGACAGAGGTGGTCAATCGTGCAACTGCGGAAGCTCAACGCGCAACTGAGGAAGCTCGACATTCAACTGAAGAGCTTCAACGTGTGGTCACCCATCTGGAGAGACTCCAAGCCGATTTTCTCGTCAACGTGCGAGATTATAATGACTTGGTTGATCTGGGTCCTCATGTTTGCCCGGGCTTTGAAGCTGCAGATGTTCATGACTGGGCCCGCAAGTATCCCAAAGAAGCCACCGAAGTTCGTGATCGGGCGCTTGCAGCGGAAGCGGATGAGGAGGAAAGAGAGAATGAAGAGGAGGAGATTCTACAGGCGCTTACAGACTTTTCTGTAGATGATCAAGATGATCAAGATAACAACGATGACGCGGGCGCCGAAGATATCCCCCCCTAAAATAGATTAAGTCCTCTATCTGTTGTAATTTAAATTCCTCTGTAATTCTTTTCAAATCAATATATGGAATGTTTTTTGATTGTTTTTATTACTAACAATAGTTAACTGTTGTATTTTCAAGTGCTTTGATAGTTAACTAAATAACGTATTAGTTACATAGTTCAAACTATTACAAGAATATAACCCTACTTAATTGTCAAAAGTACAAATGTAGGTTATCTGCGTGCCAAGTGTTGGGAATGCATGTTCCTTCTTCCCGCTTTAACTTGTACGTGCCTGGTCGGAGTTCTTCCTCCACCACATATGGTCCTTCCAATTTGCGCCTAGTTTGCCTTTAGAGCAGTCTTTTCTGCCGATACTCGCTCTTCTCCATACTAGACTTCCTTTTCTTATCGCTTTACCCTTGACATTCTTGTCGTGATATCTAGCGATACTTTGTTTATAAGCTGCATTCTTTGCCTGTGCATTATCCCTAAGCTCGTCTACTAAGTCCAGAGTTATCGCACATGATCTCATGTTTTCTTCCATGTCATAGGATAACACTCTGACTGTTGGAATGCTTAGCTCTGTTGGGATTAGTGCTTCCATTCCGTATGCTAGTGAGAACGGGGTTTCTCCGGTGGGTGTCTTTTCAGTGGTTCTATACGCCCACAGGATCTCTGGTAGTAGATCTGCCCACGAACCTTTGGCCTGTTCGACTTTTTTCTTCAGTCCCTGAACGATGGCTCTGTTTGTGACTTCTACTTGCCCATTACCCTGTGGTCTGTATACCGATGAAAAATGGATTCTAGTGCCCATGTTCTCGCACAATCTCGTAAACTCCCCACCGGTGAACTGTGTACCGTTATCTGTCACTATATGCATTGGAACACCGAATCTGCACATTATGCACTTGAAGACAAATTTCGTTGATGCTCCTTGAGTTATCTTGGGTACAGCCAGTGCCTCGACCCATTTAGTAAAGTAATCGACAGCCACAAATATGAATTTAGCTTGGCCTGTCGATAATGGAAATGGTCCCACAATATCTAATCCCCACATTGCAAAGGGGATGGGGCTTTCTACCCCTGTTAGCTGAGTTGCGGGATTTCTCTGTATGTTTGTGTATTTGGCAGGCCTTGCATTTTCTTGCAAATAGGACTGCATCTTTTTTCAGTGTGGGCCAGAAGTATCCTTGCCTTATTATTCTTTGGGCCAAGGATCTTCCCCCTTGATGTATTCCGCATACTCCTTGATGAATCTCCTCTACAATGAATTGTCCTTCTTCTGTTGAGACACATTTCATTAGAGGTCCGTCGTAGGATTTCTTATACAGAATGTCACCGATTAGGCAGAATCTTGAAACGCGTGTTTGTAACTTGCGTCTTTCATTTTTATTTTCAGGAAGTTTCTGTCCCTCGAAGTATTCTATCAAGGGCTTCCTCCAGTCTTCTGCCTGGATCGTGACTAAGTTACAAGAAGGTGTAGATGCTGAGTCAACTAGTATCTCTCTCTGCCCCCTTCGAAAGCAGAAGCTAGCTTCGCTAGGGCATCAGCTGAGTTATTTTGACTCCTTGGTATCTGCTCTACTTCAACCTTAGTAAATTGTTCTTTAATTTTTTCCAGTGTGGCTGCGCACTGTACAATTAGGGGTTCTTTAACAGTGAACTCCCCTGTGAATTGCCGAGCCACTAATTGAGAATCTGTTCTAATAATTACTGAACAGGCTCCTAACCTTCTGAGGATTTTCATTCCTTGGATCACAGCTTCATATTCTGCTATATTATTCGTAGCTGAGAACTGTAATCTGATGGAATGTTCATATATTCGTTGGTCTGGAGTGATTATCTTTATTCCCACTCCTGCACCTGTACTGCAGCTTGAGCCATCAACCTCTACTATCCAAGGTTTTTCTTTGCTTTCCTGGGTCATGTCTACAATAAAGTCTGCAACTGCTTGCCCTTTAATGGCTGTGGCAGGAACAAAATCTACATCGAACTCGCTTAACTCCAGTGCCCACTTCGTTAATCTTCTGGAAGTATCTGGCCTGTGGAGGATTCTGCGCAGTGGATGTTCTGTTAAGACTTTGATTGTATGAGCCAGGAAATATGCTCTAAATCTACGTGCTGCATGTACTACTGCCAGGACTATCTTTTCCACTGGAGGATATCTTGTTTCTGCCCCTTGTAGCCTTTTTGAGTGATAATATATCGGGATCTGTTCATTGTCCCTTTCACATATTAGAACTGCACTGATAGCCTCTTCTGAAGCTGCTACGTAGACGTACAATTCCTCCCCAACTTTTGACGAAGTTAGGTGTGGTAGAGAGGCCAGATGTGCTTTGAGCTGTTGAAATGCCTCGTCACACTCTGTAGTCCATGTTATTGCCCCTTTTTGACTAGTTTTAGTAGCTGGAAAAAGGGTTTGCATTTGTCTGCTGTTTTGGAAATAAACCGACTTAAGGCATTGATTTTTCCATTCAGCTTTTGTACCTCCTTTATTGTTCGAGGTGGTGCTGTTTCTAGTATTGCTGCTATTTTATCTGGATTTGGTTTTATCCCTTTTGCCCTACATAGAATCCAAGAAATTTTCCTTCTTGTACTCCGAAACTGCACTTGGCAGGGTTTAACCTCATCCCATAATTCTGCAGAGTTTCCAGGGTTTCTTTCAGATCTTTTGGATGCTCATCTGCTTTTTTGGACTTTACTAGAATGTCATCTACATATGCCAGGACATTTCTTCCTTCCTGCTTTTTGAAAACCTTGTCCATCAGCCTTTGGAAGGTTGCTCCTGCATTTCGTAGGCCAAATGGCATGACTTTGTAGCAATATGTCCCCCATTCTGTGATGAATGACGTAGCCTCTTCATCATCCTCTTTCATTAAGATCTGATTGTACCCTGAATGTGCATCCATCATAGATAGCAACTCATTTCCTGATGCTGCATCTACTAATCTGTCGATTGATGGGAGTGGGTAGCTGTCCTTTGGACACGCTTTGTTGAGATCTGTGAAGTCTACACACATTCTCCACTTCCCATTAGATTTTTTGACCATAACTGGGTTTGCTAGCCACTTTGGATATTTGACTTCCCGGATGTGCCCAGCTTTGATCAATTTTTCAATTTCAGCCTGTGCTGCCTCCTTTCTTTCGGCTGCGAGTATTCTTCGCTTTTGCCGTATAGGAGTAAAACTACTGTCTATGTTGAGCTCATGGCACGTTATAGTACGCTGTACCTGTGAGGGTGCCTCCCCTTCCCATACAAACGTGTGCACATGGTTTTCTAACAGCTGTAGTAGTGATTTTTTTAACTCGGAGGATAAAGATGTCCCTATTAGGACTCCTCCTTTTGAGAGTTTTACCTCCTCAACTTGATTAGATGAGGTTGTGTCTTCTTCTTCCTCTCTTTCTTGAATGTACAGGGTTATAGGTTTAGCTATTTTAGTTGCCTTCCTGTACGAATTTCTGGAGTCTTTCTGTGCTCCAAAAACTGTTGCCATTTTGCCATCTCTTCCTGGGTACCTGAAGCATTGATGGTAGGATGATGATATCGCTTTGAAACCATGAATGCTTGGTCTACCCAGGATCCCATTGAATGGAGAGTCTATGTTGACCACAATGAAGTGTGCCATGCGTGATACTCTCCCATTTCTTTTTCCCAGGGATATCTGTAGATCGATGGCTCCTGCTACTGGGGCCTTTGTGTTTGTAAACCCATAAATGGCTTCCTTGGCCGGGGTTAGTTGATCCACTTTGTAACCCATTTTTTCAAATGCCGCTAGGTATAATATATCTACCGAGCTGCCGTTGTCCACCATTACCTTGTTCAGACTTAAGTCATCCCCTATATCCACTTGTATCACTAGTGGATCCTCGTGAGGGCTGACTACGTTGTCCAGATCTTCCTCAGAGAAGCTTATTTCCTCGCTTGGGTACGATCTTTTCTTAGATTTTGGCACCGTTGTAGTCTGCATTACTTTGCGCGAGTAACTTCTGCTTTCTCCTACCGATCCTCCACCGAAGATTAAGTTGATTACTCTTCTTTTGTGGTCAGTGTCTGAATCTGGACTCCTTGAGCGCTGGCGCTTACCCTTATTTTTCGGGTCCCTGCAGCCTTGTCGCCCCCTTTCTACTTTATTTATATATTGCTTCAGCTTCGGGTCCCTGCAGCCTTGTCTAGGAAGGTGCTCAGCTCCCTGCAATTTTCCGTATTGTGCCCGTAATCCTTGTGGAACTTGCAATACCTGTTCCTCCTTGTCCGAGCCTCTTTTGTTGCAGGGTTCAACTCTTCTGGTTGAGGAAACCTTATTCTTCCTTTTTCTTTATTATAGATTTCCTCTTTTGGAGTGCTGAAAACCGTAAATCCAAAGTCTTTGTACTTTGGATATCTTGATTTCCCGAACTCCTCAGATGTTTGGTAGACCTTTCCGTCGTGTTTTGGTCTCCAGGATGATTCTCCTTTTTCGAATTTCTGGAATTTTTTCTTTGGTGCCTCGTATGCTTTTTTGTT
Organism: Zostera marina; assembly: GCA_001185155.1. Lineage (NCBI taxonomy): Eukaryota > Viridiplantae > Streptophyta > Magnoliopsida > Alismatales > Zosteraceae > Zostera > Zostera marina. The sequence continues at coordinate 230,692 of LFYR01002171.1, forward strand.
GCTTATGGCACCTCTCTCTTTTTCTTTTTCTTTCTCATACTCTTCAGAATTTATGTATTTCTGGGCTTTTGTTAGCAGGTCCTCCATGCTTTTTACATTACTGACGTTTAGCTTTATTGCTAATGGCGTGTTCATGTCTAGCCCTTTTGAGTATGCGCATATTGCGAATGTTGTATTCAGATCGGAGATTTTCTGCATCGCTTCCGTAAATTTACTTATATAATTCCGAAGCGTGTCTCCATTCTGTTTGATTGCAAACAGCGATTCTGTGCCCTTTCTTACCCTTGTGTTTCCACAGTGTTGGGCAACGAACTTCTTTTTCAGGTCCTCGAAATTCATTATTCTCCCTGGCTGAAGTTCGACGAACCACCTATATGTAGGCCCCTTCAGTGTTCCTGGGAATGCTCTACAGAGAATGTCATCCCTTGATGTGGCCCACTGCATTGCCCCTACGAACATATTTATGTGGTCTGCTGGGTCCATTTTCCCATCATAGACCTGGAGCCTGGGTAGCCTGAATTTCAGAGGTGCTGGTTTTACCATTAGAGATTTGTGTAAAGCATCCATGCCTACCAGCCAGTTTGGGACCTCGCCTTCTCCTTCTGTGTCTCCCGTACTTTCTTCCTGTATGGGTTTTCGGAAGAGAGGTTTGGGTTGCCCCTCTGGTTTGTGAAATAGTGGCGCACTTGAGTGTGCTGCCCTATGACTCGACACCTCCTGTTGTGCCTTGGCCTGCTTTGAGGTCTGAGCTTTTGATTGGTATATTGACGCCTTAGTTTTTTCAATATCCTTTATCTTCTTGCTCATTTCTGCTATGGTATCCTTCATTTTCTCCAGCTCTTCTATGGGTACTTTTATGAACCCATGAGTGGATTCTGATGCAGCAGCCCTTGGTCCCCTGCTGCTTGTGGGTTTCTCCCTTTGAGACTGTTCTTCCGAAGGTTTTTCAGTGATGAGTCGGATAGCCTCTGCTATCGCCTGAACTGTGATGTTCAGATTTTCCCCTCCTGCTGACGCTTGGGGAGTTTGCCCAGGTTCACCTTCGGGTTCAGTTTCAGGTCCTGTGGGAGTCCTTTTGTTTTTATTGGCCTTAGGTGGTCGACCCACTGGCCTTTTAGTTTTTGAGTTGCCAGGTTGTTGCCCTGGCGCCTCCTGAGAATTCGCTCCTCCTCCTTGGGAAGTGCTTCGAGTTACCAACATCCTGGAGTGTTCGACTTTTCCTGGAAGGAGTGTTCGACTTTTGCCTGGAGAGGAAAGTCGATCTTCAAGAAGTCGATCCCTAGTGCACTTGGAGGATTCCTTGAAAGCCGATGTTCGAAAGCCTAGGTCCTTGAGGGGTCGACTTTTCTTCGGAAGAAAAAGTCGATCTCCTGAAATGTCGATCCCTTGCTGGCTGATTTCCTCGCAAAACTTCCTAGCTGGCGATTTGGAAAAAAGTCGATCCCTCTTTTCGAAAGAGTCGAGGAGCTTTTGTCGTGAGTATCTTTGAATCACAGACGGCGCCAACTGATGGGGGTGAAACCCGACCAGTACTCCAAGACGCGCAAGCAAGCGCCAAGCGGGGAACTCCGCGGGAAACCGGACCGGAACTCAAGTGTGCAGAGCTCTGCTTCGCTAGGAATTCTTCTTCTCCAAATGACTTGCCTTTAATGAGTGGGGGGTGCCCTCTATTTATAGGGATTCTTATGGGGGCAATCTGGTCATTTGGGCAGTAACCGCCTAACTACCTAACTGATCAGATTGGGTCCAGGGGTCGACTTTCCAGAGATCGACTTTCTGGGGGTCGACTTTTCCTGGTGATCGACTTTACTCAAAAGTCGATCCCAGGGAAGTCGATCCTCAGGAAAGTCGATCTTCCTAGGATTTGACCTGGGACCTCCCCAACCCTAGAATAGATACCTCAACTCATCTTAGACTATCCGGACTTCTAGTTGCTGGTAGGTTGTGACCGTGTTCGGGATACTGTATCACCAGTACGTAATCTTTTATATTTATAATTATAGTTAATTACTATTTGTTTGACTACTTTCATTTATTTTTTAAGGATAAAGCGGTTAAATGGATAGACAGTGAAGAAGCCAAAAATATGGCTCAACAAGAAAATATGACTTACACGGTAATTATTTCATATTTTTTCCAATATAATTCAATAGTTATATTTACATTAATTATTATCATGTTTTCTTTTTCATTAGGCTCTAATCCAATTTGCTATAACCGAATTTATCGGTAGAAGCTCGAAGAAATCAAGAACATTAGGAACAACTGGTTCCTCATTGAGCAAAAAGACAACGCATCGGATGAATGTGGGGAACTTCTGCATGGACAAAGGAAAAGATGCAATGACCGAAGCAGAGGTTGAAGATAAGGTCAACGAGGCTGTCGAGAGAGCGATGGCTCGTCAGAATGAAGCGATGGCTCGTCAAATGGCGTTTTTCCAACAATACAACACCGCAATGCTCGCTCAAAATCCGAACTTGCGCTTACCGGAGTTTCCGCCAATCTTCAACAACGATGCAGCGCAGAACATTTATACTTCTGGAGCGTCATCTTCTAGAGCCGCAACGCCTACTCAACTACCAACGCAAAAAACTACGAAGCCTCTACAAACTACGCCACAAGAGGAGCACACCACTCCACAACCGCGCGGAGGAAGATCGATAATATTCACGAAAGAGGCATTACGAAAGGTGGTCGGAACTAAAAAAACGAAAAAGAGCGAAAAAAAGAAGTTAAATTAGTGATTATCGAAGTTAATTTTTGTTCAACATTAAATATTAAACTTCAAATTCAATTTCAATATCAATTTCAATATCAATTTCAATATCAATTTCATATTAATTTCAATTTTTTTTTTTTTTTCAAAAGTGAACCAGCGGCTTGGCCGTCAGAATTTTTTTCCCGGAAATTTTTTTTTCCTACCGGGAAATATTGACCAGCGGCCAGGCCGCCGGCAAATTATTTTCCAAAAATAACTGCCAGCGGCCAGGCCGCCGGAAAATTATTTTCCAAAAATAACAGCCGACGGCCTGGCCGTCGGGATATAATTTTCAAAAAAAAATGCCGGCGACTAAGCCGCCGGGATAATTTCTGTTAAAATCGGAATCCAAAATTTTTTGCCGCCGGTATTTCACAATTCCGGCGACATTACTTCCGGCAATGGAATATCGTCAGCTTGGCCGCCAGGAACCATTATACCGGCGGCCAGGCCGCCGGAATTTGCCGCCAGAACTGCGCTGGTTTTTTGTAGTGATAGGGCTTTGTTTAGCATACAAACATGCTTAGGATGGTCTTTGTCTAAAAACCCACTGGTTGTTTCATATAGATAGTTTCATTTAAGTATCCATTTAGGAACGCATTCCTGACACCTAACTGCCTTAGTTCCCAATTTTCTGTCACGACTATGGACACAATGACTCTTACTGTGTTTATTCTAATTACAGGGCTATAGGTTGAGGTGTAGTCAACACCTACTTCTTAACTATATATACCCATTTGCCACTAATCTTGCTTTAAATCTATCTATAGATCCATCAGCTTTGGTTTTGATTTTATAGACCCATTTACTTCCTACCACATTCATTTTGTTATCAAATGGAACCAATGTCCATGTCTCATTTATTCTAAGTGACTCTATATCTTCAGACATTGCATTTTTCCATTTTTCATTTTTTACTGCCTGAGAGAAGCATGTGGGTTCAACTTCAACTAGTTCAGTGTTTGAACACTCAAACTCATTCATGTTTGGTGCTTTCCTCGCTCTTAATTACAAATCTTCTTAGGCCCATTGAGGATGGATTTTGCCCAACTTGAATTTTCTGAACCTTAAGAGCATGCCCATTTAGATGTGTTGGGATGCTCACTACCTCACTTATCAAATTATTAGATCTGTTTAACAATGTAGGTATATTTACAGACTCATTTATCTGTAATTGGTTTGTAATTATCTCATGTCCTTGATTAGGAATATTTCCAGCCTTACTTATTTGTGTTTGACTATCTATGTTATTATTTGTTTGTAATTAGATATCAACTAATTTTTGTGTTTGATTTACTCCTGAGTTTTCATGAGTTGTTCATAGGTCGCTTCTAGACTGATCTTGAACAACTCTTGGGTTGTTCTGATTTTCCTCTTGATTAACAACCATTTCTTTGATTAGGTTACCCCAAGGTAGTCCTACCATTACATTGGGTGCTTTGTTAGAAAATATAGATATGTTTTCAGTTTTTTGTTTTGTTAGTGGAAACTCTAACTCATTAAATTTTACATGCCTAAACACCACTATTTTTTCACTTTCAATATTCATACACAAGTAGCCTTTGTGCTTCACTGAGTAACCAACAAATACTGATTTATTCGATTTATAGTCAAACTTGTTTCTGAGTTGTTTGTGTATTAGTGGAAAGCATGTACATCCAAAAGCCCTTAATATTTTATAATCGGGTTCCCTGTTTGTTAGACATTGATAGGGAGATTTGTACTTCAAGACTAAAGTGGGAAGTTTATTGATCATGAATACTGAGGTAGAAACCACCTCTGGCCAATAAATTTTTGAAATTCCACTCTGGTGGAATAAAGCTCTTGCAGTTTCCATTAAGCGTCTGTGCTTCCTTTCAACCACCCCATTTTGTTGGGGTGTGTAAGGACAAGTCTGTCTATGAGTCATTCCCTTGGCTCTAAACCATTCTTTTAGTTTTGAGTTTAAGAATTCACCTCCACCATCAGTTTGAACTACTTTAATTCTCTTGTCCAGTTGATTTTCCACATTTCTTTGAAAATTAATAAAAACATTTGCAAAATCAGCTTTTTTTCTAAAGGAAAAAACCAAGTGTATCTAGAGAAACTATCAAGAATTGTAGCAAAATACTTGAAATTGTATTTAGAAATTGTTGGAGAAGGACCCCAAAGGTCAATGTATAACAACTCTAATGGACTACTTGTTCTCTTTACAGAGTACTTAAATGGAATTTGGCACATTTTAGCCATTGGACAATTATTACAAAAACTAATATTCTCACAACCACTATATCTAAAATACTTCCTAATTTTTTCAGAATTTTCTGAGATGGATGACTCAATCTTCTATGCCATAGATCTGCTAAATCCTTGATTGCCAGATGACATTGTTCGTCTGGTGTGAAGTAATAGAGTGCTCCCTTGCTAATCCCAGAAAATAGCATCTGATGGCGGGTCTTCAAGTCCTTTACCATAAAACCACATTGAGTGACATGTAAGTAACAATCTAAATCATTACACAATCTATTGGCTGAAATCAAAATTTTCCTCAATTTAGGTACTAGTAAAACCCTGTTTAGAATAAAAACTTGATAATCCATTATAAAACTAGTTTTTCCAATTTTGGTTATTAATTTTTAGCCTTTCACCATTTCCAATTATAACTCCTCCTTTACCTGTGTATTCAGTAAACTCATGGAAAAGTGTCTCGTCAGACACCATGTGATTAGTTGCCCCCGAGTCTAAGCAACAGTCCACATCTCTCACTTCTACGTGATTAGCAATAGCTTCTTCTTCACTTTCCATTGAATATGCTGCAAAATTCTCTCTCTCTGGGCAATTCCTTGCAAGATGCCCCCTCTTATCACATATCTAACATCCATGAGATGTATCTTGTGAAGGGGGTAGGGCTAGCAAAGGAGGTAGATTATTTTTAGCAATATATTTAGGAATTCTAACAATTTCAATATTAAAATTTAAAAAATCAGAATTATTATTTTTAAGATTAGATTTTAGCAAATCAAAATTTCTGTTCTTAAATTCAGAGTTTAACAAATTAGATTCCAGAAATTCAGCATTTTTATTCTTAAACTGATCAGAATTTAAAAAACAGATTTTTCATCTTTAAAACCTGCATTCTTATTTATAAAATCAGAATTTAACCCATTTATATTTTTATCATTAAAATCAAAAATCAATATTAGAATCAAAATATTCAGAATCTGATTTTTCTTTGCTTTTTAATGATCCAGAGAAGTTCCTTTTTGCTCCATAGCCTCCTTTGTTAAAGTTGGACTTGAAATTCCTGTTTGAATTTTTATTAAAACATGAGTAATTTACCTGAAATGAACTGTTATGTTCTTCCTTGTTATCCAACTGATTAATCAAGATATATTCCTTGATTAGTATGTCTGAAATTTGAGAAAATTTTAGAAAAACTTCCCTCTGATTCAAAGTTGATCTGAATATTCTGTAATCTGATCCCAAACCTTTAAGAATGTATTCAATCACTCTTTCATCCGACATATTATAGCCTGCCGCTGCCAATGAGTGCTTAATCGTTTTAAACTTTAACAAATATTCCTTCATTGACATTGTGGAAAGCTTCTTTAACGATCCCATTTGATCTCTAAGACATTGGACTTGATTTTTGTCAATCGGTGATATATCCACTTCTAGTGTGTGCCAAGCTTCGTATGTTGTCGCACAAGGTATCACCAAGGGCTGAATCTCAGGCGAGATTGTGGCTTTAATCCAAGAAAGCAAAATCCCATCGTTCATCACATGCTTCTCATATTCTGGATTCTCGGTGCCATCTTCAAGTTTTGGGACAGGAGTCACCAACATACCTGAGATATACAGAAGAAATTTGTGAATCCGGAGTGCTCCTTCGAGCTGATTTTTCCAGAGGAGATAATTGCCCTCAGTCAACGGATTAGGGCACAAAGAAGCAATCGTATACATCATATATGGAGCCATCGGAGCCGGAGTACCCTCAGCCATCTTCAATTGTTGTGATTTCCTGCCCAAATCTTTCTGAAATAATCTCCTCAAACAGAAAAAACAAAATCAATCACTCTCCCCAAACAGAAAAAAGAAATCGGTAATCAATCTGGAAAGAAGAAAAAGGATCAATCTGAACAGATCACCTCCTCAAATCAGGTTGCACAGCGCCATTGCTTAATTACGTAAATAAATCGTCCCCAAAAACCAAAATGCGTTTCCCAATAATATCAATCGGAAGCTCTGATACCATGTAAAGAATTAATGTTTAGGTAATTGGGTTTCATAATGTTTAAATAAAAGATTCATTAAAAAGAACTGTAAATGAATCATAATCACTAAAGTGATCAAACAGAAGAGAAAGAAGAAGAATAAGATGGTGATAACTAAATCTGTTATCCTACAAAGAATGGAAGAAGAAGAGGATCAAAAACAGAAGAAGTAATAGCAGAAAATGTAGTTTACAATAATTCATTTTTTGTATTATATAATACATACTAATCTAAAGACCCACTCAATATTATTTTATTACCCGACTGCCATTAAAGGGTTAATTATATTTTTGTCCTTACAATTTTCACCTATCAGGGATATTTTCCGTTTCGCCGAGAGGGAGTAATTGTTGATACGTGATTGGCCGCACTTTATATTTGCACCGGTCAATCACATATCACCATGGAAATAGATTAAACCGGAATACGTATTTGGTCCAAGACAGGAAACTATAAATAAAGGAGATCCCGACTCACCCGGGGAGGCTGGATAACATCAACAAAAGGAAAACAATGTGGACCAACAGCGGATTTCCCAGACTACTTCCATTCCTCCACCTGAAAATAAGTACGCTTGAATAAGTTTAAGATAGTTCACCTCTAAATAAATAACGAACCTTTATTGTTTTCTTATTTGTTTTGTCCAATTTAATGAAATGTCAGAAAAATATTATATTCGTATTTTATGTTAATTTTTTTTTGTCAAGGCTTAATGTACAATTTTTACTAGATGGGTATATTAAATATTCATTTTATTTTTGTCTTTCCAATTTGGTCATTTACTTTTATTTTTCTGATAAGTGAGAAAGACACTATAGACAGGTGATGGAGCTTCGCGGAAGTTGACACTAAAACTCAATCAGTTCTCAAATTCCCGATCTCACCGTTTCGATTCCTCCTCAATCAAAGGAGAGTTCTGTTTATTTATTGTTTTTCTTCATTTTTATTACCTTGAAGATTTGGCCTAGATTTGGATTTTGGAACTTTGGAATCAAAGGGTTCTGATTAGGGCGTTTCCTTTTCTTTTAGAATATCGATGGTTATTTTTCAATTTTTTCTGGTGAGAGATTTATGCCTCGCTTAGTCGTTTTTGTACAAATTTTTTATGATGAATTATTCTTACTTCTTTTATTTTTTGCTCTGTTCGTTTATTTTAAATCGCACATTTTTTTCCCACTTTGGTTCCCTAATTTCTAATTTTTAACTTCTACATGTTGTGTTATTCTCACTTCATCATCAAAGTCACATGTGTTTATTGTCTTGAAATGTGAGGACGTGGATTGTTTAGAAATTCTTATGCACTGAAAGAATTGCTTGGTCATGATACAGGTGATTTTCATTCAATTTTTTCAAAAGATAGACGAAGAACAGGATTTTTTTGAGCTTTTGTTAGGAATGACAATCTTGTAAATAAGATGGATTCTGCAAGAAGCTGGTTTCTGAAACGGCAACCCAGAGGGGACAAAGTCAAGTCTCCTACATCTAGTAAGAAAAAGGAAATGGAGGGAGTCATGGACATTCCAAAGGCTCCTGGTGATGATGTGCCTTCAAATGCCACAAAGCTCAAAGTTGCTGCAGCAAAACAGTATATAGAAAGTCATTATAAGGCCCAGATGAAGTGTTTAGAAGATCGGAAAGAGAGGCAATTATTTCTCTACTTTTGCTGAAATATGACATTTAATTTATGCTAATGTATATTTCAAATTTTTGATGCTCAATTCTAAATCTGATAGAGTTTCATGAAAGATGCTGGAGTAATATAAGTAATGAATGATTTTATATCTCAATTTTTCAAAACACCACATACAATAATTATTTTACTTTATATGAATTGACCAATAAATTGCTGAAACACCATATGTTTGATCACCACATATTTGTTTATATGATTCGACATTTGAAATGTTTGTCTTTTCATATGATTCACGTTTTTCTATTTTATGATATTAAAAAAAAACAGACGTTGGATTTTGGAGAGGAAGCTTGCTGATGCAGAAGTTTCTGAGGAGGAGCAGAGCAATCTTCTAAAATATTTGGAACAAAAGGAAACTGAATATATGCGTCTTCAGAGACATAAAATGGGCGTTGAGGACTTTGAATTGTTAACAATAATCGGAAGAGGAGCGTTTGGGGAGGTATTCACTGCGTATCTTTTTTTTTAAACTACTGATTAATCACATTAAAAAATGGGAAACCTCTCTGAAGAAGAGTTCACCCATCTAAAAGGGTGCATGGGTATAGGTTACATGCCAATCTTAGTATCTAGTCATACTGTTCAGCCATCCTAATAATAGACAAGAGATGAGGAGAACATGTCATTCCTACTTGGGAGATCAAGTGGTCCCCAATATCCCATTTCAAGTAATCGAGTTCATGATTTTCTAATTTATTACAAGGAGATTTAAATTTCAATTTAGCTTATTAAAAATAGATTTTACTTCACAAATAATTCTTTTTGCAAACTCATGGGCTTGGACCCTTGTATCTTTATGCATTCACAGAATAAAACTTGTCTTCACCCCTTTTTAATTTTCTTGTATACTCAAGATATGTCTAATTAAATTCAATCAGAGGAAGGGTAGAGTCTTTGCAGTAAGTAAAATGCAATCAGGGAAGATTTTTCTACATCACAAGTTTATATTTTTGGTCAATCTAATTCAAGCATACCTATTTTCAGGTTAGAATATGTAAAGAAAAATCCACTGGGAATGTATATGCCATGAAAAAACTGAAGAAATCTGAGATGCTTCGCAGGGGTCAGGTACTATTGAATGACCCTGTTATACCAAATACTCATTTTGTAGTTATTTACAATGATTTATAACTTTCTATAGGTCGAGCATGTTAAAGCAGAAAGAAATCTCCTTGCTGAAGTTGACAGTGATTGCATTGTTAAGCTATACTGCTCATTTCAAGATGAAGAATATTTGTATCTTATCATGGAATACCTTCCTGGTGGAGATATGATGACTTTACTCATGCGGAAAGACACATTAACAGAGAATGAAGCCCAATTTTATGTTGGACAAACTGTATCAGCAATTGAGTCTATACACAAGCACAATTATATCCATAGGTATAAAATTGATGAATGATTTTTTAATTCATTTTTGTCTATTTATTCCTGAATTGAATCCTTCTACTTATGAATTTACCTTTTATTTTTATTTAAGTCATCGGAAGACATGATGAATGCTAAAAGTAGGGATCTATAATTGACTAAGAATAAGATGTTTGGAATTTGAAATTAAGTTGCTTTTATAATTTTATTAAACTTACAAGTCAATCTGCAAACTACCTGTTCACTATGTGGACTCGAAGAATAATCCATCCAGGTACCTCCTGTTAGAGGTTACAAACAACCTCAATAATGTTATATGAAAAAAGGGACATACCCCACCATCACCCTCAGTAGATATAAGAATTAGGGACATTATGGAAACTATTGAACATTACTCATAGAACCAGTTGTTGGGGAACTCACTGGCTGGCCCTAGGCTCCCTAGCTTGACACATATGGTGTGAAAGAAATAAGAGACTACAACAACACACATCAGTTGTTGGGGAACTCACTGGCTGGCCCTAGTCAGCAGGGAAGTACTGAGGGATGTGAGTACTGCATATGGTGCCACACCCTATAAGAAAAGCAATGAGTCACATATTGAATTGCAAGCCATAATTCGATGGAGTCCAACCTCTTGAGGAATGATGCCATGGCTATTTAATGTCGGAGCCTTAGCTATATAAGAGACTAAGAGAGTGACAATGCTATTGCATGCTTTCGGTTTTCTATTTCCCTACATTTTTATCCTGGACACCACGACTTTTTTCAGTAATAAAAATATAATTTATTTTGAAAGCAATTAAATTTCATTAAAAAGGACAATGCCCAAATTACAAAATAGAGAATAGAAAATAAAATACAAATAGAAATAAAAAGAAATGAGCAAGAAGCCTATTGGCCCTCTCCTATTAGCTATGTAGTTTAGTTATAAAGTAACTAGATACGTTGCCTCAGGAAATTGGTCTCCAATACTTTCATCGTAGAAATCTCCAAAGGGTGATAACAACTCTTTTTGTAACACTCCGAATCAAAAGAGAGACTGATGTCCTTAATGACCTTCTTAAGGAATACCTCAGGAGGCATACTAACATGTTGTCTGTATCTTTTATTTCTTTCCATCCATATATGCTACGACAAACACCCAATGACATTTCATAATAGCCCCCAAGGAGGAGAGTGGTGTGTGAATTTTTGCACAGCCTCCGTAAGATCCTTCAATCTAATATCTGAACTAAATTGGGTGAGAACTGGAATATTCATTATTCTCCAGAAGACGAAATTCAGGTGCTCAGCCAATGAAATTATAAGAGACCTGGAATAAGATCAGTTGAAAAAGAGATGACTTCTAGATTATTCTTTCAGATTACATAGTAGGTAAACAGGAGGTACTTGCACTCTGCCACTCTGCCACTCTCCAGTTTCTTAATTTCCCGAACGTGTTTAGGTGATCCCATTTCACCCTCCACAGGAGAATAGAGAATTTTGTTGACATTTTTGACCAAATTCCTCTAGCTAGCACGTCTTTATGACTTATATCTCTAATACTTTCCAACATTCCCCCCAACTTGTTTATAGGAGTACTAGATCTTGACACAGTCATGCTATTGACCCTACAATCCAAATATTTATCTACTAGATTTCTTTCTGCGATGAAAGCTTTCCTAAAATGCGAATTCATAGTGAGTCTTATTTGTCATTGAAAATATTTAATTCATCAAAAAGAAGAAGTTACAATGCATATAATTGCCAATATGTTTTTTTAAGCAATTGCCAATTTGTTCTTGTTATTATTATTAATGATATTACTAGTCTAACAAATACTTTCTGTTTGAACAAACAATTTTTTTATTGCTTGGGCAGTACTGTCTCTCTTAAACTTTTTCCTTGCTAATTATTTTAATTACATTTTTTTCTTTCTTTACAGAGATATCAAACCTGACAATTTATTACTAGATCGAAATGGTCACATGAAGCTTTCAGATTTTGGGTTATGCAAACCTTTAGATTGTGGTAATTTTCCTAATTTTAATGAAAATGACATTTCAAGTGGAAGAAGTTGCAAGTCACCATCTGAGGGTGGCAAGCCTCAAAATAACATCCCTTTACCCAAGCGTTCCCAACAAGAACAACTATTACATTGGCAAAAGAACAGAAGAATGCTGGTTAGTTATGCTGCCATTTGATAATATTTTACCGTTACAATTTCTCATTCAGATCATAAAGGTAGATAGAAAGGTAGAGAAAACGAGAGAGAGAGAAATACCTTCACAATAATAATAAAAACTAACTCCTCCTTTGGGTTCACTTAGTCTTTTATACTCACATTGTGTGTAGTGGACAACCTCCACAATGTGAGTTAATTGGCTTCAAAGGTGAATCACAATGGCTCGAGCCATCTCGAGCCAAGCTTGAGCCTGTTCAGGGGTGTGCTCATCTAATTGAGGCCCTCTTTTAATACTTCCAATATTAGGGGTAAAAAGGTCATTTGCAGAATTACACAAAGAACTAAGATGCTCTGCATCAAGCGCCTCTTCTCTCATGGCAATTGTCCTCAATTGTGCATCTTCTGCCTCTGGAGGGTAATATTTTCTCAAGTCTGAAATATTAAATGTGGAAGAGATGTTGAATTCTGCAGGAATATCCACCACATAAGCATTATCGTTTATCTTCTTTAAGATTTCACATGGTCCAAAATTCTTTGCTTTTAACTTAGAGTATGACCCAGCTGGGTGTCTGTCTTTATGAAGGTGTACCATTACAAATTCGCCAACTTCAAAGGATTTAAATCTTTTGGACCTATTTACTGCTTCTTTGTATTTCTCATTGGCCGCCTCAAGAGATTTCTGAACTTGTTCATGAATTCTCTTGCTGTTTGATACCATATCTTCCACCACAGCATTGTTTGACGGAACTGAATTAATGTCCACCACTTGTTTGGGTAATTGACCATAAGCTGCCAAGAATGGGGAACATCCTGTAGATTTATTTGGCATACTGTTAAAGGCAAACTCAGCTTGGGGAAGACACTGATCCCACTGTTTAGGGTTGTTACCAACCAAGACTCTAAGAAGGTTTCCCAATGATCTGTTTACTACTTCTGTCTGTCCATCTGTCTGAGGGTGGCAGGTGGAACTGAATTTCAGATTAGTATCAAATCTGGTCCATAAAATTCTCCAAAAATGTGATAGAAACTTAGAGTCCCTGTCTGAAACTATGGACTGTGGTACACCATGGAGTCTTACTACCTCCTTAAAAAATAGTTTTGCAATATAAGAGGCATCACTGGTTTTTTTACAAGGTAAGAAGTGGACCGTTTTGGAGAATCTGTCCACTACCACGAATATTGAATCAAATCCTGCCTTGGTTTTAGGTAATCCAAGCACGAAATCCATGGAAAGATCTGTCCAAGGTTGAGTTGGAACTGGTAGAGGCATATATAATCCAGTATTCTGTCTGACTCCTTTTGCTTCTTGGCAAGTTTGGCACCTTTTAATAAATTTTTCTGTGTCCCTCTTTAAAGATGGCCAATAAAATTTAGATTCTAGCTGAAAAATCACTTTGTCTCTCCCAAAGTGTCCTGCTAAACCCCCAGCATGTGTCTCCTGCATTAGTTGTAATCTGAGTGAAGTTTTTGGGATGCATAACCTGTTCTGTTTGAATAGAAATCCCTGCTCAATTTTAAACTCTGCTGCCTGTTTTCCAGATTTACATTCTTTCCAAATTTCAGAAAAATCATCATCACTGTCATATGAATTTCTAATAGTATCCAAAGCTGTTACTGTGGCTCTCATGATGGTGAGTACAGACCTTCTTCTGCTTAAGGTATCAGCTACTGTGTTGTTCTTGCCTGCTTGGTGTTTAATTGTGAAATCAAATTTTTGTAAGTACGAAATCCACCTCGCGTGCATTCTGTTTGTGTTTGCTGATTTATTGATGTGTTTTAGTGCTAGATGATCAGTAGACACTACAAATTCCCTCCCACTCAGATATGATTCCCATACCTTACAAGCTCTCACTAAGGCATACAACTCCTGCTCGTAAGTTGTCTAGTTTCTTCTTCCCATTGATAATTTCTCACTGTGAAATGCTATGGGGTGCCCTCCTTGGCTCAACACTGCTCCCACTCCCATAATGCTTGCATCACATTCTAATTCAAACACTTTTTCAAAGTCTGGAAGTGCAAGTACAGGTGCTGATTTTAGCTTTTCTTTGAGTACTTTAAAGGCTATTTCAGCTTCCTTTGTCCATAGGAACTGTCCTTTCTTCAAGCAATCAGAAATTGGACCCGCAGCAGTGCTAAAGTTCTTTATGAACCTCCTATAGAATGAGGCCAGACCTAGGAAGCTTCTTACTTCAGTGATGTTTGTTGGTGCAGGCCAATTATCCACTGCTTCAGTTTTCTGTGGATCTGCTTGTAACCCTTGCCTCCCAACTATGAATCCAAGAAAAGGTACTTCATGAACTATGAATTCACATTTTTTTAAATTTAGCCTCAGTTTGTTGTTATCCAGTATAGCAAGTACTTTTCTGATATCCTCCAAGTGATCTTCCAAGTGATTCTTCCTTTGTGTGGCTGAATATAAGTATATCATCAAAATATACTACTACACATATTCTTAGGAGAGGTTTAAGAATCTCTGTCATCATCCTCATGAATGTTGATGGAGCATTGGACAACCCAAATGGCATTATGAGTCACTCATAAAGACCTTGCCTTGTTTTAAAGGCTGTCTTCCACTCATCCCCACCTCTGATTCGGATTTGGTGATACCCACTTTTGAGATCCAGTTTGGTGAAAAATTGTGCACCATTCAGCTGATCAAGAAGCTCTTCTAGCCTTGGTATGGGGAAGCGATATTTAATAGTTATCTTGTTAATGGCTCTGCTGTCCACACAAAATCTCCAATCACCATTTTTCTTTGGTACTAACAAGGCAGGTACAGCACACGGGCTTATGCTAGGTCTAATGAATCCTTCTTTCAGTAGCTCCTCCACTTGACTCTGTAAAATATCAGCTTCTTTAGGACTCAATCTGTAGTGAGGTAGATTGGGTATAGAAGCTCCTGGTATGAACTATGAAGTCAATTCTGTGGTCTAGGTCCCTGATTGGTGGAAGTTCTGATGCTTTCTCACAGGTTATTGCTGGAAATTCATTTAGAATTTTTTTTACACAATGTGGAACTGATCCAGAATTTTCCTCAGTTCTCTCCTTAGAAATTAGTGCAAATCCTTGTAATTCAGTCCTTAATTCTTTTTCAAAGAATTTATGAGACTGGATTAGCAAATTGGGCTTTTCCTGGGCTGTTTCTGAATTTGGAGGAAGAGGTAGTAAAGCTACTCTTTTATCATTTACTTTGATAATATACTGATTCAGACGCCCTCTATAATTTGCTTCTACATCAAACTGCCACGGTCTCCCTAGAAGTACATGGGTTGCATCCATGTCAACTATGTCACAATCTACCACCCCTTTATAATTTTTTCCAATTGATAATGGTACTTTGTAGTAATATTTTACCTCTACTTGGTCCTCACTTTTGATCCAGCCCACTGTATACGGATGGGGGTGGTTTTCAAATTTCAGTCCCAACTTCTTTGCTGCTTTTTCTTCGATGAGGTTGTCAGTGCTTCCATTATCGATAATTATCTTGCAAACTTTCCCAAGGATGGTTCCCTTTGTCTTAAACAGATTTGACCTCTGAGTTAGGTCAGCAACAGGATGAACACTGCATGTCTTCTGCAAGGTTTAAAAACCGGCGGTTAACCGGCTGACCGGTAAAATACTACTAACCGGTGACCGGTTAGTTGGGACGGGTAAATGGGTCGATGGGTCGGACCTAACCCGTACCTGACCCGGTTACCCGTCCCGTTTTTAATAAAGGTCATTACTTAAATGTTTATTTTAAAGGCTTTATTTAAAAAAGCCCATTACGTTTCATTTAATAAAGCCTCATTTAAAGGCCTTATTTTAATAAGTTTAAATCTTATAAGCCTCTCCTTATAAGTCTTTGAAACCCTAGCCGTTTTATAAGTCCTCTCCACTTTCTTTTCTTTTTCAGTTCTTCTCCTCCACATTTCCTCCATATTTCTTTGACTCTCCACCATTAGAATTTTTTTCCTTCTTCTTCTCCTTTACATTTCTTTGATTCTCCACCATCAGAATTTTTTCTTCTTCTTTTCCTCCACATTTGATATAACAGGGATATAAACTGGATATAAACATGGAATAGATATATAAGTATATAACATAATTTCTGTTTTTTTAAAAAAATTACGAAAATACCCCTATCGGTTAACCAATGGTTAACCGGTCTAACCGGAAAACCGGTAAGCCAGAACCGGTTACCGGTTAACCGGTTTTTAAACCTTGGTCTTATGTATTAGACATAACAGGCTTGGTCCTTCATCTGGGTAATCCTCCTCTTCAGGTTCAGAATCTGATTGGGCTGTTTCTAGCTCTTCATTTGGTCCCCTATTTTCAAATATTCTGACTTGCCCCCTCTTTGGACATGTATTTGATTTATGTCCAAACTTTTGACATCTATAGCATTTAATTCTTGCCATTGATGGATCAGGTACATTTGTTGCAATTTCTTTTCCTTTTGGGGTAGGCAAGATTCCTTTCTCTTTATCAGTTGCTATTTTGCCAGGGGAAATCCCAATATTGGAATTATAAGAACTATAAAATTTGCTAGAATGTTGCTCTAGCCTTTCAGCCAAATTAATTGCACTCGATAGGCTGTACTGAGGGTTGACAACCATTTTATACTGCAATTTCTCTTTCAGTCCACTCACAAATCTAGTGGCTAATTGCTCTTCAGATTTTTCAAGTTGTGTTCTGGCCGATAATCTGTGGAATTCATTCGCGTATTCAGATACTGATTTGTTGCCTTGTTTACACTGTTGGTACTGAATGAAAAGTGTGCTCTCATAATCTGTTGGCAAAAACCTTTGTCTCATCAGTTTCCTCATTTTATCCCATGTTCTCACTTTTTATTTTGGTGTTTTGCCCTTAGATATACTGTTTGATCCCACCAGCTTTGTGCTGTCCCTTTTAATCTTAGAGCCACTAACTTCACTTTCCTTGGCTCGGGGGTGTTCATATAATCAAAATATTTTTCCACCTCCGAAATCCAATCCAAAAATGTTTCAATATGCATTTGGCCATTGAATTGGGGAAGATCTATCTTCATGCGATAGTCATTGTAGTCATCCCCATAATTATTTTCATATTGATCCACAGCACCATCTCTATCTTGTTGATAATTTCTGTTATTTCTCTGAAAATATCTCTGATCGTTTCTCTGAAAATTTCTCTGCTCATTTCTCCTCCTATACTGCCTAAATTCAGGCTGAAACAGATCTGGATCAGCTTCATCTGACGAATCTGAATCTGGTTGTTGCTGCTGATTCCAATCTGGTTGCTGCTGGCGATCGGGTAGTTCTTGCCTTGACGGTACTGGAGGCTGCTGATTAACTGGTCTGCGCAGTTCATTTGCTGCCACTGTTAGGTCTGCCAATGCTCGCACCACTCGATCAAACTCCTGCCTGGAAACATGCTGTTCTGCCATATCCGTCCAGAGAAAAAACCGCAAATCCGTCCAGAAAATGAGTCGCAAATCCTAGTCTGATACCACTTAATATAGAACAGGACTGTTCTATGGAGAGGTGAAAAAGAAGATCTGAAACTTCTTTTAGAAAATGGATTTAGATCTGGAAATTCCAAGGAATCCACCAAGGTTCAATTCTGATCGGGAATAGCACTAGAAGAAACGGAAATAGGAAGATAGAAAGGTAGAGAAAACGAGAGAGAGAGAAAAATACCTTCACAATAATAAAAAAAACTAACTCCTCCTTTGGGTCCACTTGGTCTTTTATACTCACATTGTGTGTAGTGGACAACCTCCACAATGTGAGTTAATTGGCTTCAAAGGTGAAGCACAATGGCTCGAGCCATCTCGAGCCAAGCTTGAGCCTGTTTAGGGGTGTGCTCATCTAATTGAGGCCCTCTGTTAATACTTCCAATATTAGGGGTAAAAAGGTCATTTGCAGAATTACACAAAGAACTAAGATGCTCTGCATCACAAACTAATCAAAATAGAGTGAACTCTAATGTACCCAGACTTATCTCTTTTTTAAAATGTTTGATCTCTAGCCAAGGTCTATTTGATTAAGGTTTTGGATATCACAACTAGGGATGTTAATCAAGCTTAACGAACCGAATAACCTAGTATTCGGTTCGTTTAACTAAACGAGCATAAATTTGGGTTTGAGTTTGGTTTGTTTAATTAGCCAAACTGTCCGGGTTCTATTCGTTTAAAATTTAATAGGTTTGGTTCGTTCATTAAAGGTTCGTTAAGATAAATAAATCGAACCGAATATCTAAATATATACGCTCATAGTCTGAAAGTAGAGTCCAAGCCTTTTTAGTGGGCTTGGTCCATGACTCAAGTCAATTCAAGCCAGGGGAGGTGATGGCACTTTGGTGGGGTATATCAGAAAATTACAAACACCCCATTATCAACTCTCATCTTTTTTTTTGAATAATTAAATTTCATTAAAAAATAAGGCTAATGCCCAGTTTACAAAAATAGAGTATAGAAATAGAAATAGAAGTAAAAAGAAATGAGCAACAAGCTTATTGACTCTCTCCCATTAGTTATGTAGTCTAGTTATACAGTATTTAGATACGCTGCCTCAGGAGGTTGGTCTCCCATACTTCCATCATAGATGTCTCCAAAGGGTGACGACAACTCTTCTTGTAATACACTGATTCAAAGGAGAGACTGATGTCTTTAATGACCTCCTTAATGACTACCTCAGGAGGCTACTAATGTACCAACTCTCATCTTTCCTAACAATTAGGTTAGGGGAAATTATAGAAGCTTTTCAGAAATTCACACGTCATTCCCCTCCTTGGGATCTTCATTCAAATTTATTAGGGCGACTTGCTTGGCACATCTGGTCCGAAAGGAACAAAAGTCCAAGACAACACTCACTAAGACCTCCTGAAGTTCTAATCAAGCATATAATTGAAGACTCCAGCTTATCATTCAGATCTGAACTCTTTAAGAAGAGCTGTGTCACAATTGGAGACTACGATGCATGTTTGGGAGACCAACCTCCTAAGGCAACACTTCCCAAGACTACGTTTCAGCCCAATGTTTTTCATGCGACCATGCGGTCATGCGATGGCCCTGGTCGCATGACCGCCTGGGGCGCCTAGGCGTCGCATGAAATCAGGTAGGGAAATTGCCATATTTAAAGAAATTGCCATAAATTTATAAACATTTATAGAAATTTTCCCTGCATTTATACAGAAAATATTTATAGAAAGTATTTAAAAAAACTTTCTATAAATTAGTTAATTTCTTCTTAATGGTAATTGAGAGGTAATAGTAATTATTTAATATATTTTCTCTAAACTTTCTAATTATATATTTTCTCACGAATTAGGTAATGTCAAAATTAGAAAATATTAAATAATTAGAAACTTTCTCACGAACTAGGTAACTTTCTATAAATATTAAATATAGAAAATTAGTCTTTCTCACGAAGATTTGCCATAAATTATAGACAATCATTCCTGAAAATATAGAATTAGGGAATCGCGGATTTCAAGAATTGAGGATTTCAGGAATCGCGGATTTAAGGAGCACCAGGGGAGAATCGCGAGCACCAGAGGAGAATCGTGGATTTCAGGAAGTAATCCCTACTTCCGTAATCGCGAGTAACCCTATTTCCTCTATTTCCTCTATTTCCTCTTAATTAAATGGGTTATTGGGTTAGGCGGATCTGGTCCAGATCTGCCTAACCCGCTCCAGCGCATGAAGGCAAATGCCTACATGTGCTGGAGCGCATGGTCGCATAAAAAAGCTTGTTTCACCCATTTAAGGGTATTTCCCTTCATTTATATTAATGTGTAAAATTTTAATTCTTGAAAAATACAAAAAACAAAAGAATACAATCAACAAAAAGTCAAAAACTAATATCTTCTGGAATATATCAAGGTTTTTGATGCGGTCAGGCGACCGGGCGATGGTCGGGTTCGCATATGCGACCCAATATGCGACCTGTTTTTTTTAGTTTATTTTATATTTTATTTTCAATATATCCCTTGTATTTTTATATTTTATGTAATTCCCTGTATAAATTTCAATTTCATAATAAAATACTTCAAGTTCATTTAAAAGTTAAAGCATTCTAAATGTCTAATAGTCTAAAATAAAATAGTCTAATAGTGCTTAAAGTCTTAAACAAAGATTCAAATTTCAAAATATATAATTATTAGTTTCTTATTATAAAATATAAAATATATATTTTTCCCCTTTAGTTTTTTTGGAGTTTTACTTATTACCTTTGTAAATTTTTTATTTTTAAAACATAAGTGGGTATTGGCCAGATCCGACCTGGATCCGGCTAAGACCCATAAATATGCGACCCCCTAAATAGGCGATGGGGGGGGGTAGCGCATGGTAGCATATGCGTGCTTATGCGACCTAATCAAAAACCTTGGAATATATACCATATGTAATAGGTTCAGACATCACACCATTAGACCTTTTGAAGTAGTTCTTAAGGAAATAATTAAGGGCATCAATCTCTCCTTTGGATCTAAATATTACAAGAAGAGTTGTTATCACTCTTTGGAGATATCTACTTTTGAAATGAACCTCCCCCCGATGCAACGTATCTAGTTATATCATAGTTTGAGTTGCGCCATAGTGCGTAGCGCCTCCATAGCGCAAAGTGTATTTTTATTTTTTTTTAAATACCATACTTAATATACCTTGTATTATGCAATCAATATTCAATATATTATAAATTAATAGTCAATACCATACTTAACTAAAGAGTAGTGATCAAGTGAAATCATTAATTTTAGAATAGAAAATATTCTGGGGAGAAATGAGGAGAAATCGTGAGAAATGGGGAGAAATAGGCCCACTACTCATAGCACAGGTAGATAGCGTCTGCTACCCGCACTATGGGGTATAGCGCGCTATAGCGCGCGCAACTCAATCTATAAGTTATATAACTAAATTACATAGCTAATTGGAGAGTGTTGATGGGCCTTTGGTTCATTTCTTTGTTTACTTCTTTATTCTTTTTCTGTATTCTCCATGTAATCATGATACTGCCATTCATTTTCTAATGTGAGTTTAATTGATCTAAAAAAATACCATATGTAATATGTTTCTACTAGGGTTACAAAAATAACAATGACCAGCAAAGTTTGTTGGATTCATGTTAGACGGCAGCCTAGTCCCTTTAGATTCGATATTAATTTAATCTGAATCAACCAACGTGCTATATGATGATTTTATAATATTTCTCTTCCAACTTATTGCTACTCCTAGAGGGCTCAGCCTGTTTCACAAACAATGCATGCTTGTTAAGGGGACTATCTATTTATGTATATATTGTATTCCTGAGGAAGGCCCCTTTCATTCCTAATATATTGTAACCCTAGTAATGACTTTCCTTGATTGTAATATGGAAATTTTACTCAAGACTGCTGGTATTAATTTAAATGATAGATTCACACTGCCTCTTTTTGTAATGAACCATTTAAATGCATGATACTGTAGGCATATTCAACTGTCGGAACTCCTGACTACATTGCTCCTGAAGTTCTGTTAAAAAAAGGATATGGAATGGAATGTGATTGGTTAGTTATATTAAACTTTTTTTCTATGCCAATTGGAAATTATAACCCTAGAATAAATTCATCTTACTGTTTTTACTTTATCTGTATTCTTTATATAATTATATGTAACCAGGGCCACTGCCCTTCATTTTTCGACGAAAAACTTCAATTTTTTTGTATTATTATTTTCATGAACATATTTACACTTCATGCAGTTTCGAATTAAGAGCAGGCAGAAGCAAGCTACAAAATTAGAATAGAATATTATATATTGTTCTGCACTTCTGCCAATTAATTAGGAGGAAAAAAGTGAGAGCCAAGAATCCTCTAAAGTCTAATCAGAAAATAAAGAACTCTGAAAAAGTAGAGAAGAATGGTAGAGAAATATAGTATCACAAGGGCATTAATTATAATTAGAATAATTAAAATTAATGTAGGCCTTTTATGAGCTATTAGAATTAAATAAGTTTAATTCTGTTAAATGGGCTTTAAGCCTTATAATGGGTATTAGGGTTGCAAACAAAAAACGGCAACCCTAATCTCTCATATAAGTATCTTGTAATTACTTGTACTCTTTGTGAGAGAAAAAGAAGAAGAGGAGACACCCCGTGGACGTAGGCACATTGCCGAACCACGTAAATCTGTTTTGTTCTTGTTTTTTGCTCGGTTTTCTCAGTTTGATTTAAGCATCGATCCTATCACTAAAGTCTAATCAGGAAATAAAGAACTCTGAAAAAGTAGAGAAGAATGGTAGAGAAATATAGTATCACAAGGTGAATTTAGTGAGATGTGTACAACCAGTCGTCGGAGTTCAGCTCCGATGATCCTTTGAATGTCAAACTTGGTGCATGCTTCCATGTTGTGTTCCCTATCAAGTCCCTTCTTGATAGGCGATTTCCAAGACGTTTGAGCATGGAAGATAGAGAACAACAAGCTCCCTCCTTAGTAGATAGTCATCTTCCAAGTATACTTCAAGTTATTGAAGTTCCCTCACTGAGTTCCTACATTGAGGCGACCTCCCAAGCTGTAGCTTGGACGAAAAGGATCTAATACCTTTCACCCTCTGTCCCCCACCATTTCGAAGGTAATGATGGATAATTACATCTTGGGATTCGTGAAAAATGGAGGTCGTCTACCTTTGATAGAGGTATTCTCAGATCATTAGTTTACATTTTTCCCTCAGTGAAAGAGTGGAGGAATTTCGCAAAATTGGATATGGAAGAAATATCTCCTGTTGGGAGGGGAGAGTTATTGTTGGCTTATTGTTGTCTATCAGGGTGTTAGGAGTTGCTCCTTTGACAAGGAATCTTGAGTGCTACATCAGTCATCATCTATGCTTGGGGAATTAGAGGATCATTCAAAGTCTCCCTTATCACTAGTGAAATATTCCATACCAGTTTCTCCACAATCCCAAACTTCATGTGGGAGAAGGGAGCAATTGAAGCCCTCTCGAGACCTTCCGTACCCCACTGGAGGCAAGGTATTTGTATATGGAACATGGTCATAGATTGAGGATTTCTATGACGATGAATTACTGCAAAACCTTCCCATCTATGACTCCCATGATCGTCGTCCGAGATGGTGTAGAGACAGTCCAATCAGTTCAAATGAGGTATAAATTGAGCCCTGGGAGGTGCCACAATTGCTGTTGTTTCGGGTACACTATGATATTTTGTAGGAAAGATCAACAATAAGAAGACAGTCAACATAATATAATGCATAATTTTGATTTCAAGAAGGTTAATCGTCAGAGTAAGAATCACAGTAGGACTAAACAGAGGAAGGAGAGAAGGAAGACGGTGGAACAAGCCCAAAAAATTGGGCTTGGACTCTTATGGTGGAATTTCCACTCTCATACCATGAAAGTGTAAATATAAGTGAACCCAACTAGTGGAAGTTAGTTGAGATTTCATTCCAAAATTTGAGGTAATATTCTCTACTCCATTATTTTCTTTCTTCTCGATTCTTCTCTAAATCATAATTTAAATTCTCTGATTATCCCCAAATATTATTTGACATAGTCATGGATGTTCTAAGCAAACTGATAGAAAGAGAGGTTGAGGTAAAGAAACTAGACACCTATAAGGTCAATGGAACAACTTCCATATCACACCTAATTTATGCAGATGTCATCTTAATCTTCTATAAAGCAAACAACAAATCACTAAATTCAATAAAAAAGAACCCTAGAGAAATTCTCCTCCTTCTCTGGATTAGAAATATAGCCACAAAGAGCACAATAACTTTATCCAAGGTCTGTGCGGAAGACCAAACACTTAAGGATATACTGGGCTTTCCCTCTAAAGCCCTGCCACTAACCTACCTAGGATTTCGAATAACAGGAAAGAAAAAATACTTCAACGGTTCAACCAATGTTGGAAGTTAATCCAGCCCATAGAGAACATGCTAGCCAAGTAGAGGGGAAAATGCCTCTCTTATGGGGGTAGAATTCAATTAGTAAACTAGATAATAGCGAGGAAATACACCTACTGGGCCTAAGGCACAACCCTACCAGAATCAGTAATAAATAAGGTTAGGAGACTGCTTTCCTGATTTGGAATATTAGGGGGTTTAACTCTTTCGAATCACATAAGGAAATCAAGGAATTAGTTAGGTCCAAAGATATAGATATATTTTTGATATTGGAAACTAAGATTAAACCGCATAAGGCACAGTCGATCAGGGACACATTTGGACCAGAATAAGATTCACATAATAATGCTGATTCTTCTACTCCTGCATCTCCAGACTCCATTTGGTTGTTTTGGAGGAAAAAATTTGGTCAGTAGATATATTAGTTTCCCATCCCCAGTTAATCCACGCAAAATTGAAGAATTCCGGAGGCTTGATCTTATTCCATACGCCAGTATATGGTAAGGTTACTTCCATAAGATTAAAAAGCGACGCTTAAAGCGTCGCTTTAATAGCTTAAAGCGGAAAAGCGCTCCAGGAGGAGCGCTTTCCAAATCGCTTTTTTTAAACAGGTGGTCGGGTCGAGTTGGGTCGTCGGGTTTTGCCCGGAAAAAATACCCTAAAAATAGCCTAGAAATAGCAAACGGTAAAAAATAATGTTATTTTACTACACGTTTACAGTAAACGTGTAGTAAAATAACATTTCAGCAAGGTGGATACTACACGTTTACTGTAAACGTGTAGTAAGATAACATTTCCAGCAAGGTGGAAATGTTATTTTATTACACGTTTTAAACGTGTAATAAAATAATAAGAAATATTTTTTTTTCTTTTTTTATTTGAAATGTTATTTTCATTTGAAAATATTTATAGGATTTTCAATATTGCAAATATTTACAGGTTTTGAAAAAAAAATAATATGCAGGGGTATATATGCAATTTTCAAAAAAATTGCATATATTTACCAAAATGCCACTGTCGCTTTTTTCAGCTTTCAGCGCACTAAAGCGCTCAAAGCTGAAAATGCGCTCCCTGGAAAATGGGAGCGCTTTGTCGCTTTTTGAACTATGGTTACTTCTAGAGAGGACAGAAAGCAACTCTGGAGCCTTCTTGGCTTCTTCAGCAAATTGAACCTATATCTTCTTCCCCATGGCTTGTAGGGGGGATTTTAATGAAATAAGGTCCCCTGAAGAAAGGCAAAGATCTGGAACATATAATCGTGGGGGACCTGCTTAGTTTATATAGGCTACGGATATAGCTCAGCTATTGGAGCTGGATTCAATAGGTGGAGAGTATACTTGGACATATAACTCTCCAGGTCCAAATTTCACCTAAACAATGTTGGATAGGGCTTTTGCAAACCAAACCTAGATTGATACTTGGCCTGGAGAAAGGGTGGAATTTCACAATGGAACTAGCGACCACAAAGCTATGCTAATCACAATATCTCAGGTGGAAAAAGGAGCTAAGCCGTTTAGGCTATTTAACTCTTGGCTGGAGGATCCTTCGTATGTAGAGATAACCAAGGCTGGCCTAGCAAAGCAAATACATGGAACTGGGTTGTATAAGTTGCAGCAAAAGCTTAAGGAAATTGAAATACTTTCTAAGCAATGGGCAGTAGAGAAAGGACATTCAGCGAGGAGGGTAGCTCAGGCAAGGATTGATCTGAATAACTCAGTTGAAGCTTTGGAAAAGGATCCCTTATCTATCCCGCTCCAAGAGGAAAGTGCAAAAACAAGAGGAAGATTAAAAGAGCTTATGGCTAAAGAGGAGGCAGATCTGAAACAAAGGAGTAAGGTTTCTTGGTTAAAACTATGAGACAAAAATAACAAATTCTTTAGTATCGCCACAAAGTTAAGGAGATCTAAAAATTCAACCTCAAAAATACTCAACACGGATGGATGTCAAACCACCTCTAGGGCTCTGTTAGAAGAAAACAGTGTTAGGTATTTTAAAACTTTGTTCAGCAATTCAACCACCCAACGGCCGACGTTCCTGTCATTTTTCCTAGAGTAGTTTATGAAGCAATGAATAGGTGGTTGCTTCAGACTTCGTTAGAGGAGGAAGTAAGGTTCACACTGTTCTCCTTTAATTCTTGAAATCCCCTGGGCCGGATGGTTTCACCTCAGAATTCTTCAAATTTTTTTGGGGAGATTTGAAAGGCCTAGTAATGGAATGTTGAAAGGCAATTCTTCAAAGGCAAGCCTTTGCTGAAATCTGCTAATCATACTTTCATCACGCTTGGTCCCAAAACAAACACAGCCTCAGATATGTCTGATTTCAGACCGATCTCATGTGTCAACTTGATCTACAAGCTAATGACAAAAATATTTGCAGATGGGATCAGTAAGGTCTCTAGTGTACTCATCTCTCCAAATGAAACAACTTTTATTCAAGGTAAGCTCATCTCGGATAATACCATTCTAGCGGATGATATCTCCTATTCTATTTGACATGGTTATGGACGTTCTAGGTAGATTGATACAGAGTGAAGTAAAAAACAAAAGGATAGACACTTATCAGGTGAATGATGCTACTTCTATATCTCACCTCATGTATGCGGATGATGTCCTCATCTTCTCAAAGACAAACCCGAAATCGTTTAATGCAAGTAAGGTGCTGCTTGAGAAATTCTCGTTGTTCTCGGAATTAGAAATAAATGCGAGCAAAATCTCCTCCACCTTCTCGAAAGTATGTACAAAAGACCAATCTTTGCATGACATCTTAGGATATATTGTTAAAAATTTACCCATATCATATCTAGGATTACCAATCACGGGAAAGAAAAAGTCATTTGGACAATGTTGGAAACTAATCCAGTCAATAGAGGCGCTCTTAGCAAGATGGAGTGAAAAATGTCTTTCCTATGGAGGAAGAATACAACTAGTTAACTGGATAATAGCTGGAAAGTATACTTATTGGGCGTCGTGCAAGGTATGGCTATCCCTGATTCTGTGGCTAAAAAGGTGAGAAGGTTAGCCTATAGATTTATATGGGACGGAAGGAAAGGGATCCTGTGGACCCAAATGATCCTTCCCGTGGATAAGAGTGATTCTATTTTGGTAAAATAAATCCAAAATAGGTATATTAAAGGAAAAGCGCTTTTTTTTTTGAAGCAATTAAATTTCATTAAAATAAGGCTAATGACAAGTTTATAAAAAATAGAGTACAGAAATAGAAACAAAAATAAAAAGAAATGAGCAAAAAGCTCATTGACTCTCTCCCATTAGCTATGTAGTCTAGTTCAAGGTTTAAAAACCGGTTAACCGGTAACCGGTTCTGGCTTACCGGTTTTCCGGTTAGACCGATTAACCACCGGTTAACCACTTAACCGGTAGGGGTATTTTCGTTTTTTTTTTTTAAACAGAAATTATGTTATATACTTATATATCTATTCCATGTTTATATCCATGTTTATATCCCTGTTTATATAAATAAAAATATCATAAACAATATAGTAATTCAAAATAGTCATTCAATATAGTAATGCAAATAAGTAATAGTATTCAAAAATTCTAATGGTGGAGAGTCAAAGAAATATGGAGGAAATGTGGAGGAGAAGAACTGAAAAAGAAAAGAAAGTGGAGAGGACTTATAAAACGGCTAGGGTTTCAAAGACTTATAAGGAGAGGCTTATAAGATTTAAACTTATTAAAATAAGGCCTTTAAATGAGGCTTTATTAAATGAAACGTAATGGGCTTTATCAAATAAAGCCTTTAAAATAAGCATTTAAGTAATGGCCTTTATTAAAAACGGGACGGGTAACCGGGTCGGGTGCGGGTTAGACCCGACCCATCGACCCATTTACCCGTCCCAACTAACTGGTCACCGGTTAGTAGTATTTTACCGGTCAGCCGGTTTTTAAACCTTGGTCTAGTTATATAGTAACTAGATACGCTGCCTCAGGAGGTTGGTCTCCCATACTTCCATCATAGATGTCTCCAAAGGGTGACAACACCTCTTCTTGTAATACACTAAATCAAAGAAGAGACTGATGTCTTTAATGA
Organism: Zostera marina; assembly: GCA_001185155.1. Taxonomy (NCBI): domain Eukaryota; kingdom Viridiplantae; phylum Streptophyta; class Magnoliopsida; order Alismatales; family Zosteraceae; genus Zostera; species Zostera marina. Next base: position 258,837 of record LFYR01002171.1, read on the forward strand.
CCTCCTGAAGGACTACCTCAGGAGGCCTACTAATGTGCTGTCTATATCTTTTATTTATTTTCGTCCATATATGCCACGACAAACATCCAATAGCATTCCATATTAGCCCCCAAGGGAGAGAGTGGCGTGTAATCTTTTATGTTGCCTCCGTCAGATCCCCCATTCTAATATCTGGACTGGATTAGGTGGGAACTGGAATATTCATTATTTTCCAAAAAGCGAAATCCAGGTGTTCCGCCAACGTAATTTTTGGAAGGAAGGGTTGAATAATTTTCAGGGGTGGTGATGGGGTTTGCACTTTGCAGGAGTGTGTTGAATTTTGGTTGATTATTGTAAAAATTTAAAATGGAATGAAAAAGATGGTTGAAAAGCAAATATAATACCAAATTAGGGCTTGGGCCATGGCTCACGTCAACTTAAGCCAAGAATCATTTTCCAGGGCACCACTGGGAATCAGTTACCCTCAATTTAGTGTCTTATAACCTCTAACCCTACATTAAATGGTGGGGGCATGTTGAACTTTGTTGGGAGGTCTACAACATAAGCATTGTCATTGATTTTCTTTATAAATTATAATCATGCATGGACCAAAATTCCAAGTTCCTAAAGCTTTGAAGATAGTTATTCTCATTTTTACAAAGGCAAACCAAAAATCCCCGAGCATTATCAAATCTCTATTTGACACATTCACAGAATTCTCGTGTTTGCGATAAAAATACCAAAATCTTTTCTACATTCTCCAAAATATGTGAGGAAGAGACCCACCTACATAGCATACTCAATTTCACAATAAAAAAAATCGCCACCGCCTATTTAGGAATTAAAATACGACTCTCCAGATGGAGTGGGAAATGTATGTTCTATGGTGGTGAATCCAGCTAGTAAATTGGATTATAGCTAGAAAATATACACATTGGGTTCAAGGGATCCCCCTTCCCAAGTCAATAGAAAAGAAAGTCAGAAAGTTAGCCTACAGTTTCATATGGGATGGTAGAAAAAGAATTATATGTCATAATAAATATCATAATTAAAATAATAGAGTGATTAGAGATTAATGTCTGTAATTTAATGTAAAAAATAAAAAATCATATCTGAAATTTTGGAAAATCAGAAAATGAGAGGCCTGGAAAAGAAAAAAACAAGCCTGGAAAAGAAGATCCGGCGACTGGGGCCGTTCGGCGAGTGGAGAGAGAAGCTCCGGCGAGGCATTACTAGAGGTGAGATCCGCCGGTATTGGGGGTAGAGGAAGAGGGGCAACGGTTATGGAATTTTAGGTGTTAGGATTTTTAGTTTTAAGATTTTAGTGTTTTTTATTTAAATGAGATTTTTATTTTTAGGTCCTTAAGTTTTAGCATTTTCATTTTAAAATTTTAATGGGTATTTGGGTCGGGTTTAGCCGGATCCAACTAAGACCCAAAATAGGCGACCCTCAAATAGACGATGAGGGGGTTGTGCATGGTCGCATGTACGACCTTTTGTAAAAGCTTGGTCTCCTATGCAACTTTCTGGAAAAGGCAAGCATTCCAGCAATATGGATCTCAAAAAGGCTTTCGATACAATGAAATGACAAGTAATCACATACACCTTGGATGCAATGGATTCAACCCTCTGTTGTGTAAATTGGTACACAACTATATATCCACAACTTCATTCTCGGTACTGATTGAGGGATCCCCCATTCCTCCTTCACTAATTTTAGGAGAGTCACGTAGAAGGACCCATTGTCTCCTATTTTATTCAACCTGGTACTGAACAATCTTAGCAGACTAATAGAGAAAGAGATCAAGGATAAGAAGATGGACACATATCGTGAATGAAACGGTTTCCATCTCACACCTCATCTACACAGATGATGTGCTTATCTTCTCAAAGGCAAATCCCAAGTCCCTAGAAATATTCAAAAGAATCCTAGAGACCTTCTCCAAATTCTCAAGCCTTGAGATTAATCAGGAGAAGAGTTCAGCAACCTATTCAAAAATATACACGAATGACCTTTCTCTTCATAATATTCTCAACTTCCCAACTAAAACCCTCCCTATCAACTATCTTGGTCTTCCCATTACGGGAAGAAAGAAATTTCACACGGCATGTTGGAAGTTGATAGATCCAATAGAAAAAAATATTGGCAAAATGGAAAGGGAGATATTTATCATCTACGCAGATGATGTGCTTATCTTCTCAAAGGCAAATCCCAAGTCCTTATAAATAATCAAAAGAATCCTAGAGACCTTCTTCAAATTCTCAGTTGAGATTAATCAGGAGAAGAGTTCAACAACCTATTTAAAAATATGCACGAATGACCTTTCTCTTCATAACATTCTCAACTTCCCAATTAAAACCCTCCCTATCAGCTATCTTGGTCTTCCCATTACGGGAAGAAAGAAATTTCACGCGGCATGTTGGAAGTTGATAAATCCAATAGAAAAAATGTTGGCCAAATGGAAAGGGACATATTTATCAAGTCCCTATAAATAATCAAAAGAATCCTAGAGACCTTCTCCAAATTCTCAGTTGAGATTAATCAGGAGAAGAGTTCAACAACCTATTTAAAAATATGCACGAATGACCTTTTTCTTCATAACATTCTCAAATTCCCAACTAAAACCCTCCCTATCGGCTATCTTGGTCTTCCCATTACGGGAAGAAAAAAATTTCACGCGACATGTTGGAAGTTGATAAATCCAATAAAAAAAATGTTGGCCAAATGGAAAGGGAGATATTTATCTTACGCAGGTAGAACACAATTAGTGAATTGGGTCTTATAAGGCAAATTTCAATATTTGGCGAACGGAACTACTCTGCCCTCCACAATCATTAAAAAGATACAGTGCCTAACCTACAACTTCATCTGGGATGAGAGAAGATGTAGTAGTTGGGGAAAAATGGCACTCCCAAAGAGTGGAGGAATAGGGGTAAGGGGTTTCTTCGCATCTAATGCCTCAAATTGGTCAAAAGAGCAGAGAGGATGTGGATTCTTAATAACTCTATATTAGCAGACTGGATAAAAGTTAGGTATATCAAGGGAAGAAGCATTGGGGAAATAGAGTGTAGACCTACTCTAGACTTCCACATGTGGAAAATAATACTAGTGATGAAGCACGGAATTTGCTACCAGTAGGCTCGCGGGGTTGCGAGAAGGGCCGGAGGCTTTGGGGTCCACAACGCGCGCTCTACGTCAAACACCTGCAGAAGAGGAGTGGAATCGGCGACTCTCTTGGGAGTAGGCGATTCGGGCTCCTAGATGCTCTAGTGTGGAGTGTGTTGGTCAAGGTAAGTTGTGTTGAATGGAGGACACCCCTAGGACCCCTTTTATAGGGTCCTAGAGGCGTTTCCATTCAATTGAGTGGGGCCCACCCCATTATGGTACCCTATTGAAGGGCGCCATAATGGTGTGGGCCCGCCCAAGTAACGGCTGGGAGTCGGCGACTCAGGTATGGGAGTCGCCAACCCAGAGGTGGAGTCGCCGACTCCTTTGAGGCCATGTCCTCGGTCTACCTGACTCGAGTTCCCTGGCCGGAGTCGGCGACACACCACTGGAGTCGGCGACACACCACTGGAGTCGGCGACTTGGTAGTCCCAGTCGGCGATTCCCAGGTGTTGCCTTGAGTTCTTGACGTAGACACGTGCTCCGCACCGTGGAAGCCTTCCGGGGGTCCGGCATATAGCAACGGAACCCTAGTCTTTGTTGAAAGGCGTTGCTGGGAGTGACTGACGTAATCAGACATGTCTCACCAACTAGCTAATAAGGAAACCATAGAGAAATGTATAAATTGCTTGAGCGACTATAGGGTCACCCAAATTGCCCCCTCTAAGCACTCAGAAACACTAATGTCCAAAGGCATCATACAAGAGATAAACTTAGGGATCTGGTTCAAAAAAAACTCAAATTCTTCATGCTGTTGTAGAGAATTAAGGTCAAGAGTCTCAACACATTATGATGTAGGAGAAGATCTGGATTAAGGGAAAGAACGATTGAAGGAGGTAGGAAGAACTTCTTCAATCGAGGGATGGGTAGAAACTTGGAATCCACCAAGAATTCTAGGTTGAGATCTAGAATTTAGAAAAAGGAAATAACAAAGAAAGGTAAGAACAAAGAAGGAGGGAAATAACGGTAATATCTCGATTTGATAATAATTCAATAGTTGCCGCCTCCCATCCTTGGCCTATTATATTTATACTCACATCAATGGAAATAGGCAACCTATTTGATGTGAGTGTCGGGCTGTTTAGGAGGAACGTGGGTTGGCTTGACCAAGGTCAAGCCAACTAGGGCCCACTTGATTATTCTCAATATCTTCTACTGCATCACATTAACTAGGCTACAAAGTTGGGGCATCAACATAAATACAACACAACCTGCCCGCTATGTGGTCAGCAGGAAGAAGAAACATTAAAACATCTATATTTTAATTATCATTACACTAGATCCCTCTTGCTAGAATCCACTAGCTGTCTTAATAATACTGTTTGAACACTTAGTGGACAGAACCCCCATCTTCTGTAATAGACATCAAGATAGGAGACATTATGGAAACAATACAAAAATTCACCCACAATTCCAGATGTTGGGGAGTACACTGGACTATGCTAGCATCCCTTTCCCGGCACATATGGTGTGAAAGGAACAAAAGATTAAAACAACACACCCTAAGGCCCCCAAAAACTGTCAACAGAGAAATTTTAAAGGATGTGAGCATTGCATATGTGAATCTACATCCTGTAAGAGGCACAATCTTTTACAGATTGAAATACAAGCTATACACTCATGAGAGTCCAGTCTCTTGAGGCTTCAGTCCTTAGTTAGATAGTCATGGCCACAACTGTATAAAAGATAGACGATGTTGTACATTTAATATTTTTGTTACATTTACTGTATTTGCATTTCCCTATATCTGTAACCTTGGGTTCTGCTCAATCTTCTCTTTAACCTTTTTTTTCAGTAATGAAAACTTTAATTTCTAAAAAAAAAAACTTTCTGGAAGAATCTAGTAGCCACCTATTCTTTTGGGAGAATAGGAAAAGTTGTTGCCATCCTATGGAGATGCCAACACTTCACAGTTGGGAGACCAACATCTCTAGGTAGAGTGTCTCCCTACATATTGTTCCTTTCTCCTTTGTTTTGTTGTGTTTTTTCCTTTTTTATACATTCAAGCATTGAGCCTTTTTTTTAACTTAGATTCTGTTCTAGATGCTCATTCCCAAAATCCCTACCACCATTGAAATGCTATGTAGAATTCAATGTTTATGCGTCTTAGCTCATATAAAAAAACTATTGTGTAATTAGGGCAATGTTCAAACTACTTCATAATTCACTTAATAATATTTTTGGACATTCTAACCAATCTTTTTGGTTAATTTGGAGATGTATTATCTTTTTTCAACAAATCCATTAATTAAGGTATTTTACATAGGTGGTCGCTCGGGGCAATCATGTATGAGATGCTTGTGGGATTTCCACCGTTTTATTCTGAAGAACCAATGTCAACCTGCAGAAAGGTACATGTTTATGTTGTATTTATAATATCAAACTATTTCTGTTTTTTTTTCAGTTTCATGATTAAATACTTTATAGAAAAATCTGCCAGCATTCAATGTAGAGTTAAATGCGTGTTTAGATTAATTACAAGTTAATTGCAATTATTTCAATAAGAAATTAAATAACCATCCTTTCCTTGGTTCTTTAAGCGAAATGTGTCAGGCTTCTGTGTTTGGTCAATTTTTTATATTTCTGATTTTATTGTTCGTCCAAATCAGTTATCAGTTCGACTCTCTCCTGTTTTTTCCTCCCATGATTCTTCATTTTCAATTAATGGAAAAGTTTTAGATTTTACCGTCAATGATATTTCATCTATTTTGAAACTCCCATCTGTAGGTAGGACAGTAGATTTAAAAAATAAAATCCCAAAATCTTATCTTCAGAATTCTTTTTTCCTGTCTGTTCGTTTATCTTGATCAGTCATAACTGATTGTTTACAGACTTATTCCTTATGGGCCCAATTCGCATTAGGCTGGAGAGTCAGATTAATTATCTAGGGCTCAATTCTCGAGATAACTAATTTTATAAATACTTAATCTTTTTCCTGTTTGTAATTACTAGATTTTATTTAATCAAAATGAAATTGATTTTCGGTCTCTATTGGTCTAATTGTGGTCCTTGATCTCTGATATGTAAAGGCACGGGCTAACCCTAAAGGCATCTGAAGCTTCCTCCACTTGCGCCCATATCAATCCGTATGCTTTGATGTAGAAAAACTCGTTTGCTGCCCCTTCGATACTTGTCATCCATTCACTATTGAAGTTTATAAAATATACTCGTACGGGATCATACTTCTGGGCTGCATTCATGATGTAGCATCTATGGCTCAGACTGATGTAAATTGTGCTCCTACTTTCGTTGGGAGTACATTTACCCTTAACTGAGTTGGCAGGTTCATCTCAAAGTTAGTCTTTCGACTTTTGAGATGAGATATTAATAAAGAATAAAAGGAGGACATCTTTTGCTTAAATAGTTCTGCAGTCCCACCTTAGAGTACTAAGGGTGCTATAAATAAGAACTAAAGAGGACCAACTAGCTAATTTTCATCTTATTTTCCAGGTACTCTCTCTCCCTACTTTTTTACTGTTCTATTACGTATCTCTCATTCTTCTTTCAGATCTAGTGGATTCTAGATCGATCCCTCACTGGTGGGATCCAGTAAGTATTTTATTTTGTGATTTTGATCACAACATCAGTAGCTGATCATCCATCTAATCAGCTACACCAGGTGGTATCAGATTAAAAAACGATCCAGGATTCAGACCAGATCGGATTCATCACAAAAATTCAACACAATCGGCTATGTCAGAAGGTGTTACAAAGAAGGATGTTGATGACTTACGCTAATCCCTGACAGTTTTCACAGCACTTGTGGAAAATCTGTCCAGAACAGTAAGGAAAGTTATCATAAGCAACTCCAGTTCCAGCAAAAATCAAAGTGCAATTCAATCTTCTTCATCGTCGGATATTGAGGAAGAGGAACCAGAATTTGATTGGGAAAGGAGACCACCGGATATGACACAACAATATCAGTGAATGAGAGGTATTAGACTACTGGTGGGCCTATGTAAGTCGATTTGCAATCCACGAACAGATCTGATCTCTCCAGATCAGATTCTCTCTACCTCATACGAGAATGGTGGCTCTCTCTATTCTCTCAATTCTGTCCTCACACGATTCACACAAAAGTACTGATTTGAAACGTGTGATCAGATCAGAAAAAATAGAAGTGGAGGAAGGAAAAATAAGAACACACAACAAAATAAAATATTTTGTTAATGAGGTCCAACTGTGCTTACTCCCCGGGGGTTATTGGGTTTCTTCTACCCTTGGTGACAAGAATTGCAATCGATAGAAAAATATCCAGCAACATTACAAGAGAAAAATTAGATGTTATTTATAATTAGTTATCTAGAGAGGTGTGCCCTAGCCCTTGATAACTAATTAATCCAGCAGACCTAATAAGAATTATTAGCCCATGAGGAATATTCTCCATCTAAATTATGCCTCCCTTATAATTTAATTAATTAATTTTTTTTTTTTTTTTTTTTTTTGAAGCAATTAAATTTCATTAGAATAAGGCTAATGCCAAGTTTACAAAATAGAGAATAGGAATAAAATAGAAGTAAAAAAGAAATGAGCAAAATGCTCATTGACTCTCTCCCATTAGCTATGTAGTCTAGTTATAGAGTAACTAGATACGCTGCCTCAGAAGGTTGGTCTCCCATACTTCCATCATAGATATCTCCAAAGGGTGACAACAGCTCTTCTTGTAATACACTGAATCAAAGGAGAGACTGATGTCTTTAATGACCTCCTTAAGGACTACCTCAGGAGGTCTACTAATGTGCTGCCTATACCTTTTATTTCTTTCCGTCCATATATGCCACGACAAGCACCCAATAGCATTCCATATTAACCCCCAAGGGGGGGAGTGGCGCGTAATCTTTTGTGCTGCTTCCGTCAGATCCCCCAATCTAATATCTTGACTTGATTGGGTAGGAACTGGAATATTCATTATTTTCCAGAAAGCGAAATCCAGCTGTTCCGCCAACGAAATTAAGAGAGATCTGGAATAAGAACAGTTAAAGAAAAGATGACTCCTAGTTTCATCTTCCAGATTACACAATAAGCAAGCAGGAGGTACTTGTACTCTCCAATTTCTTAATTTCCTGAACGTGTTTAGATGATCCCATTTCACCCTCCACAAGAGAATAGAGAATTTTGTCGGCATCTTCGACCAAATTCCCTCAGCTAACATGTCTTTATGCTTTCTATCTCTAATACTTTCCACTATTCCCCCCAATTTATTTATCGGACTACTAGATCTCCACATAATCGTACTATTCGCTCTACAATCCAAACATTTATCCACTAGGTTTCTTTCTGAAACAAAAGCTTTCCAAAAATGCGAATCCACAGTAGGTCTGATTTGTATATCATTAAACACCTTTCCTTTAATATACCTATCTTGGATCCATTTTACCAGAATAGAATCGCTCTTATCCCAGTACTTTGAAGCTCTTTTAATATTGGTTGCAGTGGTGATAATAGGAAGGTCTCTAACCCCTAGACCCCCTTCCGACTTGGGAAGGATCATTTGGGCCCACGGGATCCCTTTCCTTCCATCCCATATAAATCTATAAGCCAACCTTCTCACCTTCTTAGCCACAGAATCAGGGATAGCCATACCTTGCGCCCAATAAGTATACTTTCCGGCTATAATCCAGTTAACTAATTGTATTCTCCCTCCATAGGAAAGACATTTCCCACTCCATCTTGCTAGGAGCGCCTCTATAGTAATTTAATTAATTGCTCATTGAAATAATTGCAAATAACTCCTTGCAATTAATTTTAATATAATTAACTCCAACAATGGATTTGATCAACACCAGGGATTTCAGAGTGAAGCTAGGAGAATTCATGGGGATAAATTTGAAATATATCCAAGGCCATATGAAAATGAGTATGGGAAGTATCGCCTTAGGATGGTGTTGACATAGGATTGTACACCAGCCCTTCCCGTCAACAGGGACTAGAGTTTCGTTCGTTTTATGCCGGACCCCCGGAAGGCTCCCACGTCGAGACCTGAGTCAACCCTTCAAATCGTCGAATTGAGGAGAAGATCGCTAGAGTCTGGCAGGCTGGTGACTTCTCCCTCTAACTCGTCGGTTTCAACCCAAATCGTCGATTCCACCCCCAAATCGCCGATTTAGGTGAGTTACTCGCGTCCAGTCTGGCCGTCATAATGGCTGCCATTATGACCCGGGCGCGATCTCCACCACAGATGACACCTCCCGAGGCCCTATAAAAGGAGACCTCCAAAGCACATCTAAGGCATCAGTTCCACACGCTTTCTAGAGCGACATTTGCGGAGCAACTCATCGACTTGGTACCCAAATTGTCGATTTCCTCCCTTGAAAACTTGACGTAGAACGCACGTCGTGGAGTTCAGAGCCTCCGTCATGAGAAGACGACCGCACCACCGCGAGCGCTGGTAGGATATTTCGGTACTCATCAGATGGAAGTCCCTACTTTCAATGGCCACATGCGAATTGAAGAAATCTTGGACTGGTTGACAGAAGCGGAAAGATTTTTTGAAGTAATGGAGATTCATGAAAAACAGAAAGTGAAGCTTGTTAGTGTGAGATTAAAATCAGGAACATCTGTATGGAGGGAACATACCCAAACAGCCTGGACTAGATAGCACGAGCACTCAATTAAGAGCTGGGAAAAGATGAAGAAGTTGATCAGGAAGAGGATCTTGCCCAAGGACTATCAGAGAGTCCTATTTATGCAATATCAAAATTGCAATCAAGGTACCAGGTCTGTTGAGGACTACACAATGGAATTTCATCGAATAGCTTTTAGAAATGATTTGTTGGAATCTGAAGATCAGTTAATTGCCTGATATCTGGGGTTTCGAAACACTCCATTCAGGATAAGTTACCTCTGCATACAATAAATCAGCTAAATTATTTGATGTTTTATCTTATTTAAGATTTTAAAAATTATTTAAATAACAGGATTTTTTATGCAAAATTTTTAAAAAATTTATTAAACCCGAACCTGACCAAACCCGACATCCAAATCGGGTTCGGGTTCTATAATTTTAGATGTTCTCGGGTTTTGACGCGAACCCGATTTTAAAACTCGGGTTCGGGTCAGAGCAAACCCGACCCATGTCCATTCCTAATTGATATAGACCTTGGTCAGATCCATATGATGATAATGTAGAAGTAGATGGGATTGACTTTTACATTGATTTTGATCTGGATTGAAGTCAATAGCTAATCTTTAATCGGGATTTCTTTGAAGAAGATGGAGTATTGCGCTGGAATCCATCAAGACGTTTCTGGAATCCATCAGAGTCGAGATAGGAAGAAAATAAGAAAAGATAAAGTTGGAGAGTAGGAGATTATGGTAAAAATTGAGCATCCAGTTTCTCCTCCTATATTCTATAAATACTCGTCTCAAGTGGTGGACCATTCATGAGACGAGCGTCACGAGCCCAACTTTAATTAGAGGGAATTAGTTGTGCCCCTGTCCAGAGAGGGGTCACTACTAAGGGCACTTAATACGTAGCTGATCTTTAAGACGAGCCCAACTTTAATTAGAGGGAATTAGTTGTGCCCCTGTCCAGAGAGGGATCGCTACTAAGGGCACTTAATACGTATATATCCTACACTCCTACATCAGAACATAATGGAGATCTGCTGGATGAGATCTACTTGATTTGTTTTTAAATGAAAATCAATACTATCGGAATCCACCAATAAGAAAAATAATGAGGAAGAAAAGTGTAATATCTGGATTAATTTTTAAAAAGAAGCTAGGTCCTCCATTATTGTCTAGTTTGATTTATTGTGGCTAAAAATTATTTTCCATCTATAAATTCTTGACCGACATAAATGAAAATTCCAACTTTGAAGAAATAAATCACCAAGTTCTATTCACAGGGTTTCTATTTGTATTTACATTGTATTTTTTATTATCTTTCAGATTGTAAACTGGCGAACACACCTAAAATTCCCTGAGGAAGCAAAGTTGTCGACTGAAGCTAAAGATCTCATTTGCAAATTGCTTTGCAATGTCGAGAAAAGACTTGGAACAAAAGGTGCTCAAGAAATCAAGGTTTGATTATCGTGATTAAATATTCTGATTATTTTAACGAGTTATGTATTTTATTTCCATGTAAATTTGAATGTCTTTCCCTAGGCACATCCTTGGTTTACTGGCCTTCAATGGGAAACATTATATCAGATGGAAGCTGCTTTTATACCTGAGGTTAAAGATGAGTTGGATACTCAAAATTTTGAAAAGTTTGAGGAGGTAATTGATTTTTATCTTTTTTTTTTTTTTGAAGCAATTAAATTTCATTAAAATTTTATCTTTCTGTAAATCTCAAATGATAATTTTTTTATAATTAAATAAAATTACAATGCTAACTATAAGAAAATTTGGGTCAGTGCATCACTCCTCATTCTATAAGAAAATTGATGTGGCCTTAATAGCTGAGAACAGATTTAATAAAGAAGATGAGGATCTTCCTCACTGATCAGTAGAACAGTTCTTGGAATCCACCAAGATTCGATTCAGAAAATAGCAAGTTTAAAAGAGAGAACTATGAACAGTAGAATAATTAAGAAGAGTAAAGTGAGTGAGAGTAGAAGATACCTTCAATTAATTAGGGCACATCATTCAAAGATGCTCTTCTCCATGTGGTTCACCATATTTATACTCACATCATTAGAGGTGGACAAACCAATGATGTGAATTAAAAGCCTCCTAGAAGGAGGGAAGAGTGACCCAACCTTGGTCGGACCACATGTGGGCTAATTCTTGGTTAATAAAATTTGGTACATCCATTTTTAATTGGTACATCCATTCTTGGTTGAAAGTTGGTACATCTGTTTTTAATTTAAAATTTTCATACCTTCTGTTGTGACTTCTCTGTCTTGGTTCATCATTCTCATCCTAAATTCCCTGTGATTCCTCTGTTATCGTCCCCTCCTCTAATATGTGCGGAATTGTTGGTCGTCATGATCTTCTAAATCTTCATTTAGTAGATCTTCAAATTGGTCTAGAGCACTCCCTGCACGTCTCTGAAAAGTGTTGACCAGCGGCGAGTTGACTGGTCGGCACTGATAAGTCATGACAGTTACTTCCGGTGATCGTCGACGAATATAAGTTCTTATTGGAATTTCCAGTTCATGGCGTTGATACACAACTCCAGCCGCAGGTTCAGTCAGCTAATCCTCTCGTCAGTTGTTGCCTCTAATCTTGTGGGTCTCGATTATTCCCACGAGCATCAATAGCTCTCCTCAGATCAACAAAGCCATCCTGCATTGTTGTTGGTCAAATCGGCAATGGCTTTATTAGTTGCCTCCCACTCCTATCGCGATACATTATTGTTCTCAGCCATGGCTAATCCGCAACCAAGCTTTGATACCACCTGATGTAGTCTCAAGCTAAGAACAAGTAAGTGAAGAAGATGAACATCTTACTCACTGATCAGTAGTAGTTCTTGGAATCCACCAAGACTCTTTAGAAATTATGAAAGTAGAAGAATAAGAAAGTAGATTCAGATGAGTAAAGAGAGTAAAGATACCTTCATTAATTAGGATACAATAATCAAAGTTGCTCTCCTCCTTCATAGTCCACTATTTTTATACTCATATCATTGGTAGTGGACAACCCAATGATATGAGTTGGGGTCCTCTTAGAAAGGAGAGAGGGTCTGACTAAAGTTGATGCAGCCAATACTCAGAGATCTGACCAATGTAGGGGAAGGAGAAGAAGATTAGAGCTTCTTCTCAGATCTGGATCACAAATACTTGGAATCCACCAAGAACAAGAAATACAATAGTGGGTGAAAAGAAAAAGCAATAGAGAAAGTAGTTAGAGAGAGAGACAAAGAAGGAATAATACCTTGATTACGTAAAAATATTCAATACCCTCCTTCCTCAGGGCCCATTCCTTTTATACTCACACCCTTGATAAATGGGCAATTCAATGGTGTGAGTCAAGCTAATTGTTGTCTGTTCCACTAACTAGGACTGCATCATGCGCCCCTTCTGTAAGACCAATTGACCTTAATTGAACATCTAAATCAGACTGTGGAAAATACTTTCTGATATCTGCAATGTTGAAACTGTTTGAGATATTAAACTGTTTTGACAGGTTAATGCTTTATGCATTGTCATTGATCTTCTTTAAAATTCTATAAGGTCCATAATTCCTTGGTTTGAGGTTTGAATAGGTTCCAGTTGGATACCTATATTTGCTAATATGTATCATTACTAATTCATTTTCAAAGAACTCTATTTCCCTCTTTTTTTTATCTGCCCTTCTTTTGTATGTAATATTTGACTGCTGAAGAGCCTCTTCACTGCTTTGTAGATTTTCTGATTTCTTTCTATTAAGTTTTCTACCACTGAATTGCTAGATGGGATTTCAGAAATATCAATAGCCTGTTTTGGTATATATCCATATGCTGCCAAAAATGGACTGACCTTGGTAGACCTGTTTATCCCACTGTTAAAAACAAATTCTGCCTGCGAGATGTATGAATCCCATTTCTTCTCATTCTGTCCCACTAGTGTTCTCAGCAAACTGCTTACAAATCTGTTTATTACCTCTGTCTGTCCATCAGATTGGGGGTGACAAGTGGTGCTGAAGTTTAACTTTGTTCCAAACCTTTCCCATAAAATTTTCCAGAAGTGGGATAAAAATTTGGTCTCTGTCAGATACTATAGATCTAGGTACCCCATGTAGCCTAACTATTTCTTTAAAAAATATATGTGCTATATGGACTGCATCATTTGTTTTCTTACATGGCAGAAAGTGAGTCATCTTGGAGAATCTGTCCACTACCACAAATATGGAATCTAGTCCTGTTTTTGTTTTTGGTAACCCAAGGATGAAGTCCATTGAAATGTCTACCCAAGGTTCTTTAGGGACTGGAAGTGGCATATACAAACTAGTATTCTGTTTAGTCCCTTTGAATTCTTGACAGATTTTGCATGCTTGAATGAACTTCACTGTTTGATCTTTCATTTTAGTCCAAAAAAATCTGTTTTTAAATTCTGCCACTACCTTGTCTCTGCCCAAATGTCCAGCCAGCCCCCCAGCATGAAGTGTAGCAATTTATTGCTCTCTAATTGGGTCTGCAGGAACACACAATCTGTTCTTATAAAAGAGGTAACCCTCTTGTATATTGAAATTTTCTACTACCTTCCCTTTTGAACAGGCCTCCCATTGATTTTTAAACTCAGTATCATTTTTATACATATTTTTCAGTCTCTCAAAGTCCTGTACTTTGGCCCTCAGAATTGTTAACAGAGTATTCTTTCTACTGAGTGCATCAGCCACTCTATTGTTAAGCCCTGAACTGTATTTTAAGGTGAAATGAAACCTCTGAAGGTAGGACATCCATCTGGCATACATTCTGTTTGTGCTTTTTGAACTATTAATTTGTTTAAAGCCATATGGTCAGTTTGTACCACAAACTCATTCTGAATCAGATAGGGCTCCCATGTCTTGCTGGCCCTAAAAACTGCATACAATTTTTGCTCATAGGTGGTCCAGTTCCTCCTACTCAAACTCAGCTTTCTCACTATGGAATGCTACAGGGTGACCTTCCTGGCTCAGTACTGCCCCCACTCCCATGATGCTTGCATCACATTCTATTTCAAACACCTTGGAAAAATCAGGTAATTTCAGAACATGTGCTTCTTGCAGTCTTTTTTTTTAACTTCTGAAATGCCTCCTGTGCTTCATCAGTCCATTTGAAACTTCCTTTTTTAAGCAATCGGATATTGGGGCTGCCACAGAACTGAAGTTTCTAATAAACCTTCTGTAAAATGATGTCATTCCCAAGAAACTTCTAACCTCAGACATGTTGGAAGGTATCATCCAAGTACTTATTGCTTCAGTTTTCCTTGGGTCTACTTTTTAACCATGATTTCGCACAATGTAACCTAGGAATTGCAGTTCTTTCACCATAAATTCACACTTAGATTCAATCTTAGGTTGTTATCTTTTAATAATTGTAGGACCTTCATAATATCCTTCAAGTGTTCTTTCTCCCCCTTGCTGAATATTAAGATGTTATCGAAATATACTACTACACATTGGTTTATGAGTGGCTTGAGGACTTCTGTCATTAGTCTTATAAATGTTGAGGGGGCATTGGGCATGCCAAAGGGCATAACCAACCGCTCATGCAGTCCTTTGCTGGTTTTGAAGGTTGTCTTCCACTCATCTCCTTCTTTAATCCGTATTTGATGGTATCCACTCTTTAAATCAAATTTAGTAAACTAATCAGCCCCCACTAGTACATCTAATAATTCTTCAAATCTAGGTATTGGGAACCTAGATTTATAAATGCTATCCCCTCCCCTTCTCCACCCCTCATACTCATAGGGGTCACAATCTCCATTTTATTTATCACCCCATTTTCTAGCAGCTCCTGTCTTATCATAGCATGTTCCCCTTCCCTATACTCCAAATCTTGGGGGTCATTCTCCCGTACTATACCAGGAGAATTAGCTCCTTCCCTTCCTCTCCCTGCATCCCCCAGTTGGGGGCTAGCAACCACAATCTTATCCATAATCATGTCCCTCCCCTTACTGGAGATTTCATAAACATGTGCATCCCTTTCTATTGATTGGGATCCTATAATAGCCGAGTGAGTCTCTCCCTTACCCACCCCTTCTAGCTGCCCTTGTCTCTCGATAGCTTCATCTCTAGAAACAGCATCCTCAAGATGTGTTCCCCCTACCAGAGGACCCTTACTGGAGGAAGATTGCATAGATTCAAGCATCCCCTCCTCTTCCGTACCCCTCCTACTCGTAGGGAGCACAACCTCCACTTTGTCTACCGCCCCACTTTCTAACAGCTTCTGTACTATCTCAACATTTCCCCCTTCACCATGGGAAACATCAGTTCTTCCTTGCCCTCCCTTTTCCATAGGGACACTCCTTTCCCTGCTCGCACAATGGGGGACATCCCCAACCTTCTCCAACTCCGCCCATCTGTTGGATATAGATATCGGAAGCGAACTTACAGTCTTCAGCTTGCTCCGTCCTTGGCTCCAGTCCCCTTCCCTATCATAAGGGATTATTACAGTGGCTTCCGCTTTTGAGATGGGGGGAGGAGGAGGAGGGACTTTCTCTATAAGTGGTCGACAACATTTTTCCGACCAGTGACCGAAAAATCCGCACGTCCGACACTTTTGTGGCTTTAACCTGTATTTCACTGTCAGCGTATGACATGTTTCCTTCCCATTTTCCTCTCGAATCATTATTTTAATTTGCCCAGGAAATCTGAAATTCGGTTTACTTTGGAAACAAATTCTAAGAGATTTTGGGTGAGATATCGTATCCATAAGCTCTTCATATAAAGGAATACCTAAGACGCTAGTTATCCTGTTTACCGCATCCTTAGAAAACATTCCTGGGAGAAGATTTCCAATGATTGCCCATTGGAACATCGTTTCATAACATTCATTATGGATAACATCCGGAGGGAGCTTGCTAACTTTGAACGGAGTGTCGCAAAATCTATCCCATGAGTGATCACACAAACGGAAATAATCCGCCGCCTCCCTAAACCTAACGTCGAAAGTAGCATCTCGGAATCTTACGATTTGAAAATCTCCATTAACCCCCCATTTTCTTCTCAATAGACAGGTTATGGCTCTTATGGACGGAACATCACCCATTACTCTGAGTGAAATCCTAAGTGCTCCCTCTGACTTAGGGGGTAGAAGTTGAGACCTCCGCATGGTAGCACAAGCAAACTCCTCCCTCTCTGAGGGTTGTACAAAGTGAAGTCTTCTCAGACCTCCAGAATCAGGAGTGGACACCTTCCCGTTGTTTATCTTTTCTTGGTCAAAAACCTCTTTCTGAATAGTTGATCTCCCATCCCTAGGTTGCTTCCCAGACCCTCTGAATAGATTCCTTTTTCTTTCCAAGTTCTTTTCAAACATCTCATTTCTTCTGAAATGTCTCCAGAGCGCCGCTGCGCCGCCCATCAAGACAAAAGGAGTAAGAGAGTTACCTCCTTAAGGTTTAACACTTTAACAACACACAACCTATACTACACAAGGAGGAATTGAGGTGGGTGTAAAAAACCCGGGTATGGTCTATGCCATCTTTTGAATTGTGGTCTATGCCATCTTTCTCCGGGAAAAACCCTGCTCTCAATTCCTACCTTGTATTTCTATATTTTATGTGTTCTTAAACCCTAAGTTAGTGACCCTTTCTTCAGAGTGTCTCTAGCTAAGTTTGTATGGAGACGAGTAGGGAGACCATAGTTCAAAAAGCGGAAAAGCGGTCAGCTTTTCCATTGACCGCTTTTTCAGCTTTGAGCGCTTTAGCGCGCTTAAAGCTGAAAAAGCGGTAGTGGCATTATTGTAAATAATTGTAATTTTTTTAAAAAATATATATAAAATATATATAAACCTGTAATTATTCGAGACATCATCCAAATTATTTGAAAAACATTTACAAGTCATATAACCTAATCATCTAGACGTGCACCAATATCTATATTATCTCTTAAAATTTCTTCCATTTCATTCATGCAATGATGAAATTGGGATTCAGTTCCCATATCTCTAGGGTTTTGGAAGAAATAGAAGTGAGAGTGATCAAGGAAATTAGGGTTTTATTAGAAGGGTATTGGGTTTATATAGTTAGATAGAAATTGGAGGGGTAAGAAGGGAAATTAAAATAGTTTAAGTTATTTCACATGGGTAATGGGTTGCCTCAACCCAATAACCCAACCCGACCCGATAACCCGACCAGAAAAAGCGTTTTAGAAAGCGGTCCTGGAGGACCGCTTTTCCGCTTAAAGCTAAAAAAGCGACGCTTAAAGCGTCGCTTTTTGAACTATGAGGGAGACACAACAAATAATGCAAACAAAATATAAGTCTAAATGGAATAGAGCAAAAAATAAAAAGAAAAAAATATCTGGATTTCGCCTCCAGAATTTCCCCTTCAGTCTCGTCCAATCAGCAAGCCAAAGAATCTCAGCAGAATGACCTTCAGAAGGAAGTTCAAGGCACACAAGTTGTTCACAATCCACCAAATCAATGAGCCAGCAGGATTGAAATTTCTCGCCAAAAAAGTGGACAGAACAGATCACTTCAGACGAGAATCACGCAAATCCAGAATGCAAATCCAGATGAGAAATCCAGACGAGATCACCGAGACCACGAATCCTGACATAAATCCAGAACACAAAGAGCACAGAGATGCATTCAGAACCCAAATCCAGAACAGCAGTCGCGAGCCCTGATCACGAGCAGCATGCTGATCGCCAGAAAAATCGCACCAGAAAAATTGCGATCATGAACCCACAGTCTGTTCGCAAGTAGTAGAACGAGTAGTATGTCAAGACAATCTTCAGAAATCGCGAGCAGCAAGAATAATCATCTTGAAATCGCAATTTGCAATTTCCGATCAGTGAGATCACGAGCAATTGCAAATCGCGAGCAGAATAATGACAAGCAAGCACGTCAGATCGCGAGCAGAGGCCAGAAAACCATGAGCAAACCGCGAGTCTCTCCCCGTTAGAAAGATCGCAGAAGAGATTAACCTTGCCAGATCCAATGCAATCAAGAAATCGCGAGCAGATGCGATCAAGATCGCGAACAGATGAGGACTGTGAACGAGAAATCGCGAGCGCAATCAAATTCTTGCCGTAAGCAGTTCACGCGAGTCGTGAAAGAGTCCTCCAGTAGCAATCTTCAATCGCGAGCAGATCGCACCAAATCTTATGAGTCCTTTCAATAATGTTTCTACCTGTTTCTGCAGTATTTCTGTCTCAGCAGGACTTAATCTGTAGTGTGCTAGGTTTGGCAGTGAGGCACCAGGAATGAGGTCCACTCTATGATCTGTTGGCCTGTGTGGAGGGAGTTCTCAATTGTTCTCATTGATCACACTTGGAAACTTCTTTAATAATTCAGTCACTTCTTTTGGAACAGATGTAGCTACACTTCCTGAACTTTCTTTAACAATCAGTACCAATCCTTCCTGTCTTGCCTAATTTTTTTCTGAACTTTCTTTGTGACTCCACTAGTAGATTGGGTTTCTCGGTAGTTTTAGCTTTCTCTATTTTAATAATGTACTGGTTAGACCTCCCATTGTAGTGTGCATGTAGGTCATATTGCCAAGGTCTGCCCAGTAGTACATGGGCTGCATCCATCTTCACAATATCGCATTGAACCTCCCCTTTGTATCTCTTCCCAATTGACAGTGGCACCTTGCAACTTTTATCTACTGTCACTGAGTCTCCACTTTGAATCCAGGACACACTATAAGGTCTTGGGTGATTTTCAACAGGAAGACCTAGCTTGTTCACTGTTGTCCATAATATTAGGTTATTAGTGTTTCCATTATCTATTATTATGTCACACACCCTATCTTTTATTGTTCTCCTTGTCCTGAACAGGTACTTCTCTGACTTTCTAATTCAAAATGTGGAACATGGAAATTTCTATGGATAATACATGATAATCTGTTACCTTCATCTGGGTGTGCTTCATCATCAAATTGGTCATCCGAATCCTCATCCCTTGGCTCCATTGGTCCCTTTCCTTTAACATCAGCCACATAAACTTGAGATCTTTTTGGGCAAGTGTTTGATTTGGGGCCCTGATGAAGCACGAAATCTGCTACCAGTAGGCTCGCGGGGTTGCGAGGAAGGCCGGAGGTTTTGGAGTTCACGACGCGCGCTCTACGTCAAATACCTGCAAAAGTGGAGGGGAATCGGCGACTCACGTGGGAGTCGACGACTCGGGCTCCTTGGTTTGCTCTGGTTGGAGTGTAGTCAAGTGTCAATGACTTGGGAGTGGAGGACCCCCCAAGGACCTCTTTTATAGGGTCCTGGGGGCGTGTTTCCCCATTCATTAGCATGGGGCCCACTCCATTATGGTGCCCAATTAAGGGTGACATAATGGCGTGGGCCCTCCCAAGTAACGGCTGGGAAACGGCGACTCAGGTATGGGAGTCGTCGATTCAGAGGTGGAGTCGCCGACTCCCTTGTGGTCAGGTCCTCGGTCTACCAGACCCGAGTGCCCTGTCTGAAGTCGGCGATTCACCCCTGGAATCGACAACTTGGTAGTCCCAGTCGGCGATTCCCAGGTGTTGTCTTGAGTACTTGACGTAGACGCTTGCTCCGCACAGTGGATGCCTTCTGGGGGTCCGGCGTAAAGCGACGGAGCCCTAGTCCTTGTTGAAGGGCGTTGCTGGGAGTGACTGACGTAATCAGGCATGTCTTACCAGTACTTCCCCCTGAAGAGAGCACAAGATACATGCGTGTATCGCCAGGCCCCATTTGTTGCACCTATAGCATTTCACATTAGCATTTCTCTGATCTGCAGGCCTCTGAATTCTCACATCTTGTGTGCTTTCAGTGTTTTTTTTTTCCTCATGTGAGGGCAAAATTCCCTTTTCGTTACTTGGTTGAAATCTACTAGTTGAGGGACCACCAGTGAATTTTGTATACTTATCAGCTCTTTTCTCCAGCTGGTCTGCCACTCGGATTGTGTACATCAGTGAATATTGGGGCTGCAAAATTAATTTCTCTTGGAACATAGACTTGTGGCCTTGTACAAACCTTGCTACCAAGGTTTAAAAACCGGTTAACCGGTAACCGGTTCTGGCTTACCGGTTATCCGGTTAGACCGGTTAACCACCGGTTAACCAGTGGTTAACCACCGGTTAACCAGTGGTTAACCACCGGTTAACCAGTGGTTAACCGGTAGGGGTATTTTGGTAAATTTTTTTTAAAAAACAGAAATTATTTATATACTTATATATCTATCTATTCCATGTTTATATCCATGTTTATATCCCTGTTTAATGGAGATGTGAATGGAGGAGAGTATC
>LFYR01002171.1:320266-442954 GCA_001185155.1 Zostera marina
GTGCAAAAGTTTCAATAAACATGTGCGTAAGTAATTGAAGGAAAGCTCGAGGTTACAAACGCAAAAGTTTCAATAAACACGTTCGTGATTAAAAGGAAGTTTGGGGTTGTTGCTGCAAATGTTTCAAGTGAAGATTATAACAAATTAATTAGATTGATTAGTTAAATTGTTAGTTAATGAGTCAATGTAATTAAGTATAAATATTTCACTCTTGTAAACATTAAGATTCAATAAAATACAAATACATCTGAATTAAACCCGGTTCACAGGAACCGGTCTAGCTGGTTTAATTCTGTTTCCCTCTCCAACGGCTACTTGAGTTTCCTCCCCTGCGCAATGGTGCTGCCGGCGATTGCCGCAGCTACTGCTGGCCCAACTCCGGCCAATTCCCCTCCAAGAGCGAGTCGTCGTTCTAACAATCATTACCCCTTTCCGGATTGATTGTAGTTGAAGACGGAGGTGTAGTTTCTAGTCTTTGTTCCCGAGGCATATAGTCATTGTAAGCATAGCCAGATTCTAGCAGAAGTTTTATACGACGCTACCTGAGGGACGATTGAAGTGGAAATGCCTGTCAAGATCCAACTCAAGATCAATTGATCTTGTTGGATTGTTTCCGGCGTGATGAGTTCAATTTCTCCTCTTACATAACCCATTAAATCAAACCCGCGCAACATTGCAGAGAACTGCGCCTCCCACGAGAAGTAATTGTTCTTGTCAAGGAGAGTGCACCTGATCGGCTTGGTAACGACCTTGAACGGTCTTGCTGGATCGTTGGCAGCGGAAGATACTGGTGTCGGACTCGTCATCGGAGAAGACTCTGTTTCTCACCGAAGATTACCGAGCAACTGATACCATATGAGATTAATGTCTCAATTGAATTACTGAATTGGATTACATCGATTGTATTTATAGTTATTCTAAACTGTTATTAGTACTGTTATTAATCTATTACATACAGTTTGTTATATTTGTTGACTGGTGTCTGACGTGTCTCCTATGTGGAGTACACGTATCTGATAAACAGATTTTCAGAATCGATATCAAAATTTATACCTGAAATTTTCTTAATCGATTCTAGATTTCCGTTCGCAATGAATTCCAGAATGAGAATGTTGAAGATCGAATTTCAGATCAATCGATGCAGAGATTTTCAGACGATCGCAATTTCGAGATGAGAGCGATTTTCTAGACGAGAACAATTTTTAGATGAAATTGATTTTCAGATTAGAGTGACTTTTAGAAAAGATCCATGTGGGGGAGAAGAGTTGGGTTTCAATGAGTCTTTTTGATGACCGTGCACTACAAGAAAACATGGAAACGCCAACGGTCAAGATCAGTGGCCCTTTGATCAAATCCGTGGCTAAATCAATTTAGCCACGGGAGCGGCCGTAGGCGTAGGTCTGTTGTTTACTGATTTTTAGTCACGGAATTGATTTTTCCATGGCTAATATGCCATGGCTGTTTTTGGTAATCGATAATCGGGTAAATTAAATTTTAAAAAAAATTGGTCACGGCATAAATCAGTGGCTATTTTTGGTCAAATTTGTGAATGAAATTAGATAATTATTGGTCTGATTAGGCTGTATGAGTGTGCTTCAACTCTAAGATGATTGCAATTAATCAAGAAATGTATTACCTAAAACGTAAACTAATTACATTGAGTTTAACCCTCTCTAAGATGAGGGTTATAAGTTTATTTTTTTAATTTTTAAAATATCTCGGATTTGGGGTTATAATGTAAAATTAAATTGCAAGGGAGTTTTAAATAAAATTGATTAAATTCAGATTATTCGAATAATTTTGGCGAAATCAAATTCGGATTTGTTTCGGTATTGTTCAGGTTCAGTTCGATTAGCTGAATTGAACCCCAACTTTGAAATAGATTCGTTTGACCGAACTGAACCCTTTGTTGAATTTTGACAAACAATTTATTTCGTTTAACATTTTTTTTATTAGTTTATATTTATATAATTATAGGTTTTTATCTATTTTTAGCAATTAATTACCTATACTTAATATTTTTGGATAATGAATGAACTAATTTTGTGTTTTAATATTCTTTTAGCTTAACAAACCGAGCTCGAGCCTAGGATCTAGGCTCGTTTAGCTTAACAAACCAAGCCGAGCCTGGCTTGCAAACTCAAGTCCGTGCTCGCGAGCTCAAGTTTGAGAAATTCTTTATCGAGCCGAGCTCGAGCCTGACTCTATAAGCCAAAGTTTGGCTTGTTTGACAACCTACCCAACACTGTTATTTTAAATAAACCAAATCTGAACAGTTACATAGAAAATAGACATAAATTTTAGTTAATTATTTGGTAGACTCAATTAACAGACCTACGTTGGACACTTGGACTATTGGACTGATAAATATTGATATTTGGGAAATATGAGACATGAAAAAGAGTTTTAAGATTACATAGAATTATAGATAATTCTAAATCTTAATTAAATTTCAGAAATTATTCTTGGTTTTTTCAATTCAACCTTCCATTACTTCACTAGAACAGTCCACTCTATGCATCTTCTTTGCCTTGCCTGCATATATATATACAATTATAGAATTATTTAGGAGTCTAGCTCCAATCATGCATGTATGATATGTCCACAAGATTGATAGATTGTTTGAGTATTTTACATAATGTAAGATAGCAAGGTTGGTTGACGGCCGGATCATCGCCTTCGTCAGGAGGTATTTGTCCAAAGATCATCTCACAACTCATATTTTCAAAATCTGCAACTCATTGTAACATATGCATATGTTTATTATTTCAGTGGTATCCAAATTGGGTGGATGGAATTCAAGAAAATTCCACTGAAAAAGTCACTTAGTTTTCATCAGATAAAATAATATTCTTTTTTGGATTAAAGTTATCTGAATTACTTTACTTACTTGGCACCATGTGGATTGGGATACCAAGTTCTTCTCTGATGAACTTCTGTGTTGGCATCTTGCATAGATTTATGCACATACCTGCACAATTTGTAGCCTCCAAGTACCTACATGAAATGGAAAATCAGGATATTGCTGATTTGCTGTCATTTTATTGCTATTTTATGTTACAATAATACCTGCATTTTTTGATGTACACCACATTCTTCTCCCTTCTACCATGCAATTCTGAATCCCTCACCTTGTTCACCATTATTTTGTTAATCTACCATGAGAAATGGAAGCAGACCTCATGTGTATGGATAAGTTACCTACCTCACACAGACCAACTAACCAAGAGAACAGCAGAGTGGTAGATGCAGTAAAGAACTCTCTCAAGAATTTTGACTGTGGCATCATAATTTTCATCTGTCATTGAAAAACAATTATACTCCACTGTCTATCAATCACATCATGCTTTAATTTGTTGGCCACTAACTTATATTAATTAGTATGATATTCTATTGCACGGCTATTTAGTTTTCAATAATATTATATTGTGTTGCGTATTGTGCTGCATAGCTGTTTAGAATTCAATAATATTATATATATTGTGCTGCATGCCTGCATGGCTGCATAGGTGCATCGCTGTTTATATTTCAATTTTCAATATAATTAATATACTGTGTTGCATGGGTAGATAATTTAAATATTAATTACCAGTGATAGAAATGGTCGAGGGATGCAATTTCCGAGACAACGAGACACAAGTTCTTGTTGGGCAACTTGGGAAAAATTCTTTGATATCATGCATGATGCTTCTATCAAACCTTCATATCCATTCTTCTCAGATTTTTTTCCTACCATTTTTTGAATTAGTTTGGACGAATTAAGCGGACAATAAATTAATCAAGAAAGAATAATGAACTAACCAGACGCGATTTGGAGATTTCGAGAGAGGTGATTGATGGCAAGTTTCTCAAACCAATTATCTTTATACTCCGTTTGTACTGGTGTTGGTGACTTGTGATCTGAATCGAATGTCGCCATTGTTTCAAGTTTGCTCATCCTCACCTTCGCTGCGCATCTTCCTACAGTAATTGAGCTCTTGGGAGAAAACCTCCAATAATTAATTACCCCATGTTTGGCTTCCATAACTTGAGCAAACAAAAACAGCGAGAAAAAAAACACTAATTAAAAGTGAACCCATCTTCTACATGGTATCAGAATCAAGAAATCCAAATAAGGGAGACATGGTTGTA
The DNA here is from genome assembly GCA_001185155.1 of Zostera marina. Lineage (NCBI taxonomy): Eukaryota > Viridiplantae > Streptophyta > Magnoliopsida > Alismatales > Zosteraceae > Zostera > Zostera marina. Next base: position 324,398 of record LFYR01002171.1, read on the forward strand.
TCTTGAATCTTAAATTCTATTCTAATCGCCATGAGTAAATTATGGAAAAATCACCTTTGGAAAATGAAGCTGGTGATGCCAACCAGTGATTGTTGGGGATGAAATTCCTGAAAGAAGAAAGAGAAATTAAATTTGGTTGAACATAAAACTTGCTGAGTTTAGATCTTAAACCCACGCGTTCTTCTAAGTACATATAATTGAAGTTGTTTGTCTTTTATATATTGGACCTATACAAGGATATATATGTCATTAAGATTTATCAAGGGTCTTCAATAAAACTGAAATAAACAAGACAGGGATTATGAAAAAGTTTTCAAAAATTATAAAAGAGATCTTAAGTAATATAGGGGAGTTATACTAACGTATCTATAATCTTTGATGGGTGCGTTTCATTTCTAACAACCTAAGATGTTTGATGGTCAAAAGTAACCACCAAGCCTAGTCATTAGGTGGTTAGGATATGTTAGGAAATAATTTTTTCTAATTTGTCCTTATTAGTTAATTATATGACCTATTTGTATAATTTGATAACCCATTATGATGACGCGTCCGAATACCCGTTCTCCATGTGCTCTTCCTCCTCTCTTCAATCTTAAGCTTCTTCTTCTTCAAAACTCAAAATAACGGGCTGGTTCAGTATGTCGACCATCTAGTCATGCTTCTTCAACTTTTTCTACTACTACTCTTAGATGGGTTTCCGGCAGGAAGTGGTTTGGGAGGAGATGAGGTGGTGTTGGGTATAGTGCGCTGAAGAAAAATTTCCTGCGCTCGTCGGTGCCGGAGGTATTGGACAAATGGGGGTCTGGAGCTCCGGTTTATGTGTGGAATGTTGTAAAATGCGATGAGCTTGGTAGAGTTGTAGAGGTGGATTAATTGAGTAATCTTAATATTTCAGGAAGTGGGTCGTCACTGGAATTATCAGGTCTCGACTGCCTCGTCAATCTCTCCCGGCCTTGCCGGGAATCAATTCCAGGGCCATTGGTCTTGCATGTCAATTTGACGGGTTCTTCCAGGTTCTAACATAAACTCTATCTATATCCCTTTCCTCATGTTATGGTTTAACTGGTTTTTCAATCTACTTGTTCTACCTACGACCGCAGGTGAACAACCATGGGATCTCTGAAGAATTGATGGCGAACATGATTTGTGTTTCTAGGGAATTTTTTCGGTTGCCGGTATCGGAGAGAAACAACAGCTACTCCGATAGTCCCTTGAAAGCCAACAGGCTACCCACTAGCTTCAACGTCAACACTGAAAAGTTTGGGTGTTGGAGGGATTATTTCAGGCTACACTGTGACCCACTGGATGACTTTAACCACGAATGGCATATCAAAGAAAATATTTAAAAAAAATTAAGGGTAAAATGGTCACAAAAAATGTAGGTGGTTAGTTTTAACTCCTAACCAACCTTAGGTGGTTAGTTTTGACAATTTTCCATCTTTGATATACGAATTATATTGATAAATTATAGAGGGGTTTAGAAATTTACGTTTATTAATACTGAATCTATGAATCCCCAATTTAATTAAATTTTTAATATTTTATATTTATGATCAAATTCCAATTCCAAATCATCAGTGTGGAGGAGAAGCCACTTGAAGAAGAACCGGAGCTGATAGAAGCTGAAATCCCAAATCTCAACTTAGGGATTTTCGCCTCCAGACCAAATCAGTTGAACAACCCTCGACCGGGTTCGGAAGACCTCAACCCTCGCAAGCCGTCGGACCGCACAACTAAGAGACCTCTGTGACAGTAGCGACCGGCGAGTGACGCGTCGGTTGTCAGACGAGAAGACGGAGTCGCGGAGATAGAAGAAGTTATCCCCGAAGGGCCGGAGGTGAGAAGTTTGATCACGGAGGATCCCGGAGAAAGAGAAGTAACTTGGTTAACAACAAATTTCAATATCTATTATCGTCATCCCCAAGGGTTTTTATACAAAGAAATTTATCAACCATTTATTTAACAACTAACTACTTTCATTCTAACTATTAACTGTCTTCACCTATCTCCCTAATCGTATTCAAATTCTGAGTGTCGGGTGGAACGTTTCACTCTTGCTGGTCGGTCTGGACCTGGTTCCTCGGAACTGTTGATGGGTTCAGTGCCGTCCGGCGAGCTTATTCCGAGTTCCCTTTCCAGCACGACCTCCGCCTCTACCTGGTCTATAGGAACTGTTACAACCTCACTGGGCCGTGGATTATGAAGTGGACTGCTAAGGATAAGTAGAGCCCAGTAGAGTATTGCATAAGTTCCTCGAAGTATTTTTAAATTACATCTTAGTCCTAATAATTAGATTAAAAACATTCCCCATTTCTCTGTGTCAGTACAAGGTATCTCAAAAAATATCTGTTTAGAATTCCAAATCCTATCATTAGCATCTCAGCCGACCTAGGTCTAGTATTATCGCCGTCGTCTCTTCATCTCCCAGCATCAATCCAACTTCGACAAGCTCCTGTCCAGCCGAATCAAGCCCCTCTTCTAATCTGCTAATTAACAACATTGATGATACGAGCTAAGTCGGATCGCTGTAACACCGGTGATCGTTGACGGCACCGGAGTCGGGAAGAAGAACGGAACACAGAGAGAAAGGCCGACAGTCGAAGTCGGACTGCGGTTCCGGAGAAGCGTTCGTACAGCGAAAAGAATCCCCGATGGGGCCGGAGGGAGAGAAACTAATCCCGGAGGATCCAGAGGAGAAGATGCAAACTTTCTACAAATCAATTGTTATTATTTAGTTTGTATTCATGGTTTATTTATATCAATTTGTTCCACCAGAATTACCATTACTAGTACTGTAACTACTAACAACTTACTATCTGTAACTAACTACTATTTCACTGAGTCTTTATTCGTATGTGAAATCATTAACTCGCGTGGAACGCTTGCTCCTTGCTGGTCGAGCCGTGTTGGGTTCACTAGGACCCTCTGCTACTTCCGGCGAATCCGCTACAAGTTCTAGTTCTTCCCGTAACACTTCCTCTGCGCTGGATTGATCAATTCCCACTGTTACATCACCTTCCCCTGCCGCCCGAACCTTGTCCTCAAGGTTCGCGTTTGGATCAAGGTGGGCTACCCATTCCAAGTCTTCCAATGTTTGTTCAGACGTTGGTAACCCTCTCCACTCTACTAATACTTGCTTTGTTTTCCTGCCTTTGCGCGTGATGAGCCTGTACCCCACTACTGATTTTGGGACTATTACAGGATGTGATTCCCACGTTGTCGGAGGTAATTCTATCTTTTGTTCATCACCTACCATTCCCACCACTGGCTTCAGTAAGGATATGTGAAACACTGGGAAGATGCTGCTTCTGATTGGCAATTCTAGGCGGTATGCTACTTCGTTGATTTTTTTGATGATTTTGTATGGTTCATAGTATCTTTTGCTCAATTTTGTGCATGTTCGATTGTTTACTGAATTATGTCGGTATGGTTTAAGCTTTACCCAGACCCACTCTCCGACTTGCAATTCCCAAAATTTCCGCCTCTTATCTGCATATTTCTTCATCCGTTCCTGAGCCTGCTGTAATTTTATTTTTAATTCCCCCAAAATTATTTTCCTTCGTAGTTCTTGGTCGACAGCCTCAACCCTCGAATCTCCTGCTTAATAGGGTATCATTGTCGGAGGTGGCTGGCCATATACTGCTTCAAACGGGGACGTTCCGATACTGTGGTGGTATGTCGTGTTATACCATAACTCGGCCCAGGGTAATATTTCCCTCCATCCCCGTGGATTGTCGTGAACCATCACCCACAGGTACCATTCGATCGTTTCATTAACGATCTCCGTCTGCCCATCAGATTCCGGGTGGTACGACGAGGACATGTTGATCGTTGTTCCGCTCCGCTGAAGTAATTCCTTCCAAAATTTACTGATAAAGACTTTGTCCCGATCCGACACCACTTTGGAAGGTATTCCATGTAGACGAACTACATTTTCCGTGAAGAATTGGGCCACTGACATTGCTGTATATGCTTCCGGTAAGCTACCAAGGTGGCAATATTTTGATAGTCGGTCAACTATCACCATGATGACGGAATATCCTCGTACCACCGGTAAACCTGTAATAAAATCCATGCTTACCTCTTCCCAAACAGCCGATAGGATGCTGAGTGGGTGTAGTAGACCCAGGGGTTTCCCGGCGGTATTTTAGTCTGTTGACATACCCTGCATTCAGCCGCGAATTTCTTCACTTGCCCGATTAACCCATTCCAAAAAAATTGGGACTCAACCCGATATAGGGTCTGATAATACCCCGCATGTCCGCCCAATTGTGATGCATGCAATTCTGTTAGGATCTCCTTTCTCAAACCTGATTCTGATCCGATGCAGTATCTTAGGTTAAACATCAAAAATTCGCCCCGCACTACGAACCCTGGACGTGCTGTCTGGCTCGCCAATTGGTCTCAGACCATCTTGATCCATTTATCCGTCTTCTTGGAGTCGACTAACCCATTCCGCTACCGGTTCAGATGCTAGTCAATTTAACACTATTTTGAAATTATTATCTACTTCCGCTGGTAGCCGTGACAGAGCATCTGCCGCGATGTTTTCTTTGCCCTTCCGATAAACTATGTCGAACGAATAGCCCAGTAATTTTGTTAAAAAGAATTGTTGCTATGTCGAAAGAATTGTTGCCCAGTAATTATCATCTCGTCTTCCTCCGACTTCCTTCTGGAATCAACTTCTCTCTGAATTTCCCCGACTCCGTCTACGGAGACTCTGCTCCTCTTACATCATCGGTTCTTCTCTATCCTGCCCGTGTCCCAGCGGCCACCCACGACTCGCGTCCCCACCTCGCAACCATCGGCAACGCGCGTCGTCTTTCCAGATCTCGCTCAAGGCCGATTCCTTGGGCAGCTTCGTCCCCCACTCACGTCCAGTCCGCAGAAATCGTCTTCGCGATTTCGGATCACGTTCCTCTGACCACGATCGACGGACATCGGCGACTATCCTCTGCTACATTGTCTTTGGTATTTACTGATATCTAGAGACCTGCCCCATATGTTTCTTTTGGTAATTACCATTACTATATAAATTTCTTCGATTTAAGAATATTGCCGAGAATCAAACAGGATATCGGATTAAGGCGTTTCAATCAGATAATGCGTTTGAATTTAAAAAGATGACTCCGGTGCTCGAGAAATTTGGTATTGTCCATCGTTTTTCTTGTCCTTATAGTCATGAGCAGATGGGTCATGTCGAACGTCGGCATCGTCATCTTGTCGATACAGAGGACGTCACTCTTCTTCAGCATACCTCTATGGTAGATGAATTTTGGGATTATTCGGTTATGGCAGCAGCTTATACCTATAATTGTAATCCAACTTGCATCCTGAACGGTCGATCCCCTATTGAAGTCTTGTTTGGTAAATCCCCAGAGTATACCAAATTGAGAGTTTTTGGTTGTTATAAGTGTTTCCTTTCTTTGAGACCTTATCGTGATTTGAAGCTAGGGAGGAAGTCTAGTCCTTGTGTTTTTCTTGGGTATCCGGCCAATCAGGATGGCTATCTGTGTTTTGATCCTATTTCTGGCAGGTTTTTTACATCCAGAGACGTGAGATTTGTTGAAGATGACTTCAGCCTTAGTCGTGTACTTCATGATAAAGGGGGTGATGAGTCTTCATTGGTTAAAGAGTCTCAACAAGAACTTGCTCCTCTAATTAATATTTCTGCCCGGCCATCTACTACTAGGTTTGATCACATAGTGCATGAACGGTTATCTTCGATCTCGGGTCAAAAAATGGCACAGACGGGTTTAGCAAGTGCTTCATCTCAGTCACAATCTAATAATTAGGGTTGTTTGGATAAGCCTGAGTTGGAAATTCAGTCTAGTTCAGATATGGGTAATGAGCGTTTTTTGATGGTTCACATGTTCCTACTAGGTGGACCAGAGCTCAACATGGGATCGTGAAACCCAATCCCCGGTACGCTTAGCTATCTCGCCAACTGAAATTGTCGTTTCCCGATCGGTCAAGCAAGCATTGCTCATTGCTAAGTGGAGAGATGCCATGGCTGCTGAATTTACAACACTAAAGAACAATGACACTTAGTCTCTAATACCTCGAAATCTAGACGACAATGTCATCAATTCGATCACTATGGGTTTTCAAGGTTAAACAACACGATGATGGCTCGATGGAGATACTCAAGGATCGTTTGGTGGCTAATGGGTTACGACAGGTTGAAGGTGATCAATATAATGAAACATTTAGTCGACCAATTGTTACTGCAGTTTCAATTCGTTTGGTGTTAACAATGGCTATCTCCAAGGGTTTAAAATTACTTCAACTCTATATCTCCAATGCATTCTTGCATGGGAAATTGGAAGAGCGAGTAGTTATATCACAACCAATAGGATTTGTCGATAATTAGAAGTTTTCTAATCATGTATGTTTGCTGAATAAGGCCTTGTATGGATTAAAGCAGACTCCCCTCCCCGTATATGGTTCAAGAGGCTGAAGGATTTTCTGTTAATACTAAGATTCGTTCAAAGTTGGTCAGACCCCGTCACTATTTATTCTAAAAGGATCATATCCGGTTGAACACACGGTTTATTTATTTGTCTATGTTGATGACATCGTCATTTCTGGATCAAATGACAATATTGTTGAAGCAATCATCGTGAAGCTAAGTAATGAATTTGCTTTGCAGCGCTTGGGGAATCTATATTTCTTTCTTGGACTTCAGGTAAAACCGGTTGGTCTTGGCACTACAAAAAAAAGACCTAAGATGGCGGCCTTTTGATGGCGGATTTCCGCTATCAATAATTAAGTTTTTTTGATGGCGGATATCCGCCATCGATTAATTGTTTTAATCCGTTGAGAAAAAGCACGGGCTCGACGGCGGTTTCAAATCTTTTTCGCTGACGGTGTTTAGATGGCAGAAATCCGTCATCTAAAACATCCCGCCCAAAATTTCGAATTCCCCCCAATATTTAACCCGATTACCCGATTAAATTGACTTAACATGGCGGATATCCGCCATGTTAAATTTTCGGGGAATCGGGTGGAAAAAGCCCGCCCAAATTTCGATTGGCGGAAATCTTTTTCGGGGAATCTGTTGCCTCTTACATGGCGGCATTTAATGTACCTTACATGGCGAAAATCTGTCATGTAAATTTGGGGTTTAATAAAAATTCCAATTCTCAGACAGAACGCACTCTGTCTTAGAAGATTGAAAATCGCCGCCGCCGACTCTCTTCCTTCCTCGCCGTCGTTCCCACCCGCCGGTTTCCGCGCCGTCGACGTTTCCTCCCGTCGGTCTTCGTTCCCTCCCACCGGTCGAGTTCCCTCCTGTGAAGGTATGATTTATTCTATTTCATTTCTAATCTATCACATTTTCAATCTTTCTATTTCAATGTTTAATCTATTTCAATGTTTAATCTATTTCAATGTTTAATCTATTTCATCGGTATTTAATCTATTTCAATGTTTACATGTTTATATTGACATGTTTATATTTACATAATTTAAGATGGTTTTGTTGAATGATTTTTAAGATGGTCGTTATGACGGTCTTAAGATGGCGGATTTCCGCCATTGATCACTTATGACGGCGGAAATCCGCCATCTAACGACCGTCATCCTAGGTCTGTTTTCTTGTAGTGTGGGTTGCATTTGAATCAGGTTCAATATCTCAGCAACTTGCTCAAGAGTTGTGATTTGGTAAACTTGAAGCCTTCTATCACGCCTATGGTCAAGAATCAAGATCTTCACTCAGTAGAAGAACCCATCAAAGAGGCAACAGAATATCGACGAATTATCGGGTCATTACAATATTTGACACTAAATCGTCCGGACATTCAATTTGTTGTCAATAAGTTATCACAATTTATGTCGGCTCCGAAACTACTTCATTGGGTTGCAATGAAGAAGGAGTTGCGTTGTAGTATCTCTCTGAGACACAACAGCTTGAAATTCTACTTAGAAAAGTATCGCATTTTGCTCTTTCTAGTTTTTGTGATGCTGATTAGGGGGGGGGTGATACTATTGATTGCAAGAGTCAGACAGGGTACTTGATCTATCTTGGTAAGTCGTTGGTTGTGTGGAGCTCTCGGAAACAGAATACCGTCGCTCGTTCAAGCACATAATCTGAATATAAGCTATTGCTACCACTATCACGGAATTGGAGTGGATAAAGAACCTGTTGAAGGAGTTAGGGGTTGACACTAAAAGTCTGATGCAACTCAAATCTGACAATTTGGGGGCTACATTTCTTGCGTCTAATTCAGCTTGTCGTACAAAATTAAAGCGTTGCAATAGATCTTAAATATGTCAGAGAACGAGTTGAAGTCGGGTCTGTTACTGTTACTCATGTTCCTGGGAGGCTACAACAAGCAGATGTGCTAACAAAGGCTTTGGATCCTAAATCGTTTGCTGAGCAAAGATCCAATCTTGTGAGTGAACGATCCCAAGATTGAGGGGGTGTATTATCTTAAACGATTTGCTGTCAATTACATGATAGTTGTTACGACCTTCCTTTTTTGTATACATGTCAATAAAATCTCAAGATTTTCTTGATTTTCTTTTCTTGTATATAGTAATTCCAACGTTAAATTTGTATAATATAAATAACAATGTATACATGAATAAAACTCACGTTTATTTTTCTGAAAATACATCTTTTATAAAATACAATATACATCAAGGATATATATATCATTAAGATTTATTCAGGGTCTTCAATTAACATCAAATAAACAAGACAATGAATTATGATGATGGCTGATTATTAGTGATGAAAATTCGTAACGAATAGTCTGTTATAAAAGATGTCTTCTTTTAATGTCGTCAACTTCAATCCAGTAGTTTGTGAGAATTAGTTTGTGAGAATAGTCTGTTATAAAATTCGTAACGAAGATAATTAGTTTGTGAGAATCTTCTTAGATTTGATGAAAACGATAACCGAAGAAAATACGATAATAGAAATTATGCTTTTCACACTTACTTTTCCTCATCATTTAATTCAGAGTTAAGGCATTCATTAAATTGATACCATCCAAAGTTGGGAAAAAAACAAATGATAATATAAAAATCTCTCCTTGTTAATATATTCCAACCAAATCAATTCCACATAGAGAGTGATCTCATCTTCATATTTCAGTATCAAGAGTTGAAGACTTAATAATGTCTTCAACTAACCACTTCGTTATCAATCAATGTCAACTTGCCCTCGCGTGCCGATTTGTATTAATATATTTTAACTGGCTCTCTACTTCTAAATTGTAATTAACCAAGTGTTTAAGCAAGCGTGTTTTTTTCACTTAATTATTCCGTGGTAATTACTAATCATGGGATTTGAAATTTTAACTCTTGGGTATCAAGTTATTTTGTTTCTAATTAACTCCATCACTCAGTCAAACGAACGAATTAATTATCTGATCCATGATAATAGAGTAAACTAATCAAATATAACATTATTTAACACGTGAAAGCAGTTTCTATTAAAATTAGTTCAATTGTAATTTTTATTTACATGGTGATATATTTATTTATTATATGTTCTGGTATGTCATAACTCATAAGATCTTTCTATTTGTAGAAAGATATTTTTAGTTATCAAAAAAATATTATTAAAGTTTTAGGAATTCAGATTTGTATTTTAATTAAATTTTTACTATGTGTTTAACCACCGATAATTATCATGGTAGGTACATCAGTGTAGATCTTTTTAAAAAAAATGCAATTTTATCTCAAAAATAACCCTCACCGATAATAATTTTTTTACTAGAAATAATCTAATCGTTGGAAAGAAAAAACATAAATGTTCAACAATAACTTAAGTGTTGGCCAATTAAACTAAACACAAACACAAGTCAATGACGTCATGTCTTCAATAATTCACTTTCCTACATACGTAATACGTGACTTACGTGTGAAGTAGAAGAGTTTTACTAAAATATCCAACCAAAATTGCCACGTAATGTTATTTTATTTGACGACATCTGATTGGCCAGCTTGTCCACAAACTAAAATTCTCATTTAAATGATTTACGAAATCTCGAAAAAAGAAACGGTCGTGTCGTCCCACCCAATCCAAACTGATTATTTTTTTATAAAAAAGTCGGGTTATCCAAATCCCTTTGGATTAATATTCGAAATTCGAAAATGTATAAATGAAAATGTGACCTATTCCGAAGAGATTACAAATCGACAGGCTAAAAAAAATGTCGACGAAGGTGACTGCGAGGAGGTTCATCGATATCGCTCTATGCAAGCCGACCGGTCCTCTTTCCCACTCATACACCAACAGTAGAGTCAAATGCTTCATAAAAGACGAATCTCTCTCTCTGCTCTCTGAATTCCCTGCTCTGAAACTCTCTATCGCCCCATTTTCGTACGATCACGGCGTCACGTTTGATTCCGTGCAAGCCATCGTCGATGGGAACATAGTCAGTTCCAAAGCCTCGCTTAATCTCATCACCGCAACCGGTGCCCTCAATTTATTGTCTGGGCCGATCTACATCTCAATCTGGTTCCACCCTGCTTCTCCCATCGTATGCCCAATCGTGTATCTCTTTGCTCCTTCCGGCAATCCTATCATTCATCCTTACGTCGATGCCAACACCGGCGTCACTACCACGCCGTACACACTCATGTGGGATCACGAACGCCGTCGCCGATCGAGCACTCTTGTAGGGTTGGTTCGGAACCTTATCAATATCTTCAAATACTGGCCTCCGTTTCACGGCCAGTTCCAACCATCTCTCATGATTGACGTCAAAGTTTCTTCATCTCCGACAAAGAGGGAGGCCATAGACAGGTAAATCTCTCTCTTTAAACGTCAGTTACCATGTGTGTGTTTTCCGTTGTCTGTACGTTCTATATATAGATTTGATCTGATACCATGTATATTCCGTCATACAATAATATTGTGTTTGTTTTCTTGTTGTATAGGCTTGCGATGCATTTGGCCTACGACGTGGAGGAGTTCAACAAGAGGTTTCGAGGCACGATGGGGAACGACATGGCTGTGCAAAACACATTCAAGAACAGAGCCATGGTGAGCTCCAACCTGATGTCGCAGCTCACGGACGAGATGATTTCGCTCAATAGTCAAGTGGAACGTGTGACGGAAGAAAGTGAGAAAGTGGCGGATTGGATAGAGAGGCACAAGATGCCGGAGTTGAAGGAGGGTTCTCCCGAAGAGGCGTTTGTCATCGACGATGAGATGTCGATGGTTTTAATCGAGAACAAGGCGATCGACGACGCCATCGACGATACCATGAGGAAGATGGAGGAGGCGGTCGGAGAGAAGAAGGTCGAACTTGATGTTTATCTCAAACAGGTTCGAATTATGGCGAGGAAACAGTTCGACCATAGGTCTGTGGTGATGGAGATCAATGGAGAGCCGAGGTTACTGCTGACGTCATAGTATATGTTAATTTTTATTATTATGTCATTATTAATTGGCTTTTCGATATTTTTTTGTAAATATAAAATATTCACAAAGAATATAATTTTTAAATATTCTTTGAATTAATTAATAAACTCTAAGTGTGATAATTTAATATTAATGATGTCAACTTTAATAGCATCATAAAAACGATAAGGATGTATTTGTCAATATGAGAAAACATGCACTTCAAAACATAAAATCTTCCATATTTTATTTTAATTGAAGTATAATTTTTTTTAATTAAATTCAAATTTATTTTGTACATGACATATCAGATATCACATAAGGTTCATTTTTTATTTTATAAAAAAAAATTTTACATGAAGTAGAAATTTATTTTATATTTTGTAATTTATGAGGTAAATTTCTTTTTAGATATACCATCCAGATGATATAACATATCTAAATAATATATATCACTAGTTAGTGAAAATTTAATAAAAATTAAGCATATGACGAATTTTGAATTTTCAATTTTTTTAATAATTAATGTAATCTGTTAAGCTAATCTTTTTGTGTTGTATTTTATAATTTTTCTTACTCCCTGATGTTATCTAGATAAGTGGATATTGCCTTTAATTTTTCAATTAAATTTCTTTTACTTTGAAAACAAAAGATTTTAGTTGAATACTTGAATGGAATTTTTTATTAATTAACTAATATTTAAATAGAATCTAAACCTTAGATTCTAAGGAGTCAAAATCATGCTTTAAATGTGAACTTGATTATTATTATTGAAATTATATGAAGTTATTGCAAATACTTAAAATAACAGGGTGTTTGATTAAATAAAGTTGGTATAAAAGCAATTGGCGATTTTTCTCCCTCGCTCGATTGGTGTTTGATTAAATAAGTCTTCTCGATGAGTATCATTGCCGGAGGAGATGAAGTCAACGATTGGGATGAAGGTGAAATACTTCACGATCGAGAGTATTTGAGAAGAGATATCCAATTGGATGGTGAAGATAATGTTTAATCTCTTTTGTTTTTGTTTTGTTTTATTTTGTTTCTCCTGTATGTATCTGTTGACTGCTGATACGATTTTTGATTTTTTTGTGAGTTTTTTGATACTGAAAAGTTTTTCGAATTTTATTCTTCTATAAATTTATTATTATATTTATAGGGTGTGGATTGTTTTATTTTTACTCATTTTATTTTTTTTTTGGGAGATTGGAATTTTGGGGAAAATTAACATGATTTTAATCTCTTGAGTTTGTATGAATCTGTGATGTTGTTGTTGAATTTACTTTTGAGTAATTTGTTTCTTTTAGATTCTTCTCAGCTGCATTTTTTTTAATTTACAGTTAATTTCTCTTATTTTCTTATATTTTTAACTCTTGATATGTTATTTTTATTGATTCTACACACAGTTGCTGCACAAGGTTTCATTTAGTAGTGTTTAAAGAATTTTCTAATTTATATTTTCAGAAGAAAAATGTTACGTTTAATATTTTTTATGTTCTGCGGTTTATGTTTCTATAGATGAGCATGATGATTCAGTGCACAAGTTCACTGGCCACACAGGTACACACTTTGCTTAGATTGAAAAAATTGAAATGTTTATCAATTTCCTATTTGGTTAACTGGAATCCCAATCATTTGAATTTTGAAGATGGAGATGGTCGATATGGGGTTAGAGATTCAAACCCTACAAACACCAATTTTACCCATTTAGAATTTACTTGGGCGTCTAGTGATGTAGTATATACTGTTGTGTAGATCCTAATGTCATTCATAGTTTTTACCCTTTCATTGTTATCTAGTTGTCTACTTTGGTTGGTGGTGAAACTTCCTTTCCATCATTGCAATTGACCTAATTGATTCATATAACCAAAATTTGGTATTATAGGTTTAATTGTTTTGTTGCTATTTCATCATTTCATGCAGGAGAGCTATACTCAGTTGCTTGCAGTCCATCTGATAATAGTCTTGTAGCCACTGGTGGTGGAATTGGCGATTGTTACATGTGGAGAATTGGACAGAGAGATTTGGTTTTAGATCTAAAAGGTATGCACTGTAGTGTGGAGGTTTAGACCGACAATGACAAAATTATTCATCGAATAAAAATTAGGAAACGCAAAAGAAAAATTGCAGCCAGAAAACAGAAATATACACAAAAAATCCAGGATGTATGTCTATATTGTCTCCTATTCTAAAAATAAATAAATAATACTCTTCAGTTTTGATGAATTTGTAAACGATTTACGGGTAACAGAACGGATCAAACATAAGATAAAATGATAAATCCAGAATATGAATTTATAAATATGTCTGTCTCATTTAAAAAGTTGCAGCTTATCAATAAAGAATAAGTTCATTTTTATCAACATAAGAAATCCTTTTCAGTCCATTCTCCGCATAGATAAGATTAACACTTGAAAAAAAATAATGAAGAAGATTTGGTTCAATTAAACTCTGTAAGAACGAAGAAACGAAAATCAATGGAACTATTTAATTGGATGCAGTATTTTGCTATCAATCAAAATTCTTAATGAAAAAATTCGTATGATTCTATTTCAATATGTTGGAAATTGGAATAATAAACTTAATAACGTGAGGAATCAATTTTTTATTCTTTATTCAATGTAGGCCACACAGATTCTGTTTCTACATTAGCATTCAGTGCTGATGGAAATTTTTTTGCATCTGGAAGTTTTGATGCAATCATTCAAGTGTGGGATACAATTTCAAACACTCTAAAATGTACGCTTGAAGGTCCTGTGGGTGGCATTGAGGTAAACCTTGGGAATTTACCATACAAGCTAAATTTGCCCATCTAAGTAAACTCTTTATCTTCATTTTTTTGTACATATTTCAAATGATCTAAATTTTAAATTACTCTATTTAAGATCATGTATCCATCCAGCACTGTAATACACCCTTTTTATACTTTTTCAAATACCCTAAAAATATTCTTGAAAATCCTTATGGATCCATTTTGGTAATCCTTGTAAATTTATTATGTTAGTTTATCTAGGTAAATGGTTTATTCATGACCAATTAATTTAATTACACAGGTTAGATATAATTATATAAACAATTTTACCATGTAATCTTCAATAGGTAAAACTGTTTATCTTTTTTTACTAATTTATTGTTGAAAAAAATATTTACCAATAATTACGTAAACAATGTGGATTTAAAATGTAAACTTCAAATCTTTAATACTTACTAAGTTAAGTTAGAAAACTGTTAATCATTTATTGTTTGTTGACTTAAAAGTGGATTAGATGGCACCCAAAAGGACATTTAATAATAGCTGGTTCTGAAGACTCTACTTCATGGATGTGGGATGCTGACAGAAAGACATATTTGAATATGTTTTCTGGGCATGGAAGCTCTGTTACTTGTGGTGATTTCACTCCTGATGGTATTCAATTATCTCACTTCCTAAACAGTCTTTTTAAGTAAAAACAGAACTATATTACTAAGATAAATTCAAAATAATTTCTTTTCGTGGTGACTTCTTTACAGGTATTCAATTATTTAATTTCCAAATCAATTATTTTGTTTTTTTTCGTGAAAGAAAACAGAACTTATATTGACAAAATAAACTTAACATTGTTTTATATTGATGAAGGTAAAACTATCTGCACTGGATCTGATGATGCAACTTTGAGAATTTGGAACCCTAACACTGGGGAAACTATTCATGTTGTAAATGGTAAGTTGTAATCAGGTGTAGAGTGCTTATTTTTCATAGAAGACGAAAATATACTCTTTAATTTTTTAATGAACTAATCAGTCAGTTTTAAAATTTAAATATACTTGAGAAAACACTAACGTTAATTCTTTTTCAATATATTTTATATCCAAATAAAGGTAAATATTAGATGCCAAATTATACATGGAGTTTGATCTGTCAATCTACAATGCATATTATGTATCATGCAATATATTTTTACAACTACAACAAATAGTTGTGGAATTTATAGAAACTAAAATATTAAAGAGCATACATAAATATCCAAGAAACATATGAAATCAGTGTGAGGACATACATTCCTATTTAATGCAAATCTGTGTTATATATTTAAAGAAATTAAAATGGTTGTTTGAAAATAAATAAAATTGAATGATATGAACTATGAAGTATAATTTTCAGGAGATTCATATCATGCTGATGGCCTGACATGTATGGCGATAACATCTGATTCTAGCATTGCTATAACTGGGTCAAAAGATGCCTCTGTCCACATGGTGAATGTTTCAACAGGAAAGGTAAAAATTCTATCTAAAATATTATACATATTACGTACATGATTTTAAACAATTATAAATAAAACTATTTGTATTTACATAAAAAGATCTAATCGATATTTTCCAAAAAAATAGATATCAACGAACAAATTATTTTTTGTGGAAGGGTTTCCTTGTTTTTATATTTTGTAGTTATTTGATTATATTATCCAATCAAATCGATTTTGCATCAGCATATCAGCCTGACACATCTATAAGGAGAGTAATGCACAATAAATCTATAATTTTTGAGGAATAAGAAGAACAGGAATGCAACACAGTTTGCGGATAGGATCCCTAACCTAAGATATTTTAAGGAAACTATGTTCCATAGGGAAGCACTAATCCTAGCCCCTTATTGACCAAGGGCTTGAACTCTGATGAGTTCTCCTCTGTCCATCTTTATCTTTACTCTAAATTAGTCAATAATTTGGTTGAGTGAAAAATGTAATAAGATCCACACCATGGAGAAACACACAGTGCAGCTGTTATAGATGTGGGTCCAAGCAATGTAAGTCCATTATTTTTCTAGTAGAGTAGATAGTATGTCATGCTATGTAATCTTGGCTTTTCTGTTTTCATTAATGGAAAAAAATAACATTTGCAATTTTATTTTCTGAATGCATTTTACAATGACCATTAATATCATCAATAAAATTCTGATTTATGTTTTATACTTTTATGTAAAACAAGTCTCTCTATAATCTTCTTTGTAGGTTATAAGCTCATTAGTTGGTCATTCTGGCTCCATTGAGTGCATTGGAATCTCGGAGAGGTAAAATAATCACATGCATTTATATTCAATATTTGATAACTGATGAACTTTATCAAATTTTCACAAGATCCTTACCATTATAGATCCCTGAACCTATATATTTATCTAAACCCTAAATTTCCAATCATGTCTAATTATCTATAACTCAATTTCTAATACTCTAAAGACATGTTTTAGATGCAATCATCGAATGCATCTTTCACCTTCATTATAGTCAATATTTGAAAACCAAACAAACTTCATCATTTCCAACATTATTTAAACCTTGCTAATTATGCCAACATTATTTTAACCTTACTAATTGTGCCATCATTTATATCTAATTAAATCAATTTCTATATGATTCACCAATCTGGAAAATTCCAGTCATTATTGGGCAGCTACAGGGAGTGAGGATAAAAAACTCATTATTTGGGATCTCCAACATCATTCGCCTCGCCACACATGTAACCATGAGGTTAGTTCATATAGGGCGATCATACTCAACTTATGTTTTCTTTTAAGTATAATACGCTACTATGCTCTCTGTTCAAAATCAATGAACACGTCAATCATTCACATGGTATCATAACAAATTGATTATGTGCACACCCAATCCTAATATAATATCCGATGCCATAGACATTCATAGATTATTTACAATTTTTATTAGTTATTACAACATCTCATTAATTATTTTCGCCACAGGAGGGTGTGACATGCTTGCAATGGTTAGGGTCATCTAAATACATAGCTACTGGTTGTGTTGATGGAAAGGTGCGAATTTGGAACGGAGTTTCTGGAGTACGCCTTGAAACTTTTCATGGTCATGTTGCAGTCATTGAGGCTATTGCTCTTTCCTCTGATAAAAACAACATCATCTCAGTATCTTTGGATTCTACTGCTTGTGTTTTCGATATATCAAACCTGAAATTACAAATTATGTAGTAGAAACTAAGATTGAGAAAGAAATAGAGATCTGTTCTACATAAATGTGAATATTTGAGGTTTTGGGTTTTGTATTCACAAATCACAACTAGTTGTTTTATAAAATAATTTGAATCAGTCTATAAATATATGTTCATAAAAAATTACTTAATTTTTATTAATTAAATTTAGACCAAATTACACTAGATAACTGAACAAAACCCTAATTTACCAGAAATCATGACAAGAGCAATTTCCATCTTCAAAATGATGGAATCGACTTCGATCTCTTACGACAATCTTCCGATCCCAAATCTTCGCAATCAAAGCAATAGCAGTGTGGCAATCCTCACATATCCTTAGGTTTTTCGTTATATAAATCGGAAGTCGACCGTCTCTGGACTTCATTATCCCATAAGCGACGGCAATCCTTTCACTATGACCTAAGAAATAACTTTCCATCTCTTCCTCATCGAAATATTTCATTACATTAGCATTAGGGTTTGAGACATACCCAACTTGTTTCAATTTTTCTGCTATCTCAACCGACATCTTTTGAATATCTAGGATTTCAGGGTGTGACTTTTCACCGGCTGAGAATACATGCATCCGCTGGCAAACTATAATCGAGCTATACCCTTTGGGTTTTTTAATGCCACGCTTCTCCATAACACGTCTAACTGTCGATGCATCTTCCCGCCTACCGCAACTTTCATATATATTGTATAATTGCACGTAAACCCCGTTGTCGAAAGGGTCTAGATGGAAAATTTTGTCAGCAACCTTTTCAGCCAAGTTAATTTTCTTATGGACTCTACAAGCACCTAAAAGTGAATTCCATATTGGTCCACTTGGCTCCATCGGCATGCTTTTAATAAGCTCCTCAGCTTCATCTAGACACCCGGTACGACCTAATAGGTCGACCATGCACCCGTAATGCTCGATTTCAGGTTCAATTTCATCAACATATTTCATTCTTTTAAAATTCCGACGGCCTTCATCGAGAAGACCGGAATGACTGCAAGCATTTAGGACACCGACGTAAACGCCAGAGTTTGGGGAAATACCATGGTTTCTCATTGTGTAAAAATACTCCAACGCTAACTCGCCTTTACCATTTGTGGCAAGACCAGATATCATCGCACTCCATGCTGTTCCATCCTTATGTATCATTTTTTCAAACACTTGTATTGCATTATCGATTCGGCCACATTTTGCATACATATTGAGAAGGGATGTTCCAATAAAAACGTCGTTGTTGTCAGTCTGGATTGCTTTGATGAGAATTCCATGAAGAACCTTGCCTTCATTCAGACCACCAGTGTTCGCAAAGCTAGTAAGGAGATCAGATACAGTAAAGACATCCGGGTCAGGTCCAGAGTTTCGCATCTGAGAAAATAATGTCAGAGCATCATTAATCTTGCTGTTTTGGATATAGCCGATGATCATTGAGTTGAAAGAGACTAGATTCCTACGGTCATCCATCTGGTCGAAAATGTCACGAGCAGAATCCAAATCACCGGATTTCGAGTACCCATCAATCATAGCATTCCAAGCCTGCCAAAATCGCCAACCCATATCGTCGAACAGATGGCGTGCGGAAACCAAATCTCCACACTTTCCATACATATCGATTAAGGCCACCACAAGATTTCGACTGAGATCCACTTCGTTTCTTGTGAGATACTCATGTGCCAATTTTCCGAAATGTAAATCCCGCAATTGGGCACAACAAGAAATAACCGAAACCATCGTTACCGCGTCTGGGCAGACGCCTGCGTCTAACATCCTGGTAAAGAAAGCTAAACCTTCCTCCGGCTGACCGGTTTGGGAGTAGGCAGAAATCATGGTTGTCCATGATACTGCATCTTTCATTGACATTGGCATTTCATCGAACAACTTCGAAGCATTCGAAATCATCCCATTTTTGACATAAACCCCAATCATGGTCGCCCATAAAAATTCATCTTTCCACACGACAACATCGAACACCTTCCGTGCATCTCCGATGAGACCACCAATTCTACCATACATACTCACTAAAGACTTCCCTACAAAACTATACATTGCATCAAACAATTTGAGAAAACACCCATGAATGACCTTCCCTTCGACGTCGGTCTTGACACAATATTTGAACAGAGCATGAAACGTGTACTCGTTGGGAGAAGCATCACCCGACCGAATCATCTCCCGGAACAAACTGATCGGATCGAGTGCAGTACTCGCCGACTTGAGCAAGGTGTTCCATTGGAAAGTGGAAGGACGTGGTATGGTATTGAAAAGCACGAGAGCGTGCGCATTGTCGCCGATTTCTGGTTCGGAGAGGAGTTTAAGTAGATGGGTAAGTGCTGGTTCTTGGAGATGTGCTCCGGTTGTAATTATTAAGGCGTGGAGTTGCAAAACCTGCCGGAAAGACGACGGCTTCGCCCATCGAATGAAACACATAAAGAGCGAAAGTTAAAAAGAATAAAACCTTAAAACTATTTTAGTATTTTATTTAAGGAAAATGGACCTCTATTCAGATGCAGTCCAATTACCAAAAACCATAAACTTAGTTACCCAGCGGCCAGGCCAGCACTCACTCGATACGGTAATCCGCATTTGTGAGTCGTCATTTTATGAACATTAGAGGACCAAGATCGTGATTCTCTTGTGGATTTGTGTTACTTGTTCAATTCCTTGAAGCCAACATCAATTGATTTTACACATACAGATTAATTCAACATAAGTAACTATTTTAGAATTATATATATATAATTTTTACTTATAGAAATTTATCATCCGTTATATACAAAAAAATCATTGATTTTAAGAACTGGACTAAGATTTGTATATTAAAATTTAACAGTAACTACCCACAGGGAACAACATTATAAGTAGCGTTTTATTCTATTAAGAAAGTAAGTATTAAAATCAATTTCTTGTTCTAGTTTAGCTTAATTACAATTGCTTTTCCTGCGAGTCCTACCGTCGGCGAACCTCAATACCATGCACTAGGTGGTATCATAAACCTTTAACAACTTTAGTTACCGATCATTTGAGTTAATATCTGTAAATATCCGATCCTGCTAATAAGAATAAATTTATAAATGAGACATAATATCTCAATCATTAAGTTTCCGTCTCCTGATTGCGAAGATGGATATATATATATAAGTCATGGACGGATAAAATGTTATATGAATCGAACCCTCAGTAATTAAATAAATGGATCTAAAATTTAGACCAAGACCCTGTACATATATAGACCGGGTACACCATTAGGTGAACCATTTAAAATGGGGTCACACTAGCTCTTTTTTCCACCCCACCAAGCCGACATTTCCCCATTTTTTCCAAATTTTCTTCGAATCCAAACTTTAGACGTTAAACAAAACCCTAGAATTCCTTTTTTGGTAGCTTCTCCTTCTTCCTATCGATTTCTCCGTAGCCACATCTCTTCCCGATGGATTACGAAGGTAGGGGCAGACATCTTGTCTCTGAGGGTTTCGGCCCTTCAGGAAGGTACTTGCCTGATCTGCCGATATTGGTTGATCTAAAGGGCCAGGTATCCCCAGAGTATCGTGATCCCGCTCGAGCTATCGCGTAAGTGTTACGGACTGATGTTTTCTTCTTTTATTTTATTGTCGTGTCGATGATTTTTTTTTTGGGGAGGGGAAAGGGGGTTTCGTGTTTGTTTTTTTGACTTCAAAGATATAAAATCTACTTCTTCGATTTCTGCTTGAATTGCGTTTACAAAATCTAATCATTTAATGTTTGCTAAAAGTGTGATTACAGAATTTGAAATCTCTCAGAAAAAACCCTCCTTTCTAGGGATTTTAATTATTCTGAATTCTTTGGTTCGTTTGATTTTGACTATTCTCTCCTCTTCTGACCACTATCAATAATGTTTTAGTATCTAGTCATCCATTATTAATTAATTAAAAAATCCTCACAAAAATATTAAAATGCACGTATATCCTCTTATTGATATCTAACCAGACATCAAACCTTAATTATGTTTTTCAAACCTTAATTATTTATATTCCCTTTAAATGCTTAAAGTACAATTCCTCCTAACTTTAACTTGACTTTTTTTCCAGGTAAGTATTATCAGCCTTTGCATTTTAAATATTGATTTTATCTTTTACAATTTTCACATTTAACTTCATTTGTATTTTTTTCTACATTCTGTATTTTGTTTACACAATCTACTACTTATGCTTCACATTAAAAAAAAACTATAATCTTTCAAATTTGCAGACTGTTGCGGAAGCTTGATGGGAATTTGACAAAAGAATCAATTGGATTGATGCCAGTCCTTGTTTCATTTTTAAACCATGAAGTTGCTGATGTCGTTAGACAGTCTATTATTAGTGGGGCAGGTTTTATTTGCGCTGTTTTGCAAGAGATAACACTGCAGGTCTTGTTTGTAAAACATATATCCATGTTAACAAATATCTATTTTTTGAAATTGTATTGGTTATACAATTTACAAATCACATTAAATTTTAATTTGAAAATATTTTAAAAAATATATTACAGGCTTACAGCTGCATTATATTGCTTTCATATATTGTTTGTATGTTGAAATAAATATTATGCAGCAAAAGCAAAGCAGTGATGACTGTCAAGAAGAAGCAAAAAGCTATGTGCATTGTACAAGCAATTGCATGAAATAATTATATTATTTCTAATGATAAAGAAGGATTATGAATTATATCTTTCATCTCAATCATCAATTTGATTTTTTTATTACAACAAAGCTTCAGTTGCTTTGTTAGCATAAAAAATCAAAATATGTAGACTGTTAAACAAACTGAATCTAAACAATTAATGGATTTTATTTAATAAGAACAAAAAATATGACAGTAGTATCATTTCTGAAGCGTTGTGATATTTCTTCTCTAGTTATGTTTGTTATACTCAGAAAATAGTTGAAATTTAGGAGTACCTATTATCTAATAAGAATTACTATCATTTGAGAAGGTTTTATTGAATATTAATTATTAGTACATATACCTATTAGACATTGAGTGAAATTGAGCTACTTTAATTCAATAGTAATAGTCTATTACAAAGGCTAATCACGGTTTAACACACATAAGATTTATCAACATAAAACATGAATAATTTCATAGGTAAAAGCACAGTATTAGTTTAAATTTATATTCTACATTCGAGAACAACGATTTTGAGGATGAAAACCCACTAGTTTTTTATTAATTTTTTTTTAATTTCATATGATTATTTGCATAATGAAATCCTTTTCTGATATGATTATAATTTAAGATTTTCAGGGTGCGTCAGTTATTTTGTTTTTCATGATGCATTTTTAAGGAATTTTTGTTCTTTTGGTGAAATAATATAGAATCTAGATAATATAAAATAATTTCTTTTGCAATCATTTGTTAAGCACAGTTTTATCTTAATAAATTTTCAGTTTCCTGTAACTTTTAACAAAAAAACACTTTAATGGTTTGAATTGATTTTTTTTCTTCTCTATTTGAATTTCATCAGTTGTTTAGTTGTTAAGTATGAATTTCAGGTATCTTTTTCTATATTTTTTCCTATATGAATTGAACAAAAGGTTCTTTCATTTTTTCCTTCTTTCACATTCCTTTTTGTGAGGATAGTAATGAGTTTTTCGGATCAGAAATATAATCGGATCCTTCAATCTTGATTTGGCTGACTTACAGTTCAAACATATTGGAATCCTTCATCAGGCATATACCTTGTTTTGAATTTATTCAGTGCAGCAGGGACACCTTGTTTTGAATTTCTCCCTTGTTGCTATTTGATCAGAGCGAATATGGATATTTATTTAGGAAATGAAAAATCTGATTACCAATTAGGCTGATTCTGTCTATTTTGAGAAAAATAGCCATGTTTTTATTTTGCTTTTTCTTTAAACCTGAAGTACCCTGATTCTATTCACTCCATCTAATTAAATTAATTTAGTAAGGTTAGAAAAATAAAAAATGTAATCATGCTTTCTATCATTTTTTTTCTTCTTTCTGGCAAGTGTATTTTTTTAACGTAAAATAATAAAATTTTAGTTAATTTTGACTTACTCCTCTACCGGAAAATCTTGCTGCTACTATGAAAAAATAGCTAAGATAGTTTTTTTTGAAGCATAGCTAAGATAGTTTACATTAAACTAAAAAAGCACATATATCATACATTCAAAGTAATGATGGAATTCATACTTGATAATTGATATTGATCAAGTTAGAAATATATGCAGGAATATATGCAGGAAGGAATACACATCTATATGCCGATTTTTAATATTTACTATGAGTTTATGGGAATGGATTAGAAAAAAGTAGTCATATTAATTCATTATAAACAAATGTTTTTTATAATAGCATTTTTTTCTTCTATTTTTATGCAAAATATGAAACAGGAAATTATCAAAATTCAATGCATATTGCATTTTTTTTTTCAAAATAATTCTTTATTTTCTATGAAAAGTTGAAAACTATTCAAGCTCTGCAGCTGAAATTTAGAGAAATGTACTAAAATTTAGAATTTAGACATTTATAGAAGAGAGTATGCTGATTGGATTGTTGTTAGGTTTTCAACACATGATCAGTGTTAAATTATAATTACTTACATCTAGTTATCCCACAAGTTAAAAAATACTTTATATGTGACTTTTTTGAAAAAAAATTAATTAAAAAGGTTTCAATGAAATATGCAAAGTTATTAATAGTTTTATGAATTTAGAGAATGAAAATAGAGAATGAAAAAATACTATGTGTGGTCCTTGTAATAATTTTCGTCATGCAGTCATACTTAATTTTCATTTCTGTAACATTCCAAACTGTTACATTGCTCTATTCATGTTGATATATCTCGGTAATTTCACATATTATGTGGTCGGCTTAGAGCATTAGTATTTCTTACACTTTACCGGAAGGCCAGAATACCTTTTTGTTATTCCATTTTTGAAAAATGTAACGAGACAAGTAATTTTTTAGTTAGGAGGAAAGTTGATTTCCCTTCAAATGTTTCTTTTTGAATGAAATGTCTCATCCCACTGTCCATACTTTCCCTTAAAAAGAGAGTTGTTTGAACTTTTCATAATGTGGACTTGTCTGTTGAAAATTGAATTGTGGCCACCGATACCCTTTCTGCATGTTTTTTTATAAGGATTAAATCATCATTAGAAATGAAATAGGTTCTTCTCAGAATACAAGTTGTTTTTGGATGGAATACTACATCATCCTTCATAGTTCATCCTTACACCATTTGTTTGGCTTGTTTTCTTTGTTTCAGTATTATACTATTATTTATAATCCGTCGACATTAAAGTCACATTATTTTGTTTCCATGATTCTTTTTATAATATCTGATGTGTGATGTATCAATCTAATGATTTTTCTAAATCTTATTTTTTTTATCATTACCTTAGATGAAGTTAACATTCCTCTTTGTAATTGTGCTCTTTTGCAGTTTCGCAATTCTGGTTTGATGGAGAGATGGATTGAAGATATTTGGTCATGGGCCCTTAAGTTCAAGGACGCAGTATGCAGCATTTTGTTAAGGGTTAGGGTCCTTTTGTAACATAAATTTGAATTGAGAATAATTTGAAAATAAACACTTAATGAATTTGGTCATAAACATTTAAGTGACATTTTGTTATTCAAAAATTTGGATGCAGCCTGATTCTGTGCAAATAAAAGAACTGGCTGTAAAGTTTTTGGAAGTTTTTGTTCTGCTCTTCACAGTAGAAGTGAATGATTATGAAAGATCTTTTGGTGAAGGTATTATTTCTCTACATGCCCCTCTTTTAATTATGTAACGACTACCACCATATTCTTCATGGCCCTGTTCATTTTAAGTTTTATTATATTTTTCACGATTGGTAAAATAAATCTGGTGTAAATGTTTTAGAATTATATCTGCTTTTAGTGCAGGGTTTTATTCTTGCGTTCATTTTAAGTTTTAATATTTTTTTCATGATGGACAAAATAAACCAGGAGCAAATGGTTCAGAATTATACCTGCTTTTGGTTTTCTCCATATATACATGGGTTTTAGTTGGTAATCTTGTTCATTTTCTGATGTTTGGGTCTTTGGGAATCTGGTTCAATCATTCAATAATATTATGCTAGTATCCTAATTTCAGGAGCATCATGGTAACATATGTGGTATATAATAATTATAATATCTCATTTGAATATTTGATTAATGAATCCACATGTTTCTCTTTTCTAAAACAGGCAATCCTCAAAATCTCGATATTTCAAAATTTGTTGGAAAGCATCAAATATTTGATCCTACTGCACTATTGCTCGAAGTAAAGCAGTGCCTTGACCTTTTGCTTGATCTTTTGAAATCTGCTGCTAGTTTACGTGGATCTTTGACGATTGTCATCATTAATTGGTAATATTTTTTCGAATAATGTTTCTTTGAAAATAGTAAATTTTATTGAAAGGGAAATGTTGGTTGTAAAAGCACCCTGCTATCACCAGATCTGGTAGATCTGATTGATCACACACTGATCTCCTCAATCTTCAGAAGTGAAACGATGCAATGTTGAATTGCTCACTCTCTTTGATCTAGAGAAAAAGGAAGAACACGAGATTTTATAGTAGTTCCAACCAATGTTGGTGTACGTCCACTCTATATGGTGTATTTTGATGGTGTCTAACTCTAAACTTATTACATGCAAGATATTCTAATATAAAGTGTTATTATCTTCATAGTTTTAAAAAGCGGAAAGCGCTCCCAATTTCCAGGGAGCGCTTTTTTAGCTTTAACCGCTTTAGCGTCGCTTAAAGCGGTTAAAGCTATATAAACAGCTAAAGATTTATCTTAGCTATATAAACAGCTAAAGCGGTTATGGGCTTATGGCCCATATATAAACAGCTAAAGCGGTTAAGCTATATAAACAGTTGGACATTTTTTAGCTGTAACCTATCTTAGCTGTTTATATAGCTGTAAGTTAGTGGACAGCCTGTAACAACTAGTGAAAAAAATTATTAGTGAAAAAAAGCTTTACAGCTTTAATTAGTGAAAAAAAGCGTTTGGCAAAGCGGTCCAAAAAAACCGCTTTGCCGCTTTAAACGCTTAAAGCGACGCTTAAGCGTCGCTTTTTAATCACTGATTATCTTGGGCCGGTCCAAGATAATGACTCCTTAATTGGCCCATTAACGGGTACCAATTAAACCTAACAGTTTCCACACTCCTTATATCTCCCAAAAGTGACTTAAATCTCAACAGGAAAACATGCTACAAAGTAAAAAAAAAGATTGAATGATCTAATATTCTAATTTACACATGACAAACAAGTGAACAACTAGTGAACTACACCACATATACAAACTCCAGAAATTAAAAGACATCACACCCACATAATTGGGTATTAATATGTTGGGGAATATGGGGAATGATCTCACTTTAAAGTTTTCAATCTCGTTTACTTCAACGACCTTCCTTTTTTAGCACCAAGGATAATTATAGACAATGGTTAGTCTGTCTACCCATTCTGCTATTGTTCAAATTATATTTCATCTTTTCAAGAAGCGCTTAAAGTGCCAGGGGTATTTTAGTAATATCTTGTAAAAGTACATATAATCCTATATAAATACATATAAAACCTATAGAAAATTAAAAATACCTTATAAAAGTATAAAATTATATGTAATAGAACATTAAAGATTTAATTCATACAACTAAACACTACAACGAGGGTGGATTGGTGTTCTTTATTTCAGTAGTATATGCAAACAACACAAGGGAAGCTAGGAGACCGTTGTGGAACACAATTAAGAACATCCAACCTAATATCATCTCCTACCCATGGTTAGTGTTGGGTGATTTCAATGAAATAAGAACTCCAGAGGAAAGGAGAGGACCAGGGGCCGGGGTTTATGCTCATGGAGGGCCTGCTGAATTCATTGAAGCTACCGATCTAGCAGAGTTAATCGAGGTCCCCTCAATAGGGGGGAATTTTGCATAGAATAATAAGCTTGCAGGGGATAGGTTTGTACAATCTAGATTGGACAGAGCATTCTCGAATCAAGAGTGGATTTCACTCTTTCCAGAGATAAGGGTAGAGTTTTGGAATGGCTCGCATAGTGACCATGCTGCAATGCTCTTCTCAATTGCGCAAATGGCACAGAAACCAAAGCCTTTCAGATTGTTCGATTCATGGTTGAAGGAGCAAGAGTTCTTTGACCTAGCCAGGAGAGGACTAGCTAAACCAATCTGCGGTAATGGACTATATTGCCTACCACAGAAATTAAAGGAGGTCAAATTACTCTCAAGGGTAGTGATGCAAAACAGATCACAACCACTAGGGAGGAACTCGATTCCCTAATGAAGCAACTAAACACTAGCCCAATAGACCCTTCTATCCAAGAAGAGGTCAAAAAGAAGCAGGAGGAGTTAGTCAATAAACTTAAAATAGAGGAGGCTAACCAAAAACAGAGGAGCAAGGTCAGCTGGCTTAGTTTAGGAGACTCAAACACTATGTTCTTTAGTCTTGCTACAAAGATAAGGAAGGCAAAGAACTCAACTCTGAAATTAATAAATGGAGAGGGTAGGGTAGTCATCTCAAGAGCCCAATTAGAAAAAAGGAGTATGGATTACTTTTAAGGATATTTACAAGAGTTCTCCCTTCTCAGATATACCATCTCCCGTTATTTTCCCTAGGATTGTATCTCAAGATATGAACACATGGCCGACTCAACAACCCACAGAAGAGGAAGTTAAATCCACCTTGTTCGCATTTCAAATGGGGAAATCCCCAAGACCTGATGGTTTCACAGTGGGTTTCTTCAAAGCTCTCTGGCCGGAACTAAAACAAACAGCCCTAACTTGTGTCAGACAGTTCTTCAACGGAAAACCCATATTGAAGTCGGCTAATCACATATTTATCACACTTATCCCTAAAAAACCCACAACTACCGAACTATCGGACTTTAGGCCAATCTCTTGTGTCAACTTAATTTACAAACTTCTCACCAAAATCTTGGCTGACAGAATTCTCCAAGGTCTCCTCTGAGTTAATATCTCCTCACAAAACAGCTTTCATAGCAGGAAGAAACATCTCAGATAACACCATCATGGCAGACGAGATGGTACATGGCTTCAGGAGAATTAGAGCCCCCAAAAGATGTTGTCTAAGTATCGATCTCAAAAAGGCTTTTGATACAGTGAAATGGCAAGCAATCACACACACCCTTGACGCAATGAGATTCAGCCTGTTGTGCAAATTGGTACACAACTATATATCCACAGCCTTTTTCTCGGTACTGGTTGAGGGATCCCCCACTCCCCCCTTCACTAATTTTAAAGGAATCAGACAGGGGGACCCATTGTCTCCTATCTTATTCGACCTGGTAATGGATAATCTTAGCAGACTAATAGAGAAAGAGATCAAAGATAAGAAGATGGATACTTATATCGTGAATGAAGCGGTTTCCATCTCGCATCTCATCTACACAGATGATGTGTTGATCTTCTCAAAGGCAAATCCCAAGTCTCTAGAAATAATCAAGAAAATCCTAGAGACTTTTTCCAAATTCTCAGGTCTCGAGATTAATCAGGAGAAGAGCTCAACAACTTACTCAAAAGTATACATGAATGATCATTATCTGCATAACATTCTCAACTTCCTATCCCTCCCTATCAACTATCTTGGTCTCCCAATAACGGGAAGAAAGAAATCTCACGCGACATGTTGGAAGTTGATAAATCCAATAGAAAAAATGTTAGCCAGATGGAAAGGGAGATGCCTGTCTTACGCAGGCAGAACCCAATTAGTAAATTGGGTCTTACAAGGGAAGTTTTAATATTGGGCAAATGGAACCACACTGCCATGCACAGTTATTAGAAAAATTCATAGCCTAGCTTACAACTTCATTTGGGACGGGAGAAGAGGAAGTAGTTGGGAAAAAATGGCACTCCCAAAGAGCGAAGGCGGAATAGGGGTCAGGGATTTCTTTGCAACTAATGCCTCAGCATTGGTTAAAAGAACAGAGAAGATGTGGAGTCCTAATAACTCCATACTAGCAGACTGGATAAAAATTAGGTACATCAAAGGAAGAAACATTGGGGAAATAGAGTGTAGATCTGCTTTGGACTCTCACATGTGGAAAACAATACTAGCTAATAAAGAAACAATAGGGAAATTATAAAGGATGTGAGCATTACATATGATTCTACATCCTATAAGAACCACAATCTTTCACAGATTGAAATACAAGCTATACGCTCATGGGAGTCCAACCTCTTGAGGCTTCAATCCTTGGCCAGTTAGTCAGGGTCATAGCTGCATAAGAGATAGACAATGTTTTTACATTTACTGTACTTGCATTTCTCTATATTATTCTGTAATCTTGGGCCATGCCCAACCTCTTTTTAGTAATGAAAGTTTTAATTTCTCAAAAAAAAAAAGTATAAACTGCATGAGTAACTCAGAAACATTAAGGCCCAGAGGCATCTTACAAGAGATAAATCTAGGGATCTGGGCCAAAAGCCTCCCAAATTCTCCATGTTGTTATGGAGAATTAAGGTCAAGAGTCTGAACACTTTAACTAGATTGCAAAGTTGGGGACTCAACATAAACACGACAACACGTCCTGCCCACTATGTGGAAATGAGGAAGTAACATTACAACACCTATACTTTAACTGCCATTACACTAGATCCCTATTGCTAGAGTCCACTAGCTGCCTTAACAATGCTATTTGGACAATTAGTGGGTAAAACCCCCCATCTCCCGCAATAGATATCAGGATAGGGGATATTTTGGAAACAATACAAAAATTCACCCACAAGTCCAGTTGTTGGGGGGTACACTGGACTATGCTAGCATCCCTTTCCTGGCAGTCTGGCACATATGGTGTGAGAGGAATAAGAGATTAAACCAACACATCCTAAGGCCCCCAGAAATTGTCAGAAAAGAAATTATAAAGTATGTGAGCATTGCATATGATTTTACATCCTATAAGAAGCACAATCTTTCACAGATTAAAATACAAGCTATACGCTCATGGGAGTCCAACCTCTTGAGGCTTCAGTCTTTGACCAGTTAGTCAGGGTCATAGCTGTATAAGAGATAGACAATGTTTTTACATTTACTGTACTTGCATTTCCTTATATTCTGTAATCTTGGGCTTTGCCCAACCCCTTTTTCAGTAATGAAAGTTTTAATTTCTCAAACAAAACAAAAAAATTCATATGGAGGGTGTGCACAGTTCATTGAAGCCACAAATCAAGCTGAGCTGCTGGAGGTTCCGTCCAAATATACATGGAATAATAAGCAAGCAGGGGACAAATCTAGTTCAAAAATTTGAAAAGCGCCTGTTTTTTTAGGCGGCATTTTTGGAGTCTTTTGGGTGGGAAAAAATGTACCTAAATTGTGGGAAGGAGAGAAAGAGACCAGTAGATTCTCTAGAGAGAGTCAGCAGCTTCTCCGGCAAGATTCTTGGTCTTTGGCTGAGAAATTAGCGTTTAAGTGGGTGGTGGCAAGGTAGGGAGAGGGTGTTTTGTTTTAAAATAGTGAAGTAGAATGGTAAAGAAATAATAGGATAATCGGGCAAATCCAAACCTGAACCCGCCCGATAACCAGCTAAAAACCTGCTTTCAAAACTATGATTTTTTCTTCTGAAAAAGCATTCTTTAAGTCTCGTTCTATATAATATATTGTTAGTGTTTTTAATGTTTGATTTCTTTCCATCAGTCTTGCAACCATTGGAAGGAAACGACCCGTTCACTTTAGTACCATTCTGGCTTCTTTACTTGCTTTTGACCCAGATTTTGGAATCTCCCGAGGTGCTCATTCTGCAAGTATTCGGTATTCTTTGAAAAATGCTTTTTCAGGGTTCCTAAGATATATGCATCATCCATCATTTGTAGAGGTACCTTCATTTTCTAATTAGGAGATTGGTCCAATACTTTTTTTGATTATATTGAATTTCATTAATAATGAGTTAGGGTTACAAGAGATTAGAGAGAAGAGTGGAAACTCGTCTCTCTTCTACACAACTTCTATCTATTATCAAGTGAATTGATTGGATTTCTTGTGTGACGTCGCCGAATTGAAGAGGATTTTTTTTGGTGAAGTTGAAATCCATTAAAATGGAGACAAGGTTAATAAATAAATAAATAAATTACAAAATAAAGTGAGTGATGGACATGTCCCTAACTCATATCCTATCTAACATTATCCCTGGTGATTGTGTAATTTGGAATGTTGCCTGAGGATTATAGCCTCTCGCTGGTTCAAAAACTGTAATTCCACCCACGACTCCTGATTAAAGGACAGGCTGGTGTCCCTTATTATCTGCCTGACCACGATCGTTGGAGGTCTCAGTGTGTGGTTTTTTAACCTTCTATTTCACTCTGACCATATATGCCAAGATAAATTGCCCAATGTATTCCATTGCAGTCCCCATCTTGCTGATCTGTGTGCAAATTTTTGTCATGCCTCTGTGATGTCAACTATACCTATATCTGTGTGAACTGCGTAGGCTGGTTGGGATGGAGGTAACCTTCAGATTGAGTGTCTTTTTTTTAATCGCGTGATTTGATTAAGTAAAATAAAAGAGTTAAGAGTTCATCAAGTATTAAAATAGAAATAATTAAAAGACAGTAAATAAAACATTGGTTTTGTGGTTGACCGGAGGAGGGAGATCCCCTTCTAGCTTTCTTCTCTGCCTTGGCCTATGACCTCTGCATCGAAGACTCCTCCCAATGCTTGAACGTAAGTTCCCCCAACCTAGATCTGTGAAAACACTTGAAACTTGCCGTATTGAAAAACTTCTCCATCATCGCATCCTCCTTTCTCCTCGTTGCAATCCTCAACCCTAGATCGAACTCTTTTTTTCTTCCTCCGAGCGAACATCTCTAGAAAAATCCCAATCTCAACCTCTCTCTCCCGCACTTTCATCATGTGCCTCACCCACACCATTGCTATCGACGATGCCGGACAACACTATGAGTGGAAAGAGGATAACTTGATGAGGATGAGGATGCGTGGGAGCAAGACACTAAATATTGACGTAGAATAACTTTAAGGACGTTCGTCGGTTGGAGAGGTCTGTGAAGGACATTCGCACAGGCGACGGCGGGACACGGCGACGATGGAACAATCTGGTTGAGGCACAACGACAAAGGCCCACGAGCGAGCTGAAACTGAGATAGTGGCTGGCAAGCTTCTTATTCCCCCTCTCGACGGGAGGGGGGAGAGTGGCTGAAGAAGAAAATAGGTGAGAAGAAGGGTGGGGGGAGAGAGGGAAGATTCACAATCCAAATATACCTCTTCATTCTTCAGATTTAGTGTCCGAAAGCTTCAGCTATGGCCAGTAAGGTGGTTCTGGTGTATTCCCAATTAAAGAATAAGTGCCCTACTATTTTAGTTTCATATAGAGATACAAGAAGCAGATAGTTTGTGTCTGAATTTCACATCCTTCTAGTTTGGAGAAAGTTGTTAGGAAGCCCTACTTGATTTTCCATAAAATTATAAAGATTTTTGTGGGCATGTGGGATCAGATTGCCTCTGTCAATGGGTCCTTGTGACTAATTTGCCTTATGTTCTCAACAATGTTCCCTAAACTTACATTTGGATTATACTTTTTTCAGATTAGCGTGTTGTTGGTCGTATTGAAGAAGATTTTGACATCTAAATAATTATTTTTTTATGATAAACTATATTTTTGTAGACCAATCTCGTGTGTCAACTTGATGTATAAGGTCTTATTAAAAATTCTGGCCAATAGAATGAATGAGGTTGCTAATCTTTTAGTCTCTCCCAACCAAACTGCGCTATGAAAGGTAGAGTGATATCTGATAACACACTACTAAAGTACTAGCTGATGAAATGCTGCAAGGTTTTGGTAGAATAAGGACCCCCAAGAGATGTATGCTCAGTATGGATCTCAAGAAAGCCTTGACACCATAAGGTGGAATGCAATATTTGAAACCTTGAGGGTCATGGGGTTTTCCACTGATGTAGCCCATTACAATGATCTACAAGGTCATTGGCTCAAGTTGACATGGTTATGACAAGGTGATCCCATCTCTCCCATTCACTTTAACTTGGTTATGGATAGCCTTAGTAGACTCTTACAAAAAGGGGTGGATGAGAAGAGGATTGACACCTACCAAATTAATGGTGCCAAATCCATCTCTCATCTCATATATGCAGATGATATTATGATATTTACAAAACTCCAAAGAAATGATGACTATTTGCTGGAATCATGTTTCCCATTTTTTTCTCAGTAATTTTGTATCTGTTTGAGAGTAAGCACATCCAATAAAATGAAAAATAAGGAAAATTGATCATTCCATGAGGCCATAACACATCTGCATATTTTTCCGGCAGGAGTCTGTCTTTAGTCTTTTCCCATTAAGAGGCAAAGGATGATTTGTGCTCTCCTAGACTGAATTTTGGTCTAGATTAATGCAACTATCAATGAATGATGTGCTATCCACCAGTTTCTTCCATATTTGTGAGTTATTAGAGTGTCTCTGAACCAATTGGTAATATCTTTTCTTTATCCATTTTGACCATCATTTGTCATTATTCTTCAAAATCTTCTGATTTTGTATGCTTCACAGCATTCTTCTGATGTTTCTCAATACTCCATAGACCAAGTCTGCCTTTGTTTTGAGTGGCCTGGCACATTTAGTCAGTTTCATAGAAATATGCTGTCTTGAATTGGCTAATTACTTTACCTTTTCTCCCACATTTTAGATTTTGTCTAACTTGGTTAATAAGCTAATTTTGTAATTTTGATTTAGTGATTTCTTGAGATTAAGAAACTTAACATGTTTAAAATATTTTGCTAGTTTATTCCTATTTTGGTATTTTCCGTCAATAAGATTGATAAATTTTCCTTGCTCATACAGTCTCGCGATAAGTTACTCTGGGCTTTACGAACAATGAGTCCTGGAGAATCAACAGAACAACTCATTCGACAGTCTGATAAAATCTCAAAAAGTATGGAACGCGCTGCTCGTGAATCCAGGATCAATAAGGTATATTTTATTTCTGAAATGAAAGAAATAGAATTCACGTTATCTTTTGAAAAATTCTGAATTAAGTATTAATAATTATTTCTCTCAGGATAATGATTTGTCCTCAAACCAGGGAGGTCTTGGTGATTCAATCTTAAAAAAGCATGTTCATACTTTCGATGATAGTGACGAGAAAACCTTAAAAAGAGTGCGATTAAATATTTCCAATTCTGTTATTGCTCCTGATGTCGATGAAGATGTTATGGATATTGAGAATGGGATTTCTCCAAAGTCATCTTTACTAGATGGTAATTTCAATGCTGTTGACCAAATGATTGCCATGATTGGTGCCATGCTTGCTGAAGGAGAACGAGGAGCTAGATCTCTTGAAATATTAATATCGCAGATTCAACCAGAACTGTTGGCAGATATAGTTATGGCTAACATGAAGTATTTACCTAATGCTGCATTGTTTCCTTTGAGTAGTAGACTTGGAAATATTCCGAATGCTTCTCAGACACCATCGCATGTACCTGTCTCAGTGTCCCTCAGTTCGAATGCAGCTGGAATATCTATATCTCATTCTTCAGAGAAATGTTCCCAGATCGTTGAAAATTCTATCACAACTTCTGTTTCTTTAAGTACTGATGCGTCCCCAACTTCTAACCTCACTTCGGATTCTAGGCGTGATCCACGAAGGGTAGATTTTTTTAGTTAATTTTTTAATTTTTATTTGAAACAAGTACTTTTTATGATCAAGAGTAGATTTTTTTTGCATTTGAAATTTTAAATCATTTCTTCTTCTTTTTGGCAAAGTTAATTTTTTAATTGAAAAAAAATACTTTTTATGATCTTTAGGATCCTCGTCGCCTTGACCCACGTAGGGTTGTTGCTTCTGGTGGAGCAGATCCCTTGCCTTCAAATATTGATAAAACTCTTCATTCTGGCTTTGATAGTTCGGTCACTAGCTTGACACCAAAATCAGAGGATACGAAAGTTGAGAGTTCTTCGTCTTTGGTAACGTCAACACTCAAAATTGAGAGTTGCATGTCTCCAGAGCTCTCAATTGCTCCCATAATTGATAGTCAGATTTCTCAAGAAAGCTCTATACTTCCTGATCATATACCTGAAGCTGGTCCTTTATCGGATATCCAGTATTCTTCACATTTAACACCTTCTCCAGTTCGGATTAATCAAGATTTGGATGAATCAATACATTCAGAAGGTACAGCAAATGAGGATTTTGATTCTGATTTGCCGGAAACAACACCATCTGCCTTTTCCAGCACAGCGTCCTCTGAACAAACTTCACAAGAATTGCCTTTGATTCCCGATTATATCGAATTGAGTAATGATCAAATAGACTTGCTGAAAAAAAACACAATTTTGAGAATCATTGAAGATTACAAGCCTGTCAATTTTACTTTTATTGGAACACGGTTATCTTTGATTGCTCGGCTTGTTGCACAGGTCAACTTTACTTCTATCTTTTATTGTGAATTTTATTTTCAAGTTTTTTTGTAAGTTTGTCTAATTAATCGTGATGACCCTTCCATTGGTACTATACTTGCATTTTTTTGCAGACAAATGACACAGATGAACTTATTCTTATAATACAAAAGCACATCATTTTCAATTACCATCATCAGAAGGTAATTCCATGTGGCTAGTAAGCTAGTTGAAGTTGAACTATGAAATTCTGTTTATATGATGTTTCTAAGTTATAATATTGTAGTATGAATCTGGTGGCACCGTACCAGAATTTTGTTGTTTATAATATAGTGCTGGTTTGAAGGATTATATTCTCTCTTTTATTTATCATGGATTTCTTTTAGTTAGTAGTGTTTTGTAATTTTAGCATTGCCCTTCATTTTCAATGAAAAAATTAATTGCTAAAAAAAGATTTCTTTTAGTTACGTTACCTGCATCTATGATAAGTGTAGAAATTATTTCTTTATTTGTAATTATCTCATTCTAGTATACAGAGACATCAATCTATCCTATAGATCTGAAAGTCATAAGAAGTTAAGAAGTGTTGTTAGTTGTCACCCTCTGGTGATACTTGATAGTTATACTTCAACAGTTCAATGTTGAGACATCAATCTCCTGTGGCAGTGTATCTTTTTTGCCAACAATAAATTTTTCATATAATAGAGGAAATTGATACACATAGTTTATTAGCTATACTTTTATCTTAAGATTGTAGTATTATACATATCATAGTAATCATACGTATTACTACTATCTTCATAAATAAAAACGTATTATTACTATTTCCCTAGGTGATACTGAGGTTGACGTTGTCTTCTTGCCAAGGGATAAGTGATAAAGTCTCCCTATAACTCAGCTTAGCTTTAAATTTACCAGGGTCCGTTATTTCCTTTTCTTTCATCTGGTGGATTCCAGATCTGTTTTCTGCCTTGCTTGCAATCCATCTTCCTCAACGGATTGCTTCCCCTTGTGAATCTAGCATTCACACCCTATCAAAATCTTCAATCGCGAGCAGTAAGATCGCGTGGAATTTTGTTAATATTCCAACTTAAGTTCTGGCAATATTAGTAAGAAGTTTTGAATTTGTGAAACCCCTATCAAGCTTGACTTTCACATGGGCAAAACCCTTTCTTCTATACATAGCAGCTACATAGGAAAGTGTGGATATGTATAACTTATCGATGTTTTTTTAATTTTTTTTAATCTCTACTGTAACTAGGGTCTAGATCAATACCCTTCGTTTAATGAAAAAAAAAATTCACCCCCCCTCAAATTATATCTCATTCATTCCGGCCATAATATTATTATTATGCCCGCATATGTAATTCATACTTTAAACCATAACAATCTCCAAATTTCAGGGACATGATCTCGCGTTGCACATTTTATATCATCTGTATGCAATCATGACATCTGAATTAGAAGAATCCATTTCTTATGCATCTGTCATCTATGAGAAATTTCTTCTAGCAATGGTTAGTATTTTTTACTCAGTGAAACATATTAGAGTTAGCTTTTGGTTCCTGTAATATGAATTATAAATCTTGATGTTCTTTTTCTGGTTAGGCCAAGTCTTTGCATGACTCTTTACCAACGTCGGATAAGTCTTTAAGCAGGTTTCTTGGTGAGGTTCCTTTTTTGCCTGATTCTGCTTTCAAATTCTTAGAGGATATTTGTCATTCTTCTACTAATCACCATGGAAAAGATGATTTTGATGGTGATCGTGTTACTCAAGGCCTTGGAATAGTTTGGAGTTTAATATTATTGCGTCCACAGACTCGACAAAGTTGCCTAAACATTGCTTTGAAGGTATTGACATTTTTTGATAAAATAGTGCATTCTATTATTTTTATATCTCAAGCATTTACATTCGGCTATGCGGTCACTTTTACCTCCAATTTTGATCAAATCTTCTTGGAGTAAAATCAATTTTGCCGAATTGGTTCAGACGACCAGGCAAGGCCCAAGGTCAGCCAAAAGGTTTTATGCGACCATACGGTCGGGGAGGATGCTTAGGCATTTGGACTTTGGATGCAATGGTGCATATGCCCATGTCGTGTCGTGTAGTATACGTGGGATGAGGAAATTACTGATTGCATAGAATACTTATAATTATATATAAATCACAAATTGAAATATATATATTTATGACCATTAATGAATGTATAAACATAAAATAGAGTTGAAATAGTGTTCAAATGAAGTTTTTATAGTTTTAAGAGAGTTTAAGTAGAGTTTGTTGGTTTAATAAACTAACAGAGTTCAAAGTTCAAACAGAATTTTAAATAGATAATTCAATCGTCGTAATCATAAAAAACGTGGTGAATTGAAGTATGGAAGAAAATTTGTTCAGCGTATCTTTACGGTGGAGAAAAGTTGGGTTTATATTTTTTAATTTTTAAAGTTATTGTTGTTATAATCAGAATGCGATTAGGAAATGGAGGAGAACAAATGTTCGATCCCTCCTAAAATGATATTCATCCCTTTATATACAATTTAGGAGGATTGAGACTTAACAGAATTATAACCGTTTCTGTTAAGTCTTATCCACTTAGAAAGTTCTAGAATTATATCCTAGCTTAAAGTAGTTATAAAAGTCATTAAAACTAATTACATAAAGATCCCTTATTATATCACTAATAGCCCCCCTCAAACTCATCTATATCTATCGATGAGGTTGGCTTTAAGTTCCATGAATGATGTTGGCCTTAATGCTTTTGTCAATACATCCGCTCTTTGCTTGGTGTTAGGAATGTGAATAACTTCTATAGTTTTATTCTCGACTCTTTCCCTCACAAAGTTGAAGTCCACAGCAACATGCTTGATTTTTGAATGAAAAACAGGATTGGCAGCAAGTTGTGTGGCTCCTAAATTGTCACACCACATTTTGTAAGGTTTATCAACCTTTATACCCATTTCAGATAGTAAATTAGCCATCCAATCTAAATCTGCAGCTGCTGCAGTAATAGCTCTGAACTCTGACTCAGTGCTTGATCTGGACACTGTTGTCTGCTTCTGAGAACACCATATCACCAGAGATTCACCCATATACACAAGGTAACCGGACTGACTTTTCCTGTCTGTCTCATCTGAAGCCCAATCAGCATCACTGTAGGCTGAAATGTTGAATTTACTGGATTTTCTAAGAACAATTCCCATGAACTGAGTTCCAGTCAGATATCTGAGAACTCTTTTTAGGTTTTTCCATGAACTGAGCTAGCTTGTTGACTGAATATGCAATGTCTGGTCTTGACATTGTCAAATACTGCAAGGAACCAACAATCTTCCTATATCCAGTTGCATTTTCAATTACTTCAGCATCAGAAAAAAAAGATTGATCATGTTGCATTGGAGTAGCAATAGGTTTAAGGCTTTGAAAATTGTGTTTGTTCAACAGATTGACCAAATATAATTGTTGGTCTAAAAACACACCATCCACATGTTTTCTTACCCTTATCCCTAGAAAATATTCAAGATCTCCACACAACCTTACTGCGAATTCAGACTTTAGAGTATCCAGACACTCCTTCACCTTTTCTGAGCTTGAACCAGTAATAACCATGTCATCAACATAGACTAAAATGTAGATGACTTCATCATCAATTCTCACAAATAAGGATTCATCAGAAAAGCATGCTTTGAATCCCATTCTATTCAAGGACTGTTTCAACCGTCTAAACCACATCCTGGATGCTTGTTTTAAGCCATAGAGTGCCTTTTTCAAAAGACATACATGCCTTGGTTTTTATTCATCAAGGAAGCCAGCTGGTTGCCTCATAACAATCTTCTCTTCTAACTGCCCATGAAGAAAAGCATTGCTAATATCAATCTGTTGCATCTCCCATCCTCTAGAGACTGCAATGGTTAGGACTACTCTTATAGTTTTGGGCTTCACCACAGGACTGAATGTTTCACCATAATCTTGCCCCTCTACTTGATTGGTTCCATTGGCTACCAATCTAGCCTTTAGCCTTTCAACTGTCCCATCAGATTTTTCTTTGACCTTAAACAACCAAATGCTGTTTATGACATTGTCTGTGGCAGATTTGGGTATCAATTCCCACGTTTCATTCTTCATGAGGGCATCATATTCTTGTTGCATTGCCTTCTTCCATTCAGGATCTGTCAATGCCAACTTAACAGACTTTGGTGCAATTTTCTGAGTAGGAGTAATCGATAAAACATATTTTGAATTTCCTCTCTTTGATGCTGCCCTTGTTACTGGAATATGCACCACATCCTCCTTCTCAGAGATATTAGGCTGATACTCTTCATCTGAAGATGATGAAATATTTTCATCACTTAATGAACCTTCTGCCACTGCCTGTTGCTCATTAATTGCATCAATGGAATGTTCTGAAAGAGCCACAGCTCGTGAAGATTCTGTTGGCTGAAGAACTTTCTCCCTTCTGGTATAAGTCTGAATTGTAGGTATAGAGGGAACAATAATATCTGAAATATTTTCTGATCTCACAACAACCTCTGTTTCAGATGCTTGTAATGTTTCTTGTTCTTCTTCATCGTCTGTACTATGATCTGACTGCATTATGTTTTCTGAATTCACACCCTTCTTGTAAAGAAAATCATTTTCATGAAACACTACATCTCTTGATAGTATTGTCCTTCCATCTTCCATGTTCATGCATATATATCCATCACAATTTTCAGGATATCCCATGAACACACACTGATGAGATTTGTTACCCAATTTATCCTCCCTATAGGGCCTCATGTTAGGATAACAAATAGAACCAAAAACTCTCATTTTAAAATATTCCGATGTCCTATGATTGAGTGCTTCATATGGAGAGATTCCTCCCAAGACACTTGTAGGGTTTCTGTTATAAATGTAAACAGCAGTCATAAATGCATAATCCCAGAAACGATCTTCAATCCTTGCATGATTGAGCATGGCCAGCCCTGTATCGACTATGTGTCGATGCCTTCTTTCCACCTTACCCATTTGAGGATGAGTGTGTGGACAACTAAGGCGGTGAATTATACCATTCTTTCTAAGATAAATGGAAAGCTTGAGAAATTCCTTGGCATTATCACTTTGAACTGCCTTGATTTTAAATTCAAACTGTCTTTCCACTAATTTCTGAAATTGCACAAAACAGTCCTCTACCTCAGACTTTCTTTTCATCAAAAATAACCAATTAAAACTAGTGGATGCATCCACAAAATTTATGTAGTATTTATAACCCTCTGAAGAATCCCTAGGTGCAGGATCCCAAACATCCGCAAACACAAGCTCAAGTGGATTATTGTAAACAGTGGATCTCTTAGAATGACTTAATTTCTTAGATTTCGTTACACAACAATTTTGACATGGTACATGAATATTTTTAAAATCGGTAACAATAATCTTCTTAATTTTATTTAAGTCTTCCACTGCTCTTGAGTGTAAATGCCCTAGCCTCAGATGCCAGGTCCTTGCATTTGCCTTTTTGCCCATCTCCACCTAATTCACCTGCAATTCAGTGCTTCTTATATTTATGGGGATTTCGTACAGCCCATCTCCTTCAGGTCCAGACATTAGTACTTCTTTTGTGACCAGATCCTTCACTGTCACCTTCTGTGGATCAAATTCCATAGAAACCCTGTTATCAATACAGAACTTCTTGACAGAGATTAAGTTCTTGGATGCTGATGGAACATAAAGAAGCTGTTCTAATTTAATCATTCTATTATTTACTGAAAAACTAGAATTACCATAGTGAGTGATCTGCATAGGCCTTCTATCTGCTGTATTGATGGCCTTATCACATTCCACAGATTTCTGGATATTTTTGTGAGCTCTTGTAACATGATTCGTAGCTCCTGAATCTGCATACCAAAAATGTGTTTCTTCCTGCATTGCCACCATATTCACAGTAGGCTCATCAACAGTACCTGTTTCAGGATACCAAATAGATCCAGAAGCTTTATATGCAGTGTTAACGGACATTTTGCCAGTAGGCCCGTTAGGTGATAGTACTCTATTGTGTGTTGGTGGATACTTTGTGATATTCAGCCTATTGTAGCAGTTCAGTGCACCATGTTTTCCAGAGCAAATCTGACATGGAATGGTACTGAGTTTCACCTTCCCTTGCTTCTAAATTTTTTCTGTCTCAATGACATTAATGCTCAGAGGATTTGCCACATTGGATCTAGATTTTCTGATTTCTATATCCATGAACATTGATTTCACCTCTCTATATGTAATATCATCCCTCCTTGCCGTAATATTTTGAATCAATGATTCATACTCGTCTCCTAATCCAGCCACCACTAGAAGTACCAGATCTGCATCATCTATTTTCTTTCCAGCAATTGACAATCCTTCCATAAGCATATTAATTTCAGCAATATATTCATTAAAACTTTTACCTCCCTTTTTGAGATTTTGCAACTTTTGATTAATTGCAAGAATCTGTGAGCGCGAGGAAGATGCGAATTCTTCTTGAAGAATTTTCCAACAGCCTGATGAGGTTTCGCAACTTGAAACCTCTGTGACCACCGACGCCGTGAGTGAAGAGAGTATCCAGCCCAAAATTAATTGATCCTGCTGGACAGTCACCGGCGTGTTTAATTCCACTTCTCCGAGGAGGTAAGGAATGAGACCATTACCTCTCAAAGCACCAAGGAACTGCGTCCTCCAGACAAAGTAATTGCCTTGATCCAATGCAACAGTCTTGGGAGATTTGATGATCACCACTTTCGTTGGAGTCTTCAACTCATCCCAAGCAGCATTTACCACACTTTTACCGGATTGTGCCATGATCGCGCAGCGGAATTTGATCAGAAGCAGCCGGAAAAGTGGATCAGCAACAAATCTCCCCGATCAGCAACCACAATTGGACTCAAATCCAGCGACTGATACCATATTGTTGTTATAATCAGAATGCGATTAGGAAATGGAGGAGAACAAATGTTCGATCCCTCCTAAAATGATATTCATCCCTTTATATACAATTTAGGAGGATTGAGACTTAACAGAATTATAACCGTTTCTGTTAAGTCTTATCCACTTAGAAAGTTCTAGAATTATATCCTAGCTTAAAGTAGTTATAAAAGTCATTAAAACTAATTACATAAAGATCCCTTATTATATCACTAATAAAAGTTATTTAATTTTTTAAATGCATTAAATAAACTCATGGGCTACTCTAAGCCAGGAATCCGCCCATGAGCCCGGATCAGCACATGGGACAGTGCATACAAACTATGGTGAGTATGGTCACCAGCTGCCAGGCCCAAGTCGAATCCCAAAATAGGTAAAATGATTCTTCTAAAGGAAAAAATTTCATATCTCCAAAATCTCCACTCCAGAGCTCTAGAGACCCTTCTGATGGATGGACTTGGAGTGATCGTCTGGTGGATGAATGCTTGGCATGTTTATTCGGATTAGTCATTAAATCTGATCCCCAAATCTTTATTTTTTTTGAAGCAATTAAATTTCATTAGAATAAGGCTAATGCCAAGTTTACAAAAATAGTGAATAGAAATAAAAATATAAGTAAAAAGAAATTAGCAAAAAACTCATTGACTCTCTCCCATTAGCTATGTAGTCTAGTTATACGGTAACTAGATACGCTGCCTCAGGAGGTTGGTCTCCCATACTTCCATCATAGATGTCTCCAAAGGGTGACAACAGCTCTTCTTGTAATACACTGAATCAAAGGAGAGACTGATGTCTTTAATGACCTCCTTAAGGACTACCTCAAGAGGCCTACTAATGTGCTGTCTATACCTTTTATTTCTTTCCGTCCATATATGCCACGACAAGCACCCAATAGCATTCCATATTAACCCCCAAGGGGGAGAGTTACGCGTAATCTTTTGTGCTGCCTCCGTCAAATCTCCTAATCTAATATCTGGACTGGATTGGGTGGGAACTGGAATATTCATCTGATCCCCAAATCATTTCGAGACAGAATTAGAGCAATTGTGTTAAGGCTTAAGCCACTTAGGAGATATAAGGGAGTGTGGAGCAATTTATCATCAGGAAATATAATCAATTACTTGCACTAACATTGTGTTTGTGTAGTGATTTTTTTTATATTGCAAATAAAATAAATAATAAACAGTACAAAAGGGGGATTAAATTAATTTATTGAATATAGAATAAGACCCAGTTTTTTTTGAAAGCAATTAAATTGCATTAAAATAAGGGCAATGCCTAAGTTACATAGAGTATAGAAATAAAAAACAGAAGTAAAAAGAAATGAATAAGAAGTTCATTGACTCTCTCCCATTAGCTATGTAGTTTAGTTATACAGTAACTAGATACGTTGTCTCAGAAGGTTGGTCTCCCATACTTCTATCATAGATGTCTCCAAAGGGTGACAGCAACTCTTCTTGTAACACTCCCTATCAAAGGAGAGACTGATGTCTTTAATGACATCCTTAAGGACTACCTCAGGAGGCTTACTAACGTGTTGTCTGTATCTTTTATTCATAGTTCAAAAAGCGACGCTAAAGCGTCGCTTTAAGCGGAAAAAGCGGCAAAGCGGTTTTTTTTGACCGCTTTGCCAAACGCTTTTTTCCATTGGGTTGTTGGGCCGGGTCGGGTCGGGTAAACGGGTTGGGCCAACCCGTTTACCCGTGTAGGGATAACTTAAATAGTTTTTTTTTTTTTCCCTTTCTACCCTAAACCCTCACATCCACTCAAACCGGCCAAGTAGTGGTGATCCCGGATGGAAGTATGGGATCCTTGCCGACCCAACAAAAAATAAATATGCAACTAGATGTTTATTTTGTGCTCATGTTTACAATGGTGGAGTGGCAAGGTTGAAGGCGCATTTGACCGGCGTGTCAAATGCGAAAACGAACGTCACGAAATGCCTTAAAGTGCCATACCATGTGCTTCGAGAGTTAGTCGAGCATATGAACTCGAAGAAGCCATCAATACCAGTACCAGTTATTGACGTTGAAGTGTCTACGGAAGAAAGCAACAAAAGAAAAAAGT
Source organism: Zostera marina (assembly GCA_001185155.1). Taxonomy (NCBI): domain Eukaryota; kingdom Viridiplantae; phylum Streptophyta; class Magnoliopsida; order Alismatales; family Zosteraceae; genus Zostera; species Zostera marina. The sequence goes on from LFYR01002171.1 coordinate 369,124, forward strand.
CTAGTGTGGCATCTACATCTAATTCTGGTTCCGTGAAGGTATACGGAAGCTTGGGTTTAGAAAAGGGACAAACTATTGAGAGCATTGTTCGTGATCGACGAACACATAAATTAAAGCAAAGTAAAATGGAAGATCTATTGAAGAAAGAAGAGATGAAACATGTACATGAGTACATTGCCAAATTCTTTTTTGACAACTCCATTGCTTTTCATGTGGCACAAAGTGAATCATTTGAGGTTATAAATTTTCCCATTCTTCCTTTATTCAATTATTGAATATCAAAACAATTTCAGATTCAATTGACTAGTATTAATCTATTGAATTGTAGTGTATGATGGAAGCGATCGGAAGGTTTGGTAGAAATTGCCGACCACCAACTGCATATAGTCTTGGAACTCCGTTAATGAACAACGAAGTTAAGACTATTAATATGATCAGAAAGACACATGAGGAAGCTTGGATAGAGAGTGGTTGTACTCTCATGTCTGATGGTTGGACAGATCGGCGTAGAAGGAATATTATTAACTTTTTGGTCAATTCGGTTGCGGGAACCTTCTACTTGCACTCAATAGATGCATCTAGCCACGATAAGACAGCTGAGTTCATTGCAGAAGGTCTTGAGAATGCAATGAAAATTATTGGACCTGAACATGTCGTACAGGTACTAATTATTCATTATAATTTCATGTTTCATTTTTTGGTAATTTCAAACAAATTGAAATATACAGATTTGCACGGACAACGCTTCAAACTACGTTCGTGCTGGAAAAATTTTGATGGAGAAATACAAGCATCTATTCTGGACACCGTGTGCCGCACACGTCATGGATCTGATTCTAGAGGACATAGGAAAGATCCCGCACTACAAGACTTGTATAAGAAATGCCTTGAAGATCACCACTCACGTTTACAACCATTCAACACTTCATAGCAAATGGTTAGAGGCGACCAAAGGAAAAGAATTGGTTCGGCCGGGGGTAACTCGTTTTGCAACCTCATACCTTACCTTAAAGAGCTTGCACGAACATTGTGAAGTCTTAAGGAAATTCAATTGGCGTCCATGGGTGAGGAAGGGAGATGGTTTAACGGTTGCAGATTTAGTTTGCAACACTAGGTTTTGGATGAATGTTGAAGATTGTCTGAAAGCATCAGAACCTTTACTTGTTGTGCTGAGAATGGTAGATAGTGACTCTAAACCGAATTTGTCATCTCTAGCGGCCGCATTTCTGAAGGCTAAGGAAGCGATAAAGACAAACTTCAAGAACATTGAAAGCGACTATATGCCAATTTTCAAAATATTGGAAACTCGTTGGTCTAAACACTTTCAATCTCCACTATTCAAAGCAGCAGCGTTCCTCAATCCAGCGGTCTACTACAAGATTAAAAGGTATTTCATAATGATATTTTTGACTAATGTTTCAATATCACTAAATTCATTGCTTATCGATTGTAGTACGGCTGGTATTCAAGAAGTGGCGTCTTATGAGGAGGCTTTTGAAGATTGTATGGAGAAGATGATTGATGATGACGAAATTAGAATGAAAGTTGTGATGGATACTGACTTGTACAAGACAAGACAAGGACGATTTGGCTCCTCAATCGCTAAATTGTCAGTTGACAAGGCGGAACCAAGTAAATATTTGATTTCTCCTTTGATTGACAATTAATCATGTCTGTCAAGTAACGATATTTTTTTTGTAGTTACGTGGTGGCGTACTTATGGAACTTCCACCTTAGAACTAAGAAAATTCGCAATGCGAATCTTAGCTCTCTGTGCCTCTGCGTCCAGTTGTGAGAGAAATTGGAGTTTATTTGAACACGTAAGAACTTAATTACCATTTGTAAATTAGGGTTATTTATCAGATATTAGGTCATCACCATAACCCTAATATACTATTTGCAGATCCATTCGAGGAAAAGGAATCGATTGAATTCCAAAAATTTGGATCGTCTGGTGTACATAACGTACAACAGGAAATTAAGTGAACGTACACAACGACACCGACAATTGGAATTGGAAACGAATGGCAAATTCGATCCCATAAGAGTAGACTCAATGAACTTCAATAGCGAGTGGATGACAGGCATAGAAGGGGCATGCGACGAGTTCGTCTACACCGAGGCAGATGGACTAACATGGGCGCAGGTGGAGGAAGCTTCAGGAGCTGCTGAACAACCGGGACCGTCAACAAGGAGTGGGCAAACCCGTGGATATACTTATGGAAGACAGAGAACTTCATTTGCAGATATGGGAACTGAATCCCAATATCGTTATGCCATGAATGAAATTGCGGAAATTATCAGAGAGCCTCTAGATAATATAGATATGCCATGAAGTAGATGCTCGTATAGATGATTAGACTTTAGATAATGATTTTGTTTTGGATGATTCAAATAACTTGGATGTATTTGTTTTGGATGTGTATTTTTAAGATGATATACAAAAATTATCAGGTTTATATATATTTTTTAGGTAATTATACATGTACAGGTTTTGGAAAAATTATATATATAAACAGGGGTATATATGCAATTTTTAAAAAAATTGCAAATATTTACACATATGCCACTACCGCTTTGACCGCTTTAAGCGACGCTAAAGCGGTCAAAGCTGAAAAAGCGCTCCCTGGAAATTGGGAGCGCTTTCCGCTTTTTGGAACTATGCTTTTATTATTTTCCGTCCATATATGCCACGACAAGCACCCAATAGAATTCCATAATAGCCCCCAAAGGGGAGAGTGATGTGTAAATTTTACGTAACCTCCGTCAAATCCTCCAGTCTAATATCTGGACTGGATTGGGTGGGAACTGGAATATTCATTATTTTCCTAAAGACGAGATTCAGGTGCTCAGTCAACGGAAATAAGAGAGATTTGGAATAAGAACAGTTTAAGAAAAGATGACTTCTAGATTCATCTTTCAGATTGCATAACAAGCATAAGGCACTTGCTCTCCTACTTATAAAGTTTTCTTCACTTTTTTATTATTTTCCTTTCCTTCAAACCGTCAGAAAAAGGAAAAAAAGATGGCTAGAATTCGGCCTGTTTTGTCGGATTCCGGCCATCCTCGATTTTTTTTTTGTAATGTAATGCCTTTTAGAAATAAGTTGGCCGGTATATAAGCAATTTTCGTAAATATCGTAAATATTTACGAAAAATGCCACTGGCGCTTTAAGCGCTATAAAGTGGGCTAAAGCGCCCAAGGCGGAAAAAGCGCTTCCTGGAAAATGGAAGCGCTTTCTACTTTTTTGAACTATGCTCCCAGATATGATATGGGTAAACTTTTAACAGTATATCCTAAGATGTCATGCAATGATTGGTCTTTTGCGCAATAAGACCCAGTTTCATTGGATCTTTTGTATATAATAAAAAAGGTAGTGAATAGAGCTGTAGAGAGTCCACTTAACAAATAAAAGTATAAATATATATTAAATTGATTATTGAACATGAGTATATTTAGAACTTTTTTCATTTTATCCCAAGTTTCGTTTTTTTATCCAAAATTTTCTACTTCTGTGTAACATTTTCTTTTCAATATCATGTAGTATTCAATTCATCCTCATGATGAAGTTCGGACAAAGGCTATTCGATTGGTAGGGAATTCAAGAAGCAATAAAATTTTCCATTCATTTTTTGATTCAATTGATTATGTATCCTTTATTGAATTATGTATCCTTTCTTAGGTGGCAAACAAGTTATACCAACTTAGCTATGCAACCGAAGAAATCGAGCAGTTTGCCAAATCAAAATTGCTTTCACTCATTGATGATAAAGTTCATGATGTTATACTATCACCTACCGATTTCAACGAACAGAGGACTGAAGTATAACAAATAATTTTTCTACATGTTTTTATTTTGCATCTTTAATTTCGCTATTTGACGTAGCATTTTTTAATGGAAATGTCCATATTGTTTTAATAGTATTTCTTCACGGTTTGAGAGAAAAGAAAGAGAAAAGAACTCCTAAAAGGTTCTGCCTGAGCATAGATATAAAAAAAGCATTTGGATATTTGATATCGTCAAATGGGAAGCTATTATATATTTATATCCACCCTTAGGGTCCTAGGATTCTCCCCTCTTTTTATTCGGATCATTTAGAATATTTTCTGCATCTTTCTCTGTATTGATTAAAGGATCTCTCTCCCACTCCCACTTTCAAAAACATTGAGGAATTAGGCAAGGAGCAAGGTTCTGGTTGCACGTATTTGTGCCTTTGAAGGGAGATGCACCAGACGCATCTCCCTTAGCAGGATCCTATCCGGATCCGGCCCTGAAATAAATAAAAACAGGTCAAAAAAATAATTTATTTTAAGACCTTATATTTTTTATAAATATTTTTATGCCAAAAATTTATATATTGCTCCATCAAATAAATTATAGTGTTACAATCAATTATAGGGTATTATAATAAATATATGTATTATAATAAAAGATACATGAATATCCCTTATTTTTTAAATATTTACAAAAATGCCACTCGCGCAAAAGCTCGTAAAAGCTTCATTTCGTGGTGCATCTTACAGAGGCACATCCTGAACCATGGCAAGGAGACCCCTATCATCCATTCTCTTTGACAAGGTAATAGACATCTTGAGCATACTCGTTGAAAGGGAGGTTAGGGAGAAAAGGATGGATACATACCATGTAAATGGAGCCATTTCCATCACTCACCTGATCTATGTAGATGTCTGGATGATGTCCTGATCTTTTCTAAAGCCAACCCAAAATCCATCATAAACTTACTAGTTGAGTTTATCCACTTCTCAAGCATGGAGGTAAACACAACTACGAGCTTCTATGCCTTTTCCAAAATTTGTGAAGATAATTCTGATTTCCAAAACATACAAGGCTAGTAGGCTTCTGATGTAGCCCATTACAATGATCTACAAGGTCATTGGCTCGAGTTGGCTCGAGCCATGGCTCAGTCCCTTTAATTGGATTGACCAACTCCCAATGTGGAATTTCCACTCTTAGACATTGGGAGTATAAATAGGAGTAGACTCAAAAAGGAGGGCAGAATATTTTCCAAAGGTGAATTACTATACTTTCTCTCTCTCCTACTTTTCTCTAGGATTTTGCGATTCTTGCTTATTTTCCTCATCGGATCAGGTGGACTCCTATCTGATTTTCCTTATTCTACTAGTGGATTCTAGTGAAACTATAGGTGGATTCCAATAGATCTCTCCTTGCTGAATCTGAAGTGCTGGAATTTTCAGATTTTCTACATTCTTGATACTTGAGGTATTTTTTATATTTTCCATTGATTAATTGCTCCATTAGCTTCACAACCAAAGGACTCTTCATAACCAACCTTGGGCTCCCCATCACGTGAAAGAAAAATTCTTTCAACCAATGTTGAGGTTTTTTTAATAATGGAAGGTACCTTTCTATTCGACATACCTTCCATGTTTATCACGGAGGTCTTAGACAACCCAAATTGCATTACTAGCCACTCACAAAACCCCTGCCTTGTCTTAAAGTCAGTTTTCCATTCGTCCCCACCTCTTATTCTGATCCGGTGGTAGCCACTTTTCAGACCAAGCTTAGAAAAAATTGGCACATGAACATGATAATTCATCAATCAATTCTTCCAGTCTAGGAATTGGAACACGATATATGAAAGTTATGTGATTGATTGCACGACTGTCTACAAACATTCTCCACTCATCACTATTCTTTGGGACCAGCAATACAGGTACTGCACATGGGCTTATATTTTCCATCTGTAACTGTAAAATATCAGCTTCTTTAGGTCCTAATCTGTAGTGAGCCAGATTAGGCAGTGAAGCTCCCGGAACCAGATCTATTCTATGGTCCATCTCCCTCACTAGTGGTTGTGAACTGCCTTGTTCTCCTATCACTGTAGGAAACTTTTCCAGCAACTGTTCAACATTTGCTGGAATTGCCCCCCTCTGACACTAATGCCAAGCCTTGCAATTCACTTTGTAATTCTCTTAAAAAAATTCCTTGTTTTGTATTAATAAATTTGGTCTGTCAATTTCTGACTGTCTCTGGGGGTAATGGTAACAGTGCGACCCTTTTGTCATTTATCCTAATAAAGCTTTTTAATGTGACCATGCGGTCATGCGATGGCCCTGGTCGCATACCGCCTGGGGCGCCTAGGCGTCGCATAAAATCAGGTGGAAAATTGTAATATTTTCCCTGCATTTATAGAAATTTGCAATAAATACCTGTAATTTTAGGAATATTTATAGAAAATATATATAATATTGGTTTAGGGTTAGGAATGAGATCGATCGCGGATTTCAGGAGCAGTTCTGCAAAATCGAAATCTTGAAATCGCGAGTAGAGAAAGTAGACAAATCTATCTCAAATTGTGAGCAGTGGAATCGCGAACAGTGAATTGCGAGTAGTGGAGAATCGTGAGCAGATCAGATAACAAGTCATGTGCATTTCCGTAATCCCTATTTCCTCTTAAATAAATGGGTAAATGGGTTAGGGTTTAGGATGTGCCTAACCCGTCCAGCGCATGAAGTGATGCAGCCAATCTCCAAAGATCGGATCAATGTAAGGGAAGAGAAGAAGAGTAGAGCATCTTCTCAGATCTGAAAATAGAGAGATCTTGGAATCCACCAAGAAAAGAACAAGAACAGCAATAGGAAAAGAAAAGCAATAGTAAAAGTGGAATAAAGAGAGTAAGACAAGAAGGAGAATATTACCTTGATTTCAATAACACGATTAATAATTCCTCCTTCCCTAGGGCCCATTCCTTTTATACTAACACCATTGGTAAATGGGCAGTCCAATGGTGTGTGTCAAGTCCTTTTAATTAAAATAAGGATTGGCTTGACCCGGGTCAAGCCAATTAAGATCTGCCTTTCTAATTAGGACTGTATCATGAAGGCAAATGCCTACATGCGCTGGACCGCATGACTGCCTATGCGACGCCTAGGCGTCGCATGAAAAAGCTTGACCCTAATTACATATTGATTTAGGTGCCGTCTGGGGTTGGCATCTACATCAAACTGCCAAGGCCTCCCTAACAGAACTTGTGTGGCATCCATGTCCACCACATCACAGTTAACTATCCTTTTATAATTTCTTCCAATAGACAATGGTACTTTGCAAGTTTTTATTTATTTTCGCTGCATCTCCATTGCAAATCAAGCCCTTAATGTAAGGGTTTGGGTGATTTTCCATGGCCAGCCCCAACTTTTTTACAATCTTCTCAGCTATTAAGTTATCAGTACTTCCATTGTCAATAATTATCTTGCACACCCTCCGATTAATGGTCCCTCTGATCCTAAACAGATTTGATCTCTGAGTTTAAGTCAGGCTTGTGGAGTACATGACAAGACCTATGTACTAGACAAGATAGTTCGTGATCTTCATCTGGAGGTTATTCCTCATCTGGATCAGATGCTGGTGCTACTGTTGACTGTTTCTCATAGACTCCGCTCCCTTCAATTAACCTCAATTCCCCTCTTTGGATAATTGTTGGACTTATGTCCCATTTCTTAGCAGTGGCAAACTGGCAACACTTAATTTTATTCAACACTAGAATATTTGGAATGGTATTTTCTGCCACATTTTCATACATTGATTCTTTACCTTTTGGAATATATAATAAACCCTTCCCATTATCTGCTCCTGATTTGCTTGTTGAAGGCATTGAGTTGTATGAGCTGTACCTACTTGCTTGCTGCTCCAATCTTTCTGCTAAATTTATTGAATTCATTAAACTATACTGTGGGTTAGCTGTAAAAAATATTTTCATCCTTTCTCAGGTTAGTAATCTGGATACTTGTATTAGTGGTTCTCAAAATTCTGAACCTTCTTTTTCTGGAAGTGACTCTACAAGGAGTTCCCAATTTAATGTATCCACGTCTCAAGCTCAACAATATACTTCTCTTTTCTTTGCTTTATGCAAAAAGGTACGTGTCATGTTTTCTACCATAATTTTATTTTTAATAATTTACTGCCATTTTACTGTGTACTGTTCTTCCTTTTTAATTCAGAAAGAAGCTTATCTTCAAATACTATTTGATGTTTATGGACGGGCTCCAAAATCTGTTAAACAGGTACCGAAAAATTGTAAATTTTCTTCACCCTTGTTTAAATATTTTTATTCTTAATGCTAATTTCTAAAATTATAGGCTATTCACCGGCATATTCCACTTCTCATAAGAAATGTTGGAAAATTATATTCTAATCTTCTACGTATAATATCTGATCCACCAGCGGGAAGCAAAAATCTTTTAATGTTGGTAAGAACTTATCTCTTTATATTATATTATAGGGTAATCATTAGGTAATGACTTTGTTAATGAGTAGTTATTATTAAAATTGCTTTAATGATCCCTTTGGAGTAGTTATATTTAGCTAATGACGTAATAAGTTAGATTTTTAGTGATCCAATACCAATGGTAATTGAAATCTATTTTGTAATCCTTTTTATAGGGCATTGCCCTCATGGAATGATGTACGGTTCATACCACTAGTGTTTGGATACTCACATTCACTATCATTCCGATCTCATCTCTCTTATCAGTTTTAGTTAAGAATTTTTTTTTATAAAGATTGAAATTTCATTAGATATTGAATTCTTTGGTAGGAATATGAGAGAGCTGAATAGATCCAAAGTGGTCGAGTTTAGGCCCCTACCTCACCGGAAATGAAGGGCAATTTTGAAGCAATTTCTACTCACCTTAGTTTTTTTGAGGCAATTTTGTTTTACATTAATTAAGATGAAGGGCAATGCCCAAATTAAACTGGAGAATAACAAATAAATAAAAACATGAAAATGAGTGCTAGGCTCATCTTGACACTTACCAATCGTCCATGTTGCCAAATGTTAATCAGGTTGTCTGCCTCATAACGTTGGTCTCCCATGTTTGAATTGTGCTAGTCTCCAAAGATGACAAACCGACAACATCTCTTCTTAAAGCATTCAGGCGTAAAGGAGAGGCTGATGTCATTCTTTACTGGAGTTATGAATGGCAACAAAGGTTCTTATGGATATAGAGGTGAAGAGGTTGAGATGGATGGTGGGTTTTTTTGGAGAAAGATGTGTAAGACACTAAGACCACACTAAAAAGTTAACATGCAATGCCACAACTGGATTTTTCACCCTCCTATCAATCAATTCAATCGTCCATTGTGAAGCTCTAAGATTCTGCTCCACAAACTCTAGTTTAGTAGTTATTCTTTAGTCGTGAATCCCACATCCCATTTTTTTTAAAGGGTGCAACACGAAAACATTCCAAGACCTCACCCATCTCAGTGGAGTGAGAAGTGCCTATCGTCGCTTGATTACCTCCCCAAGATCGACACTCCCTCACAATGTGTGTGGTCTTCGATTTACCTAGTTAGACGATTAGGAAATAAAGAAGCAAAGAAGCAGAAATCTTAAACAATTCCTATTGGAAATTAGCCAATATTTCCATCTCTGCACAGCCTTGGCATGATATTAGATCGGGAGACCACATTGAAATCTGTCAGAAATTCACACACAACCCCACTATGAGGCCTGTTTTAGAACTCCATTGGTTGTATTGCTTGACACCTCTGGTCTGAAAAGAACAAAAGGCTAAAGCAACACACCTTGAGACTCCTAGAAGTTTAATGGGAGAGAGTCAATGAGCTTTTGCTCATTTCTTTTTTACTTCTGTTTTTATTTCTATACTCTATGTAAATTGGGCATCGCCCTTATTTTTTTAATGAAATTTTAATTGCTTCAAAAAAAAGACTTCTAGAAGTTCTCGCCATAGCTATCATTCGGGAAATTGGCTTTGAGAAGACATGTTGCTCACAGTTGGAAATAGACACTATGCAAGTTTAGGAGACCAACCTCTTGTTGTTACTTAACTAGTGGTAAGGCCACAACTTTTCTTGGTTTTCATGTTCAGAGGATCCCAATAATGTACTCCCTCCGTAGCAGGTAAAATGAAAACCCAAAATCAATGTTGGAAACTCATCCAAATCATTGAGAAACTCCCAGCAAGATGGAGTGGGTAATGCTTTTTTTTGATAAAGTTGAATTTTCATAAAAAATGAAATGGGCCTTGCCCAGATTTACAATATACATAATAGAATCCCCTTAACAAACAAGAACTGCACAAGGCAAGCTATGTCCTCTAGGGGAGAGCAATAGACAACAAACAGAAACAGTAGAAAACATGCAATGCAAACAGAAAAAATAATCGAATCTCTATCCAATGTCTAATAATATTTGCTTCATCCAGGCCCTCAAAATAAATCTTAGAATGCTTCCTGACCTCAGCAATGAGAGCCTGTCCTTAGGGATTGGATACAAATACAATTAATCACATCCCCCAATTTGATATCCCCGTCCCAAGGTACCTGTAAATTCACATTCTTCCATACAATATGATTAGTAAATTCATAGCAAGCTAGGAGTATGTGTCTAGAATATGGACAGTTAAAGAAAATGTGACTGATGGTTTCAAGCTCCTCATTACAGAGGATACATTAACTGGGAGCAGGGATGACCCATGTCCTAAGGGTGCAGAATGATGGAAGGTACCCCCACCTCAACCTCCGCAGGAAAACAAAAAACTTGGTAGGTTTTTTTGGACCAGATTCCTATGGTTAGGGAATCAGGTTGCCTAGGAGTGGGTAATGCTTACCATATGGGAGAAAGATACATTTGGTTAATTGAGTTATTGCAGGAAAATATACCTATTGGACACAAAGAACCACTCTCTCTACTTCCATAGTTAAGAAAGTCACTTACCAATTTATTTGTTGGATAGAAGGAAGTAAATAATCACATGGTCAACCCAGTCCAAGAAGGAGGGGGAACTTTGAATAAGGAATTTTGAATTTTCCAATGATCGCAAAGGCTGTGAACATAAAGAGAGCAACCAATTTTTGGAGCCCAGAGACATCAATCAACACAAAATGGATGAAAAATAGGTATGTGAAGAACCAACCACTAGAACTCATCCATATTAGACCTACTGTGGATCCAGCACTCTGGAAACACCTAGTAACTAAGAGAAGAAATCCAAGAGGTTTTAGAATGTGATGCAAATAATAGACTAGTTTGGAAAATAGGTAACCCTAGTACCAACTTAGGAAGCATTGTACAATCTATTAGTGTATAAAAGATAGATTTTGGATGTATACTACTACACTGCATTTACTGTTGTAATTTGCATATATCCCACAACTACTGATGACTATATGCATTCATTTAATTGCATATATGTTTGTATAGTTGTATATGCATTCGATATATTGAGATATTTGCAAATGAGAAATCCTGTTGTAATTTAGATATACTGCACAACTTCTGGTACCTAGTTGCATTTATGGCATGCCTATGACACTGAATTGTTTGTGTTATGTTTATCAATATATACAATTAGCTCACAGGAGCATATGCAAATGAGAAATGCGGTTTGGTATTATAATAATTATACACAAGGAGTTGTAATGTTCATATTCTTTATAGTTTATTTTTCTATTAATATTTTCTTAGATTTATGCATATCAATTTTGATATTGATCTTTACTTTTTTGGAAGGTTTTGCAAATATTGACTGTAGAAACAACCCCTTCTGCGGAATTGATTGCTACTGTTAAACATTTATTTGAGACTAAATTGAAGGTTTATATATTTCTGGCTTGACTGATTTATATTTTGAATTTGTTTTTGTTGTATAATTCATCCATCAATGCTTGAAACTATTATATATTCTTTTTTTAGGATGCTTCTGTTATGATTCCATTGCTATCATCACTATCCAAGGACGAGGTTTTCTCTTCTCTCTCAAATATATTTTAGGGAATTATGGTCTTCATAGTCCTTTCCAAATATGCATGAAATACTTATGATATCGATAATGGTTTTCTAATCATTTTCTTTTTTCTAATGTTATGATATCAGGTATTGCCTATTTTTCCTCGACTTGTTGATCTTCCCATAGAGAAGTTCCAGACTGGACTGGCCCGCATATTAGAGGTAAGTAACTTCTACATTCATATTCTGTTATTATTTTTTCCTGAACTTATATAATATTTTTTTTGCAAAAGGTATATTTTTCATTTAATGAAAATACAGTTTAAGCCAACATAACAAAACAAAAGAACCAAAATGACAACTAAAATTTAAATTTTTCTACCTATAGCACACTACTATGTGTACTTCCATGATGTAAGCATCAAGGAACTAGACTCTCAAATGATTATAGACTTATAGTTTTATCTTCATATGTTTACAAATTTTTATATCCTTTATAGCTTCTTTTGCATTTTTTTTTGTTAAGTTATTTTATTGGAATATATAATTTATTTACAGATGTGCTTGTAATGTAATCTAGCTACTATGCTAGACTAATTACTTGTAGTTTAAAAATTATCTTTTGCATATATATATGAGATGATATATCAATTGCCACTTCATTAATCATGTCAAACTACCTATCTCCTATGTGGGTTGGAGGAGGAGACAGTGCAACATCTTTACTTTAATTGTCAATACTTCAGGCATCATCTACTAGATTCCACTAGTTGCCCCAATAATGTTATATGGTCACTCGTGGGTGAGAAGTCAGAACCCCCCTCCCCTCTCTCAGTAGACATTAGGATAGGGGATATTATGGAAACAATTCAAAAACTCACTCACAAAGCTAGTTGTTGGGGCTTACATTGGCTGATATTTTTTTTGAAGCCATTGGCTGATATTAGCCTCACTCTCTTGACACATATGGTGTGAAAGGAACAGGAGATTAAAACAACATACCCTAAGTCCCCCAGAAATTGTAAGCAGAGAAATCATTAGGGATGTGAGAGTCCAGCCTCTTGAGGCACCAGTCCCTAGCTAGTTAGTCATGATTACAACTATATAAGAGAGCGACAATGCTTTTATATGTTTTTACTTATATATTTATATCTTATGTATCTGCATTTCCCTACATATGTAATCTTGGGCTCTGTCCTACCTACTCTCAGTAATGAAAACTTTAATTCATCAAAAAAAAATCTAAGGTTGGAGGGCTGTGGTTTCTCATCTCAATCATCTACTATAATATGTAAGGTCACGTCGTGCTTTAGCTTGCTTTTGCACTAGTGATATTTTTGTAAATAATTACATTAAGTTGGGGAATACACATATTTTTAAAAAATAGCAAATATTCCTGAAAATACTTTTTTTTTGAAGCAAACCTGAAAATACTTAATAATACTTAAAAATTAGAATAATCCATACAAAATAGTAATAGTCATTTACTGAAAATGCAAATGCAAATACAAAATCAAGAAGTTCAAGTGTTTAACAAGTTTAATAAAATAGCAAATACGAAATTAAGAGTATCTTTAATTTAAGGATCATTTTAGTGGAATCCACCAAAAATAAAATCTAAGGATCATTTTGCTTTCTCTTTTTGGAGTGTAGATCAAAGGTTTAGGTTTATCTTCAGCTTAAGTAGTAGTACAGCAACTCAGCAAGTCTGGGATGTTAAGAAGTTGGAGAGTACAAGTACCTTCTGCTTGCTTGCTATGCAATCTGGAAGATGAAACTAAGAGTCATTTTTTCTTTACCTGTTCTTATTCCAGATCTCTCTTAATTCCGTTGGCGGAGCATCTGAATCTCGTCTTCTGGAAAATAATGAATATTCTAGTTCCCACCCAATCCAGTCCAGATATTAGATTGGGGGATCTGACGGAGGCTGCGCAAAAAATTACACGCCACTCTCCCTCCCCCTTGGGGGCTACTATGAAATGTCATTGGGTGTTTGTCGTGGCGTATATGAACGGAAGAAACAAAAGATATAGACAACACGTTAGGAGGCCTCCTGAGGTAGTCCTTAAGGAGGTCATTAAAGATATCAGTCTCTCCTTTGATTCGGAGTATTACAAGAAGAGTTGTTGTCACAGTTTGGAAACATCAGACATCTATGATGGAAGTATGGGAGACCAACCTCCTGAGGCAACGTATATAGTTACTGTATTCTGTATAACTAGACTACATAGCTAATGGTAATGGGAGAGTGTCAATGGGCTTTTGTTTATTTCTTGTACTTCTGTTTTATTTTTATACTCTTTCTTTGTAAATTGGGCATTGCCCTTATTTTTAAATAAAAAATTTAATTGCTTCAAAAAAAAAACTCAGCAAGTCTGCCCTATATAGAGATGAAAGAAAAGAAGTTAATGAATCTCTACTCCAATTTGGATTTTATTTGAATCACAATGGAATCCACCAAGATTACTCAGATCTGATCGGAAATAGGAAGAACAGAAGAAAAAAAGGTAGATGAACAGTTAAGAGGAAGAGAAAGAAAAGAAAGAGAAATACCTTCACGAATATCAAAATAACTATCCCTATTGCCTGGTTCACTTGATCTTTATACTCACAATGTGGGTAGTTTACAACCTCCTCATTGTGAGTCCAATTGCTTCAGAGGCGAAGCTCAATGGCTCGAGCCATCTCGAGCTTGTTCAGGGGTGTGTGCTCAATTAATTGGGGCCCGAAGTTAATAAGTCCAGAATTACGGGCAGACTTGTAATGGGCAGAATAACTTGAAACCTTTGTTTTTTTGCAAATATTTAAAATTTTCATTAAAGTTAATGAAGGGGCAATGCCCTGAAATACAATTGAATAGAAAAATAAAAATGCGATGGGGTTTATATTGTGGTTTCCACTATATCAACCTTCTCCTATCTAGCTATCCTTTCTAGTGCTCTAACTAAGAATTAAGACTCAGGAGGGTTGTCTCCCAAACCTACATAATAGTCATTTCTTAAAGTTGTCCTTCTCCTTGAAACCCCTTTTATTACTGAAGAACTAAGATGCTCTGTATCAAGTCGAGCTTGATCAATCAATTCAATCCTAGTTGATGGCCCCATTACTCATTTTCTCCAATCTCCTCCTCCATCTCGGACCAAGTGAGGCCTTCTTCGCCATACACAGACTCATTGCATTGTCATATTTCGTCGAGCCACTTTCAAGCTTGTTTCTTTTGAATCTCTCCACCAATTTCATGTTGTAGTTGATGCAAACGAGATTATCTAGTTGAAACACACTCAACCAATTTCTATTCTTTGTGTGAAACTGCAAACGATACTTGAGATCAGAATTTTAAAATATACTCCAATTTTAAAAGGTGCAAGGTAGACATCTGATGTAGCATATATGCTTCATGGTGTCTCTAATTGTGCTCTGGCATATGCTGAGAGCACAATTAGCCTTAACAAGTCATGCAGGAGTCCTATGCTGCAGCAGGACTATATCAAGGGAGCTCTCCACCTATTGAGATGGTATATATAGTAAAGGAATAACGGGGGGAGCAAATTAATTATCATCTTTTACTTTTCCAGGTATTATTCTCTTTTCCATTTTCTTCTCGATTGCTATTTTCTTCTTTGAGATCTGGTGGAATCCAGATTTGATGCAGAGCATCTAGTCAATAGTAACCCCAATGCACATTCTAAGCACATTGGGATGAGTATATTACAATGGATGTGTGGTGGGCCTAACCAAGGTTGGGCCTCACAACCTTCTATCTGAAAGGTCATCACACTCACATCATGAGGGCTGTCCATCACCCATGATGTGAGTATAAATATGATGGACCTCACTTGGGAAGGTTGCCTTTTGCTTTATTGAATTCTCAAGGTATTACCTATCTCCTCCTTTGATCTACTTTATTATCGTCTACTGTTTCTCCCTATTTCTTTCCTTAATCTCTGTGATAATCCTTCTAGATCTCATCTTCTTCTTTGCTGATCTTCTTGGTGGACTCCAAGACTTTGACACTACTGTTTTCCCGGTTGAAAATCTGAATTTTCAACTTTATTGTATTGAACATCCGATCTTGCATTAAGATTCGACATTATCCTTTTTTTTTTTAAGGCGATTTTGATTAAATAAAAAATTAAAAGATTACAAATCAATTAACTAAACAACTAAAAGTAGATAAGATGTATGGAATAGATGTAGCGTGCTAGTCTTCGGCTTGAAAGTCAAAAACCAATAACGAGTATCTTCTGATAGTTGTATCTGTCGCTCGTCGGAAGTGGAAAACTGTTGCTCGCGAAATGATCTCACTCGCGGTCACTGGGAGGCGTTTTCGACATTATCCTAATCAGTAGAAGATCCTTTCAATCATAGTTCGAAAAAGCGGAAAGCGCTCGCAATTTCCAGGGAGCGCTTTTTTAGCTTTAACCGCTTTAGCGTCGCTTAAAGCGGTTAAAGCGGTTTAGCTATATATAACCCTAAATAGCTAAAGTGGTTATCTTAGCTAAATATAAACAGATATATCTTTAGCTATTTAGCTAAAGCGGTTAAAGCTTTAACTTCCCATTAATAGACACGTATTATTTAGCTAAAGCGGTCAAATAAGATAAATAACACGTGTATGAGATAAATAAATACCTCATTAATGGTCCAAAAAACACATTATAACATTCTGGAATAAAGCGTTTGGCAAAGCGGTCCAAAAAAACCGCTTTGCCGCTATTTTCGCTTAAAGCGACGCTTAAGCGTCGCTTTTTGAACTATGCTTTCAATCTTCTAATTCGTAATTAAAGTTGCTTACATTTGCCAAAGTACTCCAATTTGTTTCGCAACTTGAAGCGGAGCAACATAAAGAGAAATTCTTGTAGCAATTTTTCTTAAATCAGAAGTTAAGTTTCAAGGCCTAATAAATTCCATCATTGGAGTGGATGAATAGTAAGTTCCATCTTACTTGCTTCATCTGCCCCAAATATTCCAGCTTTCTCCTTATATAAGCACGAGTCGGCGAGGATCCTCTTCTTGAGTGTATGTTGCTTCTATCTGCGATTTTTTCCTTTGCATATCACCATATGTGCCAGCATAAGGTTCCAATTACGTTCCATAACAAGCCCGAATTGGAGTATGATGTGTTAGCTTTTGGCATGCCTCAGTAAGGTCCCCTAACTTGATATCTGGGTGGTTTGTGCCTATGGTAAGGATTTTCCAGAAGATGTCATTTAGGTTTTCTATCAGGGGGTAGTATGACTCTGGTGTAGGTGTGAGAGTTAATTCTGTTGAGATTAATTGCAATTATTTCAACGAGCAGTTAATTAATTACCAAGGGAGGTATAAGATAGATGGAGAATATGCCTCATGGGCTCAATAACACTTATTGGGCTGGCTGAGGGTTAATTTACAATTATATCCATAGTTCAAAAAGCGGAAAAGCGGTCAGCTTTTCCATTGACCGCTTTTTCAGCTTTGAGCGCTTTAGCGCGCTTAAAGCTGAAAAAGCGGTAGTGACATATTGTAAATAATTGTAATTTTTTAAAAAATATATATAAACCTGTAATTATTCAAGACATCATCCAAATTATTTGAAAAACATTTACAAGTCATATAACCTAATCATCTAGACGTGCACCAATATCTATATTATCTCTTAAAATTTCTTCCATTTCATTCATGCAATGATGAAATTGGGATTCAGTTCCCATATCTCTAGGGTTTTGGAAGAAATAGAAGTCAGAGTGATCAAGGAAATTAGGGTTTTATTAGAAGGGTATTGGGTTTATATAGTTAGATAGAAATTGGAGGGGTAGGAAGGGAAATTAAAATAGTTTAAGTTATTTCACATGGGTAATGGGTTGTCCCAACCCAATAACTCAACCCGACCCGACCCGATAACCCGACCAGAAAAAGCGTTTTAGAAAGCGGTCCTGGAGGACCGCTTTAAGCTAAAAAAGCGACGCTTAAAGCGTCGCTTTTTGAACTATGATTATATCAGTGGAAGCTTAGCTGTTTTTATATGTAAAAAAATGGGTAAGGTCATAAAAGTAAATTATATATTGCATGGTTTTACATGCAATCGCCTAGGCGATCTCTAGCACATGTAGGTGATTGCCTTCATGCGCTAGGAGATACAACCAAATACCCATTAAATCTCTTTAAAAAAGAGGGGGGTTAGGGATTTAAAATCTTATTCCCTAATTTTTCTCCAATTTCTCCCATTTTCCTCTCTTTTCTCCCAAATTTCCAGCCACCTCTTTTTCAGCCAACCTCCTCCAGCGACCGGCAATCTCCGGTGAACGTCGCAAGGCGATTCCGGTGACCTCCGGCAAACATCGTCCAGCCTGCTCCTGTGAACCTTGACCTCTTCCACTTCGGTCAGCCCTACTTCCCACTCCGGTCAGTCCTAATTCCCACTCCGGTAAGCCCCCTATGTTTTATGCAAAATTCCCCTCATGTGTTAAGCGACGCATAAACGACCTAGGCATTCATGCGACCCAATCCATCACATGAACGCCTACTCGTATGTAAAAGCTTGATATACAGAGAAAGCTTCAACTTATAACTTGTTAGAATTATAATAAACCTTATAATGTGTTACACCTACTAACTTGGAAAATAACAACTTACTAAACTTCAGGGATCTGCACATACTGGTCCAGCATTATCACCTGCTGAAGTGTTGATTGCAATTCATAATATTGATCCTAAAAAGGATAATGTTCCATTGAAGAAGGCAAGTTATTCATGCAGTCATGCTCCATTTCATATATCTTAGCAAATTTCGTATATTTAGTAGAGATTTTTTATTTATTTTGTAGGTTATGGATGCTTGCACAGCATGTTTTGAACAACGTACGGTTTTTACCCAGCATGTTTTAGCAAAATCATTGAAGGATCTGGTATTTTAAAATACTAAATAAGATCATATTTATTTTAATCATATGGATTTTACCCAGCAAGTATATTTGCTTTTGGTGGATGTTTTTCTCTTAGCTTCTAATTTTTTTTACAGGTAGACCAAATGCCTCTTCCTCAACTGTTTATGAGGACTGTTATACAAGCAATTAGTGCTTTCCCTACTCTGGTAATGAAATATGAATATCTCGTACATTCTCTGGATTTGTTTTATTTGGTTTGGAAAATAATGGAAGATCTGTGATCTGCTTTTGGCATAAAATTAGGCCTGTCAATCGGACGAATTCGGTCCGGATACTCATGTATCCGAATTCGAATTTATTTAGTATCCGGATAATCCGAATTTGTCTGATTATTATTCGAATTTTAAATTCCGTATCCGAATTTAGTTTGAATAACATTTACAAAAAAAACAAAAAATAATATTTTACTTATTTTTTTAATAAAAACCCCTGTAATACTTTAAACATATAAATCCAGCACAATTTAACATATAAATATTAAATCGAATTATAAAAATTATTTTATATTTATATACTTATAATTATCCGAATTCGTTTAGCTTCGGATAGTATTTTAAGTATCCGAATTCGATGATCCGAATACGAATTTCAGATATCCATTGACTGGCCTACATAAAATATCGTTAATATTAGAAAATCTAATATATTTATCAGAATTCGTATCCGAATTCGATTAAGCCTAAACGAATTCGAATACGAATTTCGGATATCCATTGACAGGCCTACATAAAATATCGTTAATATTAAAAGATCTAATATATTTATCAGAATTCGTATCCGAATTCGATTAAGCCTAAACGAATTTCGAATATCCATTGACAAGCCTACATAAAATATCCTTAATATTAGAAGATCTAATATATACATCTGGCAGAAAAAAATCCAAAAATTTAAAGAGATTAAGGATAAAGTGTTTTAACTCAGAAGGATTTTAATTTTTGCATATCAAGAAGATTGGTACTAAGTCCAGCTTGACATTCAGTATTCCCATAAAATGCTTAAATATTCTAAGTTCTAACCTTTATTGTCAATATTTTTCAGGTTGATTTTGTTATGGAAATCCTCTCTAAGCTTGTCGTTAAACAGGTAAACTATGTAAAAAAATTTGTAGTAGTTTCCGTTAGAATAGGAGAGGCAATGCTGAATTACATTGGAAAAGTTTAAAAACAACGAAATAAGAAATAAGGGATCTGGAATATGTACAATTGAAAAATTGGTTTCTTGATTCATCTCCAGAATTACATAAAGATAGGTGGGAAGAATAGAAATACCCCTACCCTTAACTTCATTAATATGTATTAAGGTGCCCTCATTTAATCCTCCATAATATGGAGAATTTGATTGGTATATGGAGACCATATACCATTTGCAAGTTGATATTTATGGCTCTTATCTTCAATTATCTCACAGATTCCCCTTAATTTTTTATATGGGGTCTCTGATCTCCATATCACTGTATAGTTTGCTCTATAATCTGGAGATGAGTTAATCAGCTTCCTAGTGCCAATTACTAATTTTCAAAAGTGGAAGTCAGTAGTGGGTTAGATTCTAATATTTGTTAAGCATACGACCCTTTGATATATCTTTTTTGCATCCACTTCACTAAAATGGAATCACTTCTTTCCCAGAACCTTGCTGCCCTCTTAATGTTGGATGCAGTGAACACAATTGGAAGGTCTCTAACCCCTAACCCCACCCCACCCTTTGATTTGAGAACCATTTCTTTCCAAGGGATTTCTTTTCTACCATCCTATATAAATTTAATCCAAGATTTGAATGAGATAGTTGAGGTGAGATATCTGTGAGAGTGAATCTAAGCCATCCACTTTGGCCCATGTGATTATATGTTGGCCCTCGAGATTTTGGTCGTGTGATTTTAACCAATAGAATGAGTGATCAATGGTCACACACTAAGATATCTCATAAATATCTCATCACAACTCTCATTGGAATCGTTTCCTATAAATCTTTAGGCTAGTTTTCTCATCTTATTGACTTTCGTTTCGGGAAGGACAATAACTTGGGCCCAATATTTAGACACCCAATCATTCATTTTTCATTTATTCATATTTTGCTGTGTTTTGACATGGTTTTAAATAATTTTTGCTTTTTTATTTTGCAGATTTGGAAGACACCAAAGCTGTGGATTGGATTTATCAAGCTGGCATCCCAGACTCAACCACACTCATTTAATGTGCTTTTAGAGGTAAATAGGTGATTAGTATTTAGTAATGTCTACTGTGTGCGGGCCATCGTGCAATTTGTAGATTTCCCCTTTCCCTATATAATTACTTTAATGCCACTGTTCTTATTTTCAGTTACCACCACCGCAACTTGAATATTTTTTGAGTAAACATGGAAATCTCAGAGCTTCTCTTTCAGCTCATGCAAGCCAGCCAAGTATTAGAAATTCTTTGCCCAGGTAGTTAACTTTAAATTGTTTCTTTTTCATCATAAAGTTATTTTGTCCTTTTTTTGGCAAGTGAATTTTGTGCTATGAATTATGATCTTAATTCAAAATATATTATTGCTTCCATAAATAAAAAATAAGTTTAAATCATCATTATGGTAGATTTCCATCAATCTCGAAATTTGACAATTTTTTGTATTTTTCTCAAAGCAGATCGATTCTGGCAATATTTGGTATCACTGTAAATGAACAGCAATCATCATCATCATCACACACATTGCTGCCATCACCGTCAGCTTCTTCCACTCCTAGTACTGCGGCTTTAACATGATGACATTCCAAAATCCACAACTCTATTTACTTCATTTTTTTGACCTCTTCTTCTCAAACCAAGCATGGGGTGAAGAGTAGTTGAAAATATGAGATCTATGGAGATTTTGAAAGCAATAATAATATACCTGTTAGTATATTTTCAACTTGACGTTTAATGTAATTTTTCTATAATTTTTTTATAGTAATATTACAATCTAATCTCCTAATCAGCAATCAACTGTCACCGGCTGGCTTGGTCGCTGCAACAAATCAGTGATTGAGGACAAACAACTTTACATGTGACCTGAACTGATGATCTCCCAAGAAAATTAATTTCATGTATAATAGATATTTGGTTAGTAATTTTGGTGTAATATTATCAATTAATTATTCACCTGCTTTGTTTCTTAGAAAAATTTGTGCAGTAGTTTTTGTTTAGATTTTGATTCTTTTTTTGTGCAGTAGTTTTTGTAATTCACCTTTCATTTTTATGAAATTTAGAAGAAACTACAATTATAGTTTTTTCTTCAAACTTTTTTTTTCAAATAACATTTATGAAATGTATAGGATCTACTTCTAGTGAGCATTGAGCACCCCTTAAATGCACACTCTATGATGACAAAGATAGCCACGAGTTTGGGAAAAATTTAGGAGAAGAAAGATCAACAAGAGCAGTTTGGGAATTAGAGCTTCCCGTATTTTTGTATATTTGGAGTATTCGTTTGGTTGCTTTCTAGTGCTCTGTCATCGGCGTTTGCCTAAACTTGCAGCCTTGCACACTTGGTTGACCGAGTGGGCAATGTCAGGTCGTGATAACGTAAGGTATTGGAGAGTTCCGACGAGGCTCCGATATCGTTGGTGGTCATCAAATATGTCATCGGATATGATGTGCTTATGGGTTTGCTTTCAGTGAACCCAAATCGTTGTAGTAGCCCGAGTGAGTACTTCTAAGAAATATGAAGGTTGCCCTCTGCAATTTTTCGTCGATGAAACGACAGGGTACTTTCATCAAATAGTACGTGCTTTGAGATGACGATTTTTCCAAAGATGAGATCAAGGCATTTATAGCCCTTGTACTCCCTGACATAGTCAATGAAGCAAGATGGTGGTGATGTTGTGTCCAGTTCGCTTCGCATGGCTTTAGGGATCAGTGGGAGGAAGTATAGGCACCCATAGGTTCGAAGAATGCTATAGTCTGGAATTCGATCGAATAACATCTGGAACGGACTTTTATTCTTTAGAACCGGGGTCGGAAATTGGTTGACAATAAACACGGCACTATGAAACGCGTCTAGCCAATGGTGATGAGGAATGCCAGAATAGTTCAGAAGACATCTTCCTGTTTGTATTAAGTGCTGATGTTTTCGTTCCACCATGCCATTCTGCTGTGGCGTGTGAGGGCACGAAATCCTCCTATGTATTCCCTTGCTTGATAGGAATGTTGAAAAATCGAAATTCAAGAACTCGCCACCTCCATCGCTCTGTACCCATGCGATTTTGCGTTATAATTGATTTTCAATAAATCAGACGAATTTCGCGAAAATTAAAAAACATTCTGATTTCAATGTCATTGGAAACATCTAAGAAAAACCAGAGTAATCATCGACTACACTTAAGTAAAAACGATATCCCTCCTTAGAGGCGACCAGCACCGGACCCCAAAGATCGAGATGCAAAATCTCCAGTGGCCTAGCGACAATGGATAACCTGGGAGTGAACGGTAACCGTCTGCCTTTGTTAGAGGCACAGACGTTGCAAAATGCCGGTCGTGGTGAACCACGAACTGAAACCAGAGTTATAACCTTCTTCAACACAATATCAGATGGATGACCGAGTCAGTGGTGCCATCCCACCACGTTGGTGCGTACCCCTGCCAATGCCGCACCTTGAAAATGCCTGCCGGACAGATGGTACATCCCGTTGCTGTTAAGCCCACGAGCGATCGTCCTCCCAAACGCCTTCTCCTTCACAGTGAAACCAAATTCATCAATCACGATAAATGCATGAATATCCGATGCAAGACATTTCATGGATAGTAAGTTATGACATAGACCGTGAATATGAAGAACGTTGGTGAGATGGATATCACGATCCTCTGTATGCACATTTATGGAGCCTGAATGAGCAATGGGTAGAGACGACCCATCTCCAATTAAGATTGTGTCCATACCAGAGTAGCGCTACGCCTGGGACAGCGTGGATGACGACGGGTCATGTGGTGGGTGGCACCCGAGTCAAGACGAGCCAGACGATGAGCCCTCGTCGGAGGTTGGACCAGACAGTGATAGTGTGGATATTTCGGTCGTTACAGAGTCAGTTACAAATGCATGGTTATTCTTGTCCAAACACGCCCTTGCGTGGTGTCCAAAGCGTGCACAAATTTAGCAAGGACCGGTGAACTGCATTGTCGTCGGTGTTGGGAGAAGCGGTGGAGTCGTCCCCTAGAATTGGATTTGTCATTGGTGTGTTCTCCGGCAGAATGTATTTTCTCTTCAGATCGGTTTCCCTTTGTGCGATATCCTCTTCCTCTCTTGTCGCAACTCTTTCCTCATCCTTTGTCATGGACGGATTCTCCAGAACGTGGAGCGTCGCTCTTGGCATATAACGCCGCCAGTGTTTCCGGTGGTTGATTTCTCTTGATCAGATCCTCCTCGCGGATGAGAAGGGAGAGAATATGTAGGCTGAATATTTTTTAATTTTTCAAAACTTATAAGTTTTGAATATGTAGGCTAAATATGATCTGAGTGCATGTCAAGCCGCACAAACTTATATCAATGGTAGGTTGAACAAACTTTGGAGGAGCAACCATAATTCATTGGTACAAAAATATGACGTAGATCCAGATATGAGTGAAGACGATATTTTAGCAATTCTTCCTTCTTATGTCAGCAAACCTCAATTTCTGAATAAATTGAGACAATTTCGATCGAAAAGAGAAAAGGTACGTATATGTATATATTTATTTGATATTAATAAATTTAAAAATTAATATTTTTTATAATTTCAGGAAATTTCCGAGATAAATACCGTGAACCGAGCAAATCAAATGACACATCACGTTGGTTCAAAATGATTAGCGCAACGACGTCATGAATTGGTAATTATTAATAATTTATATTTAATTTATTTATATATATATATATATTAATTAATTAATTATGTTAATATAGATACAACAAGAAAGAAGTGAAGTCGAAGCTTGGTCCGAGACTTTACAAATGACATATAAGGGAAGCGATAAAATTGTAAGTCTTTTATTTTATTTTTTATTTTATAATTTCTATTATAATAGTTTAATTTTTATATTCTTTCAGCTTGAAACCACCGAATTTATCAAAAGTCAAGAAGGAAAATCTTGGACTGAAGCAGAATCTATGACTCCAATTGTAAGTTTCATTACTTTTTTTTATACATATTTTGCATTTACTTTTTCTTTATTTTTACAATACAGCAATTTATCGAAACGACGTCAACAAAACTTTTGAAAAAAATAAAAGGATTATTGTCAAAAGTACCCACCTAAGGTTGCTTTTGTGTTAAAAATAACCACATATATTTTTTTATGACCAATTTACCATTAAAAGTTATTTAAATTTTCATTCATGTGCCATTGAGTAACGGGTAGGTTTCTTCATATTTTTTCCTACCCATCGTCCCCCCCGCCCCGTCTTCTCCCCACATCTCGGCCATTTCTTACATACCTAAATGGCGACGACCATCTCTCCCCAAGATCTTAGCCAGGTGAAATTTAATCATGATGCCTAGATTCTTGCCATCCTTTCTAGCATGAAAACTTGTAGTTTGAAGTAAGTCCACATACCATCTTTCACTGTTTACTCAAACTTCCCAAATCCAAACGCAAACCTCAAGTTCCCAAAATGCTTGGATTTTAGTCCTGGTGGAGGTTTTATGGCGGTTGGTAATGTTCTGCTCTATAAGCTTCATCACTACCAAAATGCTTGAATTAATCAATCCAACAGGGAGAGAATAGTTAATTCTATCTATATTTTTTATTTTCGGCCATCTCGACCATTCCCTTTCTAAGTTCACCAAGGTGATTAAGAGATAACGTGTGATAAGCAACCTCGAATTGAGCACAGGATGATGTATCTTCTGTGTCCATAGAGGATTGAAGCAATACTGTGTCTTCTGTTCCAAAAAAGGATTCAGGCAAGTCCGTGTCTTTTGTTCCCATAGACGATTCAAGCAATTTTGTGATGTCGTAAACCACATCTGCTCCAGAGAGTTTTGAATGGTACCCATTCGAGCAAGCAAAAGCTTCAGTTTCTTCAAACCATAATCGCTCCAAGTCTTCAACTTGGTTGCTACATAAGAAGAACATAGCATTGACTCAAACAAATTCCATTCTCGCAAAAGCATCAGTCGCGGTTCAGGAAGATCGGGATCGGGAAGAAGGAAACGGAATCATGATTTTTCGATTTAGGGCTTTCTTCCTATTAGACTAGCTAACTAAATGTTAGACTAGTTAACTATGTTAGTTAATCAATTAGTAATAATTAGTTACTAATAATCAATAGTAGTTAGTTACAAATACTTGTATAAATAAACCTATATACTAATTCTAAATCAATTCAAGTTTTCACAATTCATTCTTCAACGTCTTCTTGACTTTGCTCGCCGGAGTTGATTCGTTTCCGTCGAGCTCAACGACGGTTAAGCGTTTCTATCATGGTATCAGATTCTCCGCCTATGGCTTCGCTAGGAGTCCCGCCGGCCATCTCCGCGGCTTCTCCATCTCCGAAGATCGTCATGAAAAATATCGGCTGTGTTTTGTTGGACAAAACCAAATATCATTCATGGGAAGCCCAATTTTCTTCAATGTTGCGTGGCTTCGATCTCATAGGATACGTTGAAGAGAACGTCGATCTCTCTTCACGATCCGCCAAACAACAGGATCAATTGATCCTCTCCTGGATTTTGACTGGCATCTCTACCTCTATATTGCCACAGGTGGCTTCATTCCGGACGTCTGCCGGTATTTGGAAAGCATTGCAGAAGTTGTATGCCTCCAATACTCAAGCTCGACAGCTACATCTTCGTCTACAGCTACAAACACTTCGGAAGGGTGATTTGTCTATTGAGGATTTTATCACAAAGGTGTCCATTCTCAAGGATGCGTTGGCTGCCACCGACGAGGGCATGAAAGAATCAGAAATCATTCTGATCACATTGGGCGCTCTTGGGGACGAATACGAATCTTTTGTAACATCTATCACTACAAGATATGACGTTTCCATGACTTTCGATTCCTTTTGTGAATTACTCATGGATCATGATCTTCGGCTTTTCAAGAAGGTCAACGACTCCTTAACGGTAAATACAGTGATAAAATCGAAACAGGAAACTTCATCTTCATCCAAATCCAAATTCGTTCAGGCTCTTCATTGCCAAATTTGTGAACGAAAGGGGCATTCGGCTCTAAACTGCTATAATCACCTCAATATTACTCGATTAGCTCCTCAGCATAATCGCGAACTCACGCCGTTCGGCATCAAGGGTACCAACAGGTCATCCGCGGGTGTTGTGAACATGATCAATACGGGTGAAGTATCAATGTGGTATCCCGGCTCAGAGGCCACATCGCACATTACCACATCTTCCGACAACATACAACAACCTCGATCTTTTTCCGGTAACACTTGTATACTTATTGCCGACGGTAGTCCTCTGACTATTAATTCTGTTGGAAATAGTGTTCTTGAAAACCCGTCGAACAAGTTCTTTGTAAAGGATCTTCTTCACGTTCCTTCCGCAACTAAAAATTTACTATCTGTAAACCGATTCTGTTCTGATAATGATCTTTGTCTTGTGTTTGATGCACTGAGGGTTCAAGCTAAAAATCGGCAGACCGGTGAGGTGGTGCTTGAAGGTCGGGCAAAGGGAGGACTGTATGAACTACCGATGACGGTTAAGCGGGCTGGAGCTATTCTCAGTTGTACACAATCTCATTCATTGTGGCATTCATGATTAGGACATTTGAATTTTTCATATATGAATATATTGTTTCGAAAAGGTTTAATAAAGTCGTCTTCTTCAAAAACTTTAACTCTGTGTGAATCCTGTCAATATGATAAATCTCACGCTACTCCTCATTCTCCTAGACACACAGAATACGCTCCACTTGCACTTATTTTTATTGACATTTGAGGCCCCTCACCTGTCCGTTCATTTCAAGGATATATGTATTACGTTAATTTTGTAGACGCTAGCACAAATTTTAATTGGGTCTACCCGGTAGTGCGAAAATCAGACGTGTATGATGTGTTTGAACGTTTTCACAGATGGGCTGAAAGGTATTCTGGAAAGCGGATCTAGGTGTCCAAACAGACAACGTCTTGGAGTTCCGAAAACTCGGCCGACGACTGACAGAACTTGGGATTTCACATCGCTTTTCCGTTCCTTATTCCCATCAACAGATGGGGCATGTAGAGCGCTGACATCGTCATATCGTGGACACAAATATTTCTATGTTGAATCAGGCTAACCTTCCGTCATTAATGTGGGACTTTGGGGTCGTCACCGCCTGTTATCTTTATAACAGGAATCCTTCCTCTGTTTTACACAGTTGGTCTCCGTTCGAGGCATTATTTGACCAGACCCCGGAGTATGCAAAATTACAAGTTTTTGGCTCTCGCTGCTATCCCTGCCTTCGCCCGTATCGAATGAACTTGATGTGAAATCCAAGGCTTGTATTTTCGTAGGCTACTCACCGGAGAACGATACATATCTATGCATCGAACCAATTTCTTGCCGGCTATTTTCTTCACGTGATATAATGTTCGATGAAATGGATTTTTCCTTAAATACAATATTTCACAAGGACTCGAACTGCAACCAAGATGAAAATATCAAGGAAGGATTTTCTCTCGATTCATTGACTCTCGAATCCAATGACCAATCTGTTCCGGATCAAAATATTTCAGTAACAATGGAACCCGATTGTGTTGTCATAAACCCGTATCTCCCTCAGATACCCGACACCCAATCCGAGCATCTGGATGTCCCAAGTCCAATCGAGAACAATACGGGCACAGAACAACACCCGACTTGGTTATGGATCCACCCATTAACCAACCCGACAATACTCATATTCCGATGACTCTCCTGAACATAAACGACGTATTACCCGTGCTTCACACGACATTGTAAAGCCAACCCCAAAGTATGCACTTTTGGTCGTCGCATCGGACATCTGGGTTCCCGCTCGTCAAAAGCTGCCTTGACTATACCGGAATGGAAGGGTGCTATGGAAAATGAAATTAAAGCACTACATGACAATGGTACCTGGTCTTTGGTCCCGTGACAACCAGATGACAATGTGATTGCGACCAAATGGGTATTCAAGGTAAAAGCTAAAGACGATGGTTCAATCGACAGGTATAAAGCTCGACGGGTAGCAAATGGGATGAAACAAGTACACGACGTCGACTACCTCGACACCTTCAATCCCGTTGTTCATCCTCCATCCATCCGCTTGGTGTTAGCATTGGCAGTATCAAATAATTGGTCAATACATCAAATTGATGTATCAAATGCATTTCTTCACGGAAGACTAGAAGAACGAATCATCGTGGCTCAACCTCTGGGATTCTGCGACAAGAATTTTCCATACCATGTTTGTTTACTCCATAAGTCTCTCTATGGCCTTAAACAGAGCCCACGTTGTTGGTTTCATCGGTTACGGGAGGTTCTGCACACTCTCGGTTTATATGAGTCATAGACTGATCCATCAGTATTCATTGCATCCAAGGGTACTCCACCAATTCATCTGTGCGTCTACGTAGATGACATTATCATCGTAGCACCATATGAAAACAATATCAAGGAGTTACTGTGAAAAATGGCATCTGAGTTTCCAATTAAAGACATGGGCGAGCTTCGGTATTTTCTGGGGATACAGGTCTCCAAGACTCAGTCGGGTTTACACCTCTCACAGACACAGTATCTTTCAATCTACTGCGTTCATCCGATTTTGATAACCTCAATCCATCCCCAACTCCTATGGTCACTAATCTAGACCTTCATCCTCAAGGAGAACATATAGTCAATGCGACAGAATATCGGAGAATTGTTGGTTCTCTCCAATATATTACACTAACGTGTCCAGATGTTCAGTTTGCGATCAATCGACTTTCGCAATTCATGGCGTCTCCGGAAGAAGTTCACTGAGTAGCAATGAAGAGGATCCTTCGGTTTCTATCTGGCACACCTCGTCATGGAATTATTGTCCGGAAGATGAATAGACGAGGGATCAGAACATTCTGTGACGCGGATTGGGAGGAGACACGATTGACAGAAAAAGCAAAACGGGGTTTCTTATATACGTCGGAGGAACACTTGTATCATGGCTATCTCGAAAGCAACCCACCATCGTACGATCAACAACGGAAGCTGAATATAGGGCAATTGCGGCTGCAACTCAGGAACTTGAAGCAGTCAAAAGCACGCTAGAAGAGCTAGGAGTCCAGGTACCCTTCCTCTGAAAATATACATGGACAACCTCGGAGCCTCCTTCATCGCATGCAACCTGATTGCACATATCAAACTCAAACACGTCGCTCTCGATTTCCATTTTATTCGTGAGAGAACTGAGATAGGTGAGCTCCTTGTCAAGCACATACCGGGTGCAGATCAGTGGGCAGATATACTGACCAAAGCACTAGCACCATCGGCATTCCTTTGTCTCCAGCGTCACCTCGTCGATGTAACTCCGACAACTTAAATGGGAGGAATGTTAGACTAGCTAACTAAATGTTAGACTAGTTAACTGTGTTAGTTAATCAATTAATAATAATTAGTTACTAATAATCAATAGTAGTTAGTTATAAATACATGTATAAATAAACCTATGATACTAATTCTAAATTCATTCAAGTTTACACAATTCACTCTAAACGTCTTCTTGACATTGCTCGCCGGAGTTGATTCGTTTCCGTTGAGCTCTCAACCACCGTTTCTATCAATATCTCGAACCGAGCTTGGAAAGTCTAAACTCGAGCTCGATTCGAGCTTTAGCTTTAGGATCGTGAACCCGAGCTTAATGAGCCGAGCTCGAGCTCGATTCGAGCTTTAGCTTTAGACTCGTGAACCCGAGCTTAATGAGCCGAGCTCGAGCTTGAAAAGTGTAAGCTCGAGCTCGATTCGAGCTTTAGCTTTAGGCTCGTGAACCCAAGCTTAATGAGCTGAGCTCGAGCCGAATTTTAATTGACACCCTAAACATATGATTAAAATGTTAAGTTGAATTTTTAAAAAAAACTGTTTCCAATATTTTCCCCTCCAATACAGACCTCTCTCTATTCTTAGAATCCTGATCTCATGTGTACGGTCCTTCTCTATGCATATTTCGACCTCTCGTGTCACATGCTATGCTTTGTTTGCCGGAAAACGCATGAAACAGAAAGTTCGCGGTAATGGAGAAGAAGGGTCACAATCACAATCATCCCAATACGAAGAAGATGAAAGGTTTATTTAAAGGGCTGAGATATATCTCGCATGTTTTCGGTAATCTCCTGAACCATTGGATCATTTTTACTAATTAACCTCAACGTACGTTTAACTAATTAATTAATGACAATGCAGAGAAAGACGACGAAGACGACGACGATGACGATGGAGGAATGCAGATCGGTAATCCAACGGACGTAAAGCACGTAGCACATATCGGGTATGATGGGCCGGCGACCGTCAGCACCACTCCCAGCTGGGTGAGATCGAAATCTATCTATTTATCTATCTATGTGGTAAAAAATTAACGGCTGAGATGTTATGGTAGATGAACGACGTAGAATCCGCACCGCTCAGCAATCTCGGTGCAGAAGCCATGGGCGACAAATCTTCTACCGGATCCAAATCCCGAGGTCAGTCACCGACCGTTCTCGATCTTATAAATGTCCGCACATTTTCCGTGTTTTTTAATCTGAAATATATTTACGTGTGTGTTTGTGCATGCATGCACGTACGTAGATCCAAACGTCGTACAGAGAAATACGATGGGGACGACGGCGGAGACCGGTCAAAAAGCACCACGTAGTTCACGACGTAATAAGTCAGGCGAAAATGATTCAGGCGAAGGTGCTTCGGGACGGAGAGCACGAAGGCACAATAAATCTAAAGATGAAGAGTCATCGGAGAAAAAAGAATCGTCGGGATTGTCGAAACATTTGAGACGGAAAAAGAAGTCGTCGTCGAAGATTGGTTCGTCGTCTGAAGAAGGATCTAGTCGTGGTTCGTCCAAATCGAAACAACGTGGTGGTGACGGTAGTGGGCCGGAAGAGGGTAGTTCCCATCTTAGGCCCATTAAAGAAGACGAACATAACTGACCGACCAACCCAATCCAACCCAACACACAAAAAAACAAACATGCATGAATCACAAAACATGTCGGTAATGTTTTTATCTATTCCTATTTAATTACATTTTATTTCGCTACGTATTAAATTATTAATTACTCTACTAATTCCAACTTTTTTTTAATCAACAAAATATGTATATCTATTAATCTCTGAAATCAACAGTCTTTGAGCTGAAATCAAAGCATTGGAAAACTAAATCAACTAGCTAGGGTTTAACCAACTAGGGTTTAATTCAATATATAATTCAAAGGTGATTACGTACGTAGGTCGGATTTCTATTCCCTGATCTTACTGATCTACATCGGATCGAAAGATCAGAAGAAAAGATTAAAGAAATAGGAGTTATAGAGATGGTCTACGTGGGTGGAATTCTGAGGAGATCCGGATAATAGTAAAAAAAAAAAAAAGGATTAAATATTAAACAAGATCGGAGAAACACTGATATATATAACGTAGCCGCGTTTTTCAATTCTCTCTATCTGATACGTGTGGGTCGGTGCGGCGCCGGCGGGAGCGGCGGAGGAGGCGCAGGTTTGAGGTGGGTGGGATCGCGTGCATTGACTGACGGATTTCACATTTTCACGTGCATGGAATTGGGATGAGGAGCTATATACGACTCCGGAATCTATGTTCTTGGGACGACATCAAACAAAACCCAAACTCCACGTATGTATATCTCAGCTCTTCGACCTACCGTACATGTGCATGTGTCTCCTTGCTCACTCCTTGGATCGTTCATCACTCATCCTATGGTTCAAAATTATGACATTTAGCTTACCTTAACATATCATCAGTTAAATTTAAATAAAAATATAAAAAATAAAATTCGAACATCAGAAACTTTAATAGTTACTGATCGAGACGTAAATAAAAATATAAAAAGTAAAATTCAACGAACTCTGAACTTTAGAAACTTTGATAATTATTGAGACCAATGAATCAATCTTACCTAAAAACACCTCAAGATTAGGATCATGTAATATTTTTCCCCCTTTATTTTCCTAATTTACCCTATGTAAATAATGTGATAGATAGGTATTTTTGAACATGTGAAATCTAACAAAACGGCACCGTGGAGTGAGCCTCACCTGGACGATTTCAGACAACGTGAGATAAGCTTTAGCGATTAAGGTGGGTTAAGTGAACGATTGGGTAAATTTTTCTAAATGTCATGGATTCCGTCACGAAAAGTCTGTCATACAAAATACGTTTTCTTATAATGTGGTTGGTTCTAAAATTGAGCCTAAAAAATAAATAACCAAAATCTCTAGAATAAACAGATAATTACATGAGTCAAAGGAGATTGTTTAGATTCACTCTCTTCTGAATCTAGGGTTAAGAGATTAAACATGCAGACATCTGATCTGATCTGATCATTTGTTTTTTTAATTTTCAGTTAATTAAAGAATCCCAGGCTTGCGGCTTAAGAGATGGGTCTTCTTAGTTGATTAATCCATTAATGTTATCTCTGTGAATCTGCTGTGATTCTTTATATTCTAATCTAGTTTTTGTCGGTCGACATGTCATTCAAATGTTCGGCATGTTGGTAATGTATAACTAATCTTTTGTCTTCGCAAGTAGATTGTCCTGTCATATATATATCCATATATCGATCCAATCCCCAAACAACTCCTCATCCGTCCGATCAACATCGTTCGGAGAAGCATCTACATTGGAAACAACAATATATTCCCTCACTAATCTAAATTTAACTCATCACGATAAATAAATAAATAAATAAATAAAAAAAAAAAAACTCACTATACTTACTAATATAATCAAATAAAAAAATTAACTATTGTTAGATTTAGACATGTTTTTTTTATCTTTTGTAAAAAATAAACAGACAAGATCAAATATTAAACAAATCTATGGAATTGGTGTATTAAATTGTGTTCATTAATATTTAATCTAAAAGGTTAAATAATATATTGAAAAAGACACGTAGGGGACGAAAAGTTGATTTAATGAACACATTTGATAATTACTTTTATTATATATGTGTTGAATACTTCTATTTATGAACATATTGATGAAACAAAAAAAACAATTAATCCAACAAAATCTGTGTTGACTGTTGAAGTCATTAATGTAAATAATGTAAATGAGGAAACTTTGTCTTTTCTTATATGTATAAATTAATGAATCGATTAATCAGTTGGTTGAAATTAAAAAAAAAAAAAAAATTGGACACAATTAATTACAAAAAACCATGGTTTGGCCTGAAACAATGGGCCCGTCCATTTGGGGGCCCATTTGATGCAATAAAGAAATAAAATAAAACATTGCTGTTTACGGAACGAAACGAAACGAGACGTTATTATAATTAATTATATAATTAAGTTAGCGTGAGCAAGAATTAAAGTGAACATAATAAAAGATTTATAGAAAAGCATGAGAATGAAACCATACCTAACTTCAAAAATAAGGTGTGAATCATCATCGGTGATCTTTAGAAGAAGTCGGTCAGTAAGTCATACAAAACAAACAGCTTTGATTATGATGGTCGACAATTGGACACGAAAGACAATGAGCGGTCTTAAACACAACATATTCGTTTCGTTGCCAAAAGATCATGTCTAAACAAAAACACAACATCATGTTCGGATTTCGGAACAAGAACACAAAAAACATGCATCCATGCTTGTTGTTTAGCATGAAAAAAACAAAATCCATTATTTATTAACTTAACTGATTACACTAACTATTAAACTCTGCATAACTCAAGACTCACTTAAAGATGGTATATTTGGTAAATAGAAGTGGTGAATCTTTTAATATGAATATCCATACTGTCAATCAGAACATACAAGTGAATTTAAACAGTAGATTCTGTTCCAGTTCTGTGTTATTACGACGTCATGATTTAATTTAATTTAATTTATGGAGTGTTTTACTATTTACAATATATCGAGGGACTGATCGATAAATAGAGAGTAGAGTGGTTTCAGTAGATGTGACAATACGGATTGATGAGTCGTATTCGGGTCAATTCGATCCGTAAAATCATAGAAATAAATTAAAACAAAAAAAATGAGTTTTTTTTTTTTTTTTTTTTGCCATCTCTTTCTTAATAAGTAAGCTCTGTCTTTCTGTCTTGCTTCCAGTGTTCTCGCCTCCGTCTCTTTTTTCCAGGGTGTTTCTTTTCTGTTTGCGGAATGAGGAATTAGTTCTTCTACCTGGCAAACAGGGAGGGGTGGTCGGAGTAAGAGCTGCAGTTTCTTGAAGAATTGGGTTTTGATTATAGAACAGAAGAAGAAGAAGAAGAAGAAGAAGGGGGAAAAGTGAAAGAATTGGGTCTCTGCTTTGGTATCCGGTTCTTCAATCTCTCTCTCTCTCTTTCTCTCTTTCTTTTGAAACCCTTTTGGGTTCTGTGGTTTTTTTTTGGGAGGAATAGGAATAGTTGGAATAACTCCATTAGCAGAACAGAAGAACAGTGTAGTGGAGAAAAGTTTAGGGTACTTGAATAGTCTCAGAGAATGGTCATCATTCACCTGTTGGGTGTTGTAGCGTGAACTGGGATTTTGCTTCTCTGATTAAATGACTGTGTTTTGGGGTTGTTCAAGATCTTTCTCATTTTCTTCTTCTTCTTTATTTCATTCTTTCTTTCTTGCTTGCTTGCTTGCTTGGTTCTTCTTCTTTGTCTGTCTGTCTGTTTGGATTTTGGGGTATTTGATGGTATATTGATTTCAGTTGGTGATTTGCAGATTACGGAGAATATGAAGGAACCAGACAAGTGTTTAGATTCTCAGCTGTGGCACGCTTGTGCAGGAGGAATGGTTCAGATGCCACCGGTCAACTCTAAAGTTTGTTACTTTCCTCAAGGTCACGCTGAACATGCTCAGGGAAATGTCGACTTTGGATCAACGCGACGGATTCCGTCGCAGATTTTGTCTAGAGTTACTTCCATCAAGTACATGGCTGATCCCGACACCGATGAGGTTTTCTCTAAGATCCGACTGATACCCATCACCGCTTCTAACAAGCTTAATAACGAGATGGACATTGTGGAAGACGATGATGACGATGATGATTTGGGGTTGGGTGTTGAGGCGCCGGAGAAACTTGCTTCTTTCGCCAAGACTCTCACTCAATCCGACGCTAACAATGGAGGTGGCTTCTCCGTTCCTCGCTACTGCGCTGAGACTATATTCCCAACTTTGGATCACTCGGCGGATCCACCTGTGCAGACGGTTCTTGCCAGGGACGTTCATGGTGAGCAGTGGAAGTTCAGGCATATTTATAGAGGAACTCCTCGCCGCCATTTGTTGACGACTGGTTGGAGCAGCTTCGTCAATACGAAGAAGCTCATGGCTGGTGATTCCATCGTGTTCCTGCGAGCGGAGAACGGAGAGTTACGTGTTGGAATAAGAAGAGCCAAGAGAGGTATTGGTGTCGGACCGGACTCGCCTTCGGGGTGGAACACTCCGTCCAATATTTACGCGCCACATTATTCTACCGGCTTCTCTGTTTTCTTGAGGGAAGAAGAGAACAAGTTAGTTAAGAACAATGGAATTCACGGAACCGGCGGTGGGTTAGGGAAGGGGAAACGTAGGGTTACGACTGAGTCAGTGATCGAGGCGGCCAATCTTGCAGCCAATGGACACCCATTCGAGGTTGTCTACTATCCTAGAGCGAGCACGCCGGAGTTCTGCGTCAAAGCCTCAGCCGTGAAAGCTGCGAATCGAATGCATTGGGCCCCAGGTATGCGATTCAAGATGGCTTTTGAAACGGAGGATTCTTCGAGAATAAGTTGGTTCATGGGTACAATCGCCGGTGTTCAATATTCCGACCCAATCCGTTGGCCCCATTCCCTCTGGAGAATTCTACAGGTATAGATTCAAAACTTGGTCCCCCAAAAATAGTCCAATTAAATTAATTCTTCCTTCCCGGTCCAGTCTTTAATCGTGATCGGAATATTTACCGGTGATTATCCGTCGTCGTCGTAGGTATCATGGGACGAACCGGATTTACTGCAGAACGTGAAGCGGATAAATCCATGGTTGGTCGAAATCGTGTCGAACCTGAAACCTATGCACCTCTCCAGTTTCGTGCCGACGCTACAGCCGAGAAAGAAGTTACGGATGAACAACCACCCGGATTTCTCCTTCGATGGGCAATACCCTACTCCGGTGTTCTCCGTCGGATCTCCAATTAACAACAACAATCTCTACCTACCTTTTCGTAGCTTCACGAAGAACATCACGGCGGGTAGCACTCCTTCTAGCATACAGGGAGCCAGGCATGCTCAAATCGGCATATCTTTATCGGATAAACTCCACCCGAGAATCTCCACCAATCACCAACAAGACAACAACATCTCTTGTTTGCTCACCATCGGGAACTCATCGCCGGAAACAACAAAATCATCTTCGTCATTGTCATCGCCGACATCACCA
Source organism: Zostera marina (assembly GCA_001185155.1). Classification (NCBI taxonomy): domain Eukaryota; kingdom Viridiplantae; phylum Streptophyta; class Magnoliopsida; order Alismatales; family Zosteraceae; genus Zostera; species Zostera marina. The sequence continues at coordinate 406,270 of LFYR01002171.1, forward strand.
TCTTCCTTCTTACTCTTTGGAAAGACGATACTCACCGAGAAACAGATGAGAACGGTTTCAAATGGTGTCGACGTGGGAGACAATTTGCTGGCCAAGCTCAGTTTGGAAACAGGACACTGCAAGGTGTTTATGGAATCGGAGGATGTTGGACGAACGCTAGATCTGTCATCTCTGTCTTCATTCGACGAAATGTGCAGCAAACTCGCGGACATGTTCGACATTAAGAAATCCGACATGAGGGCCGATCATGTCCACTACCGAGATTCTTCTGGTTCCGTGAAACTCGCCGGCGATGTGCCATTCGGGTGGGTCGATTTTGAACTTCGTATACAATATAACAGATAATTTGGTGATTGTTAATTAACTGGTTTTGAATATGAACATTGAACAGGGATCTGAAGAAATCTGCTCGGAGACTAATGATTCTTCTGGATGCGAACACTACGAGATTAGTAGAAAACAGTAATAACCAGATGCAGATGCACATTTGATCCAACTGAACAACCCAGCAAAACTTTATTATCACCCCTCCCTACTACTACTACTACCGGCTTAGTTAAGCTCCGGCAAAAAAAAACTGTTCGGATTTTAATGTTTAGTTATAGCAATCAAGCTTTAACATCAATTTAGATTCGTTAATTCGAATGAATTAAACCCAATCCTTAGTAATTATCACTCTATTTCAACATTTCAATCCCGGTTGTTCTTGTCGTCGACGGAGGTAGCGGCGGCGTTATCCTTCCAAAGCACCGGCCAGTTCTTCTGAGCTTCGTCCCATCCAAGTAAAGACCCTTCCCTCTCTGCCTCCCAGCTGCTGGACAGAGTCCCGTAAGCTATACCCAATGCAGACGTCCCAAATGCGAAGAGTGCGCACACAAACGGAACCCACATCGGAACGTCCCATATCTTATTCTCCTTCAGGGCACTCAACAAGTATAACAATCCCACTCCGCTCACAACCGGTGCGCCCACGAACACAGCAATTCTCCTCAGCATCCTATCGTACACCTCCTGCGGTATCTCGTCGTCGTCTTCCAAGTCGTTATTTTTCTTTTCGGTGTTCTTGGTCGCACCAAAACCTCCACCGGCATGGATACGGTGGTGGCTGCTTCTTTTTCTTCTCAAAGCTAAAAGTAGATGGAGTGATGACATCGGCTGAACTTTCCATGATGGAATCGGATTAATGTGTGAAGATGGCTTTGTGATGATTGTAGTATGATGGCATTGGACAGGTTTAAGATGGTGAATTGCGTTCATCGGAGAAGAAGATGTCCAGCAATGGTTAGAACTTGTTCTTCTTCTTCTTCTTCTCCATTCCACTTATCTTCTTCAATCTTATCCAAACTCAATGAGGTTAAAAATGATGAATTTGGCTTAACCTGAAAGTACAAAAAAGAAGAAAAAAAGTTACGATCTTTGCCTTGTTTTATTTAATTCTGTCTTCCTTCTCCTGTGAGACTGTGAATGGCATTGTGAGTTTTTGACAATGACAAGGAATAGTTACAGCAGCATGCATGTTCTTCGTAAACGTTTCCCAATGAATTGCCACTGTTGAATCTACCAATTTTTTGTTCATGTTTCTTCTGGTTGTCATTTGCCCTTTTGTAATTTATTGTTCTTCTGACTATCTGACCTCCCTGCCTTACTCAGCAAACAATTTCAGACATGTTCATGATAAATGTAATTTTTTTTAGCAGCAGTAAAAATCCGTCTACTGTTCTTTCATATCTATTCATTGTTCATCATAAAAAAATTCAAATCAACTGTTTCAATTCGTCTCCGAAACACCAAGGATTTCGATTTCAGTTCAGTTCTTTGAAGTTAGAAGTGGTGTGGTGTCGATGTTTTTCACGGCAGATGAGGACACGAGGAGTGGGGTTTGATGTTTCGTTTCCGATGATCTTTTCTTTGACTCGCGTGTGCAGAAATACGAGTACAATCCCATACCGAAGATGGCAATTAATATACCCACAACGTTCCTGATGGTGAATGGGTCGTGGAGGAGTGTGTAGCCGAACGCAAGAACGAGACATGTCTTCAAGTGTCCTAACACCTGGTACGTCACCGGCGATGTCTTTCCGATGACTAGAAACGTGCTGAAGTTTACTGATACCGCTATCAAACATGACAGTATGATGAAGCTGCAGACGATGGAGGTGTATCCGTAAGAGAATACGTTACGGTGGGAGAGGAAACTGTCGACGAAGGGGCCGGAAATGACGAGCACACCGGCTTGGAATGGAGAAGATTGGTAGAGAAGTTGCGTGGAGGAGATGTTTAATTTTTTCTGAATAGTGTTGGTCATGATTTGACCGACACAAGTCGTCAGGATTGCTAGAAAAGCAAGAACAGAACCCATCAGATTCAATTGGAGATCGGTTGCAGAAGCATACCCAACTCCGAAAAGAAGAATCAGAAGAGAAAACTTCACCTGAGCACTGCAAAAATAATGCATTACCGGAATAATCAGAGGTCGATCGGAATTATCAATCAAACAAAACGTAAATGCCAAGAAATTTCAGTACCTGAATTTTTTACCGAGGAAGAAAGTTTCCAACATGACAGTGAAAGGTATAATTGCGAGCTTAGTCATCTGATAGAACCCGACAGAATTGAACCCAAGTGTCAGATTAAGCAGCCCAATCGACGTTCCATTAAGCAATCCAAAGAAGACCACCGTTCGAACATCGACGGACTTCGATTCGATAAGATTAAGCCGTTTAGCCATGAAAAGCGTGCAGAAAGTCACCACAAGGTGCCAGCTGGTCAACGTAGTCGCAAATGGGAAATCGAGTGTTCCGATTAAAGCTTTGTTGCATATAACGATGGCGACTGATGATATGACTGACAACGAGAGAGCTCCGATAACACTACTCTGCCCAGTCGTACCGTCCGCCATTGCTGCAGCTCTTATGACTTGAAAGGTATATAAATATGCAGCAAGGCATCAGACCTTCCAGGTTGGTATGTTTCTGCAAAAGAAAGCAAAGCTGCTGTTGCGTCCGGTGAGAGTTTGGTAAGAAGACTTTAGAAAGAAGCACACTACAACTTCTTCATCATGCTTCTTAATCATTAATCCTCGCACCAAACATTTAGATTTTAGAACAGAATAGAATTGAAATAACATTCTTTTAATTTTAATCTCACACGATTTCAAACATTTAATAATAAAAATTTAACCAACACTACAATAATTGGACTGGCTGGCTGGCGGTTTAAACTTTTCCGATGTAAGAACCCTGTGAAGACGATGAGAGACCGGAGGAGGAGCGTGTGCGGTAGCAGTTAGGGTTTGGAATCGAAAGATCGCCGGAAGCAACACAAGACGTTTGAAACCCTAGGGTTTTAGATTTTGTTTTAAAAGTAAATGATAAAGTTATTACAACAACTATATATACCATGACCTAAACTTAATGGGCCAACATTGGTTGGGCCTGATTATATAAAACTAAACATTTAATCTAATAATCTAATTACTTAGTCTTAATACCCCCCTCAAGCTGGAGAGTGTATGTCATAGAATCCCAGCTTGGGTAACAGATTTCTTAGAGCTTCAAGACTTGCTGGCTTTGTTAATATGTCTGCAATTTGAGATGTTGATGAAACATGCTGTAGTTTAAATAGTCCAGCTTGTAAGTGATCACGAATGAGATGGCAGTCAATCTCTATATGCTTTGTGCGTTCATGAAAGACTGGGTTTGTTGCAATGTGAATTGCTGCCATATTATCACAGTGTAGTATTGTCTGTCTTGATGGTTTTACCTGCAGATCATTTAAAAAATAATGCAACCACATAATTTCACATACAGTTGATGCCATAGCCCTGTATTCACTCTCAGCAGATGATCTACTGATAGTCGTTTGTTTTTTTGATTTCCAAGCTATAGCAGATCCACCTAATAAGATTGTATAGCCTGTTATTGATCTTCTTGTATTGGGGCAATCTGCCCAATCTGCATCACAGTAAGCCTCTAGTTGTAGAGGTGCATCTCTTTTGTATAAGATACCTTTCCCTGGTGCACCTTTGATATATTTCAGTATCTTGATAGCTGAGTTAAAATGTGACTGTTTAGGTGCTGCCAAGAATTGGCTATGATGACTAACTGAGAATGCTAAATCAGGCCTTGTGATTGTCAGATATAGCAATTTCCCAATTAGCTTCCTGTAAATTGAAGGATCCTTTAATGGGGCATCCTTTTCAGGGTTTTTGAAGTTGTGGGACATTGGAATTTTAGATGGGGAAGATCCCAATTGTCCAAAGTCATGTAGTATATCAAGGGCATATTTCCTTTGTGATAGGAAGATACCTTGATTTGATTGGGATACCTCAATTCCTAGAAAGTATTTGAGTTTACCCAAATCCTTTATATGGAATTGAAGATGTAGGTATTCCTTTAATTTTTGAATCTCAGCTTCATTATCACCTGATATAATTAGATCATCCACATAAATGAGTAGGCAAGTGTATGAATTTGTAGATGATTTAAAAAATAATGTGTAGTCAGAGTGAGATTGGGTGTACCCAAACTTAGTCAGTGCTGAGGTAAGTTTTTCATACCAGTTTCTGTTTGCCTGTTTCAGGCCATATAGAGACTTCTTTAATTTGCATACCCTGGTGTCATCTGAAGGTAACATTCCTGGAGGAGGAGACATGAAAATTTCTTCAGATAACTCACCATGCAAGAAAGCATTACTTACATCCATCTGGTATGTAGACCAATTTTTGACTGAGGCTACTGCTAGTAGTGTCCTAACAGAGATGATCTTTGCCACTGGTGAAAAAGTTTCTTTGTAATCAAAACCTTCTATTTGAGTATGTCCCCTTGCCACAAGCCTGGCTTTTAACCTTTCAATTTGACCATCAGACTTGTGTTTGACTTTATATACCCATCTAGATCCTACTATTTTCCTTTCTTTTGGCCTTGGTACTATTTCCCAAGTATCATTCAATTCAAGAGCTGCAAGTTCATCATTCATGGCTTTTACCCATTCCTGACTTTGACTTGCTTGTTTGAAGGATGTTGGTTCAGTTGTGATAGAGATTTTGTCTAAGTAATCAGTGTGAGAGGTAGACAGTCTTTTGTATGTTAAATAATCATGCATTGGATATGATGTGCCTGTGGATTTCCCTGTGCTTGTAGCAAATGAACAAAAGTAATCATTTAATTTTGTTGGTGGCTTTCTCTGTCTACTTGGATACCTTTGATTTTGTGTTTGATTTTCTTCTGAATTTTGGAGTATTACTGGTGTATCAATCACCTCTGTCAGATCTGAGTGTTCAATATTTGATGTTGTTGAGTTTGTGTCAGATTCATCTGAGATTGAATTGAGTTGGTCTGTCTCAGAGAGATCAGTGTCAGTCAATTGACTTTTGCTTTGATTTTTGTTTGATATTTGGTTGTTTGATTTGTTTTCAGCTGTATCAGCATTCTTATTTAGGGGAAACCTGTTTTCATAGAAGATTACATCTCTACTTATGGAGATGTGATGGGTATCTAACTCATATATGATGGAACCCTTTTGGGTTGTGGATTGCCCTAAGTATATGCATTTTCTTGCTCTGGGGGAAAACTTGTCTTCTTTTACAAGACAAGTTGCATAGCATAAACAACCAAAGGTCCTCAGACCTTCATAGTCAGGTTGTTTGGAGTGCATGAGTTCATATGGGGATTTATCTTCAGTCACCCTAGATGGTAACATATTGATAATGTGGGTGGCCTGAATTATTGAATATCCCCATAACTCAATTGGTATTGAGAATTGAAGTTTTAGGGACCTAGCTACATTTAAGAGGTGTTGATGTTTCCTCTCAACCACACCATTCTGTTGTGGTGTGTGTGGGCAACTGGAGTAATGGATGATTCCATTTATTTTGAGGAATTCATCCATTGTTGAAGAGAAGAACTCTCCACCATTATCAGTCCTTATAGCCTTAATAGACTTACCAAAATGATTTTTGATAAGGGCATGCAAGTTCCTAAAAATATTGAAACATTCAGACTTTACAGTAATTAAATATGTCCAAGTATATCTAGTATAATCGTCTACCACAGTTAAAAAATACTTCTTCCCATGAATTGTTGGAGTGTGAAAGTTCCCCCACACATCCATGTGAAGTAGTTCAAATGCATGTTTTGTTCTAGAAGCATGCAGTGGGAATGTTTTCCTAGACTGTTTAGATAGATGACAGATATCACAGTGTTCATCAAAAGTAAAAGTTTTAAAATCTAAATAATTGTTTAAAATGTTTTTGAGTCTGTCACTAGAAGTGTGACCCAATCTTCTGTGCCATGTTGTTGTAGTGATGGCACCTGCAAAACATTTTCTACCACTGGTTTGTGGTAGAAGGTACAGCCCTTTCTTCATTTCACTCAGACCAACTTCCTTCATCTGAACCTTGTCAAATATGAGGGCACAAGATTTAGAGAATTGAACTGCATAAGTATCATATTGTGTTAATTTGCTAATTGATAGCAAGTTAACTTGAAAGGATGGGGTATAGTACACATCCTTCAGTGTGATATCAGATGAGATTATAATATCACCTTTTTGGGATACTGTTTGACTATCCCCATTGGGCAGTGAGATCTTAAAGGGATCACACCTTGTAAGTTTTAGAAATAAAGACTCATTGCCACTCAGGTGTTCTGATGCACCTGAGTCAACAATCCAGTATGTGTTAATGAAATTTGAAAACGCATTATTAGCATTACCTGAATCTCTGCGCTTGGGCAGGGGCCTTGGATTGTATTTCTCTGAATATAATGGAAAGCCATATGGTCCAATTGGATTGTCAGGAGATTCAGCTTTTTTTTCATCACTGTCCCAAGCAGACCAGGTTTGTTCAGAGTGTACACAGTTGGCTGAGCCCTGTGCCTTGTTCACCACAGTAGGGGTAGGAGTGACAGGTTTTGGTTTAGCAACAGAGGAGGTGTTCCTAGAAGGATACCCATGTTGGTTAAAGCACTTCTCATCACTGTGCCCAAAGGCTGCACAGTAGAAACAATAGTACCTTGTGTTAACCTGTTTGCCACTTCTGTAGTATATGGGTTCAGTAGGTGTAGGTGGCCTTTTTCTTTGGGTAGATGAGGATGGAGTATCTGTTGGCTTAGTTGGTTGGTAAGGGGCTTTTCCTTTGACTGAATAGAAGGCAGAGCCTTGGTTATTTGCATTGCTGGTTAGTTGTTGTTGGGCTTCTTCATGAATGACCATTGAGAATACTTTTCCAAAATTAGGCAATTTATCCATAGATAGTATAGTTGACCTTATTTGCCTGTAATTGTCATTTAGGCCCATTAGAAACTTCCTAACTTTGAGCCTTTCTTCCCTATCATTTATCCTGCCATTGACATTACATGTGCAGGTGATGCAACTACATCTTGGAACCTCACCATAAGCATCCACCTCTCTCCAAAGAGTTTTGAGGGTAGCACTGAACTTAGATACAGAATTAGAATCCTGTTGGAGCATAGCTATGTCCTGGGTCAGTTGGAATAGGTGAGTTTCATTTGATTGCCTATACTGATCCCTGAGATCATCCCATATGATAGAGGCATCATCTGTATACATGATCTGTGAAGCTATCTCTTGAGATACAGAACTCCATATCCATTGTCTTATGATCCCATGGCAGGTTACCCATGCCTCATGTTCCTCTAGATCACAACTCAGTGGCTCCTTAATAGTACCATTGACAAATCCTAATTTTCGCCTGGTGATCAGCATAGTGGTCATCTCCCTGTTCCAAGGATAATAGTTTTGGCTGCCCTGAAGGATGTTGATTATGGAGGGAGGCCCATAGTCTGTGGATTTGAAAAAGTATATTGAAGTGGGGTCAAACAGAGGACCACCCAGGGGTTTCTTTTGCACAAATGTGGCACCCTGAACAACCTGAGGATTCTCTGTTCCAGACATGATGAGTGTTCTGTAACATTTTACATGATAGTAAAATTGCATTAGTTTAACTTTGACTAATCCTGAATGAATCAAAGATAGTATATTTAGTTTTGAATCAAATGTATTGACTTTGACAGTGGTGGTAGTCCCACTTTTGCTTTTGTGGTTGAGTAGCAGCGGAAGTGATATGTAATGGATCATTAGTTTGATTATGCAAATGCAATCAATAAAACAAATAATGTCTAAGTCTAGGTATAACATGAAGTAAGCATCACATTGCACAGTTAATGAGTATTTATGTAATGTATAGATTATAGCATTGAGACTAACATGCATTGAGATTATTCTATGCAATGTATAGATTATATTTGTGAAAAGAACCATCCTAATACTTAATTTATTTATTAACATTAGACAGTAAAAGCAAGCATGTATCAGTGAATAAGCACAATGTGTGATTATGTATTGAAGTATGATGTCTATTATCATAGCATTGAGACTAACATGCATCGATCTATACATATGCATGACTAGTCTATTCCAGCACCTATGCAGTAATATTCCTCCATATATAGTGTCAAATATAGCATGAAACATTAGTATCGAGTAGATCTGTATCTCTGTACAAAGTCTTGTTTCCATCAAAGATAGATAAACAAGTATGTAGAGACATGCAGAGTATATCAGTATGAAATCACAGTATTTAGTTGGAAGACCACACATGGTTACATTTTTATAGTATTGATGATATATCGAGTTTAGAAATGGTCTAAGAACAACCCTACTGTGACATGCATCATGTAATCTTCTAGATCTAGGTCGATAAGCATGAATGACATTCATAGTATGCAAAACGAACTTAAAACACACATAGACTAGCCAAGATTTAGGTATACCAGACTAGCCAAGACTCAGAGAGTGTGTGATGAAAGTTCGACGGGGTTGAAGCAACCAGAGAGAACCTTGAAGGCTTGATATACTGGAACCCTAGCAGCGACAATAGCAGCACAGCACGCCAAGTGGCTCTGATACCATGAAGACGATGAGAGACCGGAGGAGGAGCGTGTGCGGTAGCAGTTAGGGTTTGGAATCGAAGGATCGCCGGAAGCAACACAAGACGTTTGAAACCCTAGGGTTTTAGATTTAGTTTGAAAAGTGAATAAAAAAGTTATTACAACAACTATATATACCCTGACCTAAACTTAATGGGCCAACATTGGTTGGGCCTGATTATATCTAAATAACACTAAAAAAACATTTAATCTAATAATCTAATTATTTAGTCTTAATACAAAGAAGCAAAATTAATTACCTTTAAGAACATATGGGCGAACATAGAGAATATGAAGACAGAAAAGCAAGATCACTCATAAGGGTATAGTTGATAGGAATGCTAATAATAGATGAAACTATGGAAGATGTAAATCCACCAGTAAAACGTGTATATAAATAGAGGTAGTGGTTTAGTGTAAAAATATTAAGTTAAGCATTCTCTTCTTCTCTCTTATTAAAGTCTAGACCTTCCACTTTGGGTTAATTGTGTTTAACGGAAATTTTTATTGACAGCTTTCTTTTCTTTTTCGATCTTCTTCATTCGTTTCTTCTTCTCTCTAGTCTTGTCGACGATCCTCACTACTGGAACAGTTCTCACCGACTGTTTCTATCACCGGCATCGTCCACGACGCCCAGGGCAAAATCTTAACATGGTATTGAGAACTACTGCTTAAAAGGACAGAAAAAACGATCTAGGCTTTGCAACAATCTCTGGTAAAGATATTGATTATTGCTTCCGTTTATTGATTGATTTCCAATTTTCTGATTGTGATTGTGATTTTCATTTTCTGATCTTCATTTTCATTTGGTTCAGTGATTGTGATTTTCTATTTTTTTATTTTCAGTAATTTTTGAATTTACTTGATTGACTTTTATATTTAGTAATTTCTGAATTTACTTGATTGACTTTTATTTTCAGTAATTTCAGTGATTGTGATTGTGATTGTGGTCCTTGATTTTTATTTTTATTTTTGTTTTCTTGGATTTGATTGTTTTGGTTCAGTCATTACAATTTTCATTTTCTGATTGTGATTGTGATTTTCATTTTCTGATTATGATTGTGATTTTCATTTTCTGATCGTGATTGTGTTTTTCATTTTCTATTTTTCATTTGGTTCATTGATTGTGATTTTCTAATTTTTATTTTCAGTAATTTCTGAATTTATTTAATTGACTTGTTTTATTTTCCTCTCCTTTTTTACTATATCTTTAATATCGTATCATTGTTCTCTAATACGTTTTTGTTATAAAAAAAATTGGATAAATTATGTAATGGCAACCAATCACATGATTTGCTGATTATTTAAAACAAAATACGATCTAGAACTTGCTGAACGAACTGGTACGTTTTTATTTTCTTTGTTTTTATCCTGTTTTTTTTGGATGAATTCCGTAATAGCAATTGCAATGGAAGGAACATCAATCACTCGATCAGATGTATACCTCAGATGATGTACAATATATATATCATCATCATGTCCTACACCATTGAGCGAAAGAAATTATTTAGTTTGGAAGAGCTAATTCGAGGAGGCACTGGAAATTCATGGCATGGAGAGTTACATCACTGGAGAACTAGTTATTCCGGTCAAGACTCCAGAGAATGGAGCTGCAAATCCAACATATAAGATTCACCTCAAAAATGATAAAATTGTGCTTAGTTGGATAAGAGCTGCAGTGGGGTAGGAAATTCAACCTCTCCTAATTCCTTGCACAACAGCGGCAGAGGCATGGAAGACATTCATTAAAAAATGACATTTCGCCAATAGACAAAAATCAGATTCAAGCCTTTAGGGATGAAATGAATTCCATAAAAAAAACTAGCAAAATGAGTATGAAGTACATCTTAAAATTTAAAGGTCTAAAATACTCCCTGACTGTAGCAGGATAACTCAATGACTGATGAGAGAGTTATAGAATACATCCTAAGGGGACTAGGGTCAGAATTTCGAATCTTTAGAACCTCTCTGAATTTTCAGAGCAAGGTCAGTTTTGAACAACTGTCAGATCTACTTATAAAAGAAGAAATTTTAATGAAGCAGATGGACATCCCAACAACCGAAGAAGATTATGATCAGGTTAACTATTCTAACCATCAAAAATATTATAATAGAAATTATAATAAAACAGGAAGATGAGGAAGATATGGAGGATCCTACAACTCAGGAAGATACAATATCAAAAGGGATACAATTCTGGACATCAGGTTACTACTATTCCTCCCTCCATTAAAATGAATAATCTGCCTCCACTATTAAGTCTGCCAGCATCACAAGACACAACATCTGTATACCAAATATGTGATAAACAAGGGCATTTGGCTAGAAACTGTCCAGAGAGGGGGAATTTTGCATCCTACGCTATGGATGATAATTGTAAATCTGAAGAGAAAGTAATAGCAAATACAGTAACAGTACAAGATCTGAACTAGTGTCTAAATTCAAGTGCAACCAATCATATGGTTGCTGATGAAGCCCTACTCCATGACTGTGAAATCTACTCAGGTACTGGGGGTGTTATAATTGGTAGTGGGGATAGATTAAAAATCTCTAAAATAGGGAAATTACAATTTAAAATAAATTCAAATTGTTTTGTGTTAAATAGAGTTTTATGTATGCCTAAATTTAAGAAAACATTAATATCTACAACTAAACTGTGTAGTGATTTAAAATGTTATATTCAGATTGGCTAGAGGGATTTTCAGGTGAAGAGTCTGGAGACGCAGGAGATGCTTTTTTTTCTGGGACTAATAGAAGGGGACTCTACTACTTCAGTCCAGAAATCCAATGCAATCTAGGCGTCAAGACATCATCTGATATCTGGCATAGGAAGTTAGGTCATCCATCCTTAAAATTTATGGATAAAATAGGAAATGTACTAGGTCTAGATAGTATAGATCTACAAAAGTTGGAATTTTGTAATAATTTCCCTATGGCAAAAATGTCAAGACTTCCTTTTAAATGTTGTGAAATAAAAATTTCAAATGCTTTAAAACTTCTTCATATTGATCTTTGGGGACCATCTCCAACAATTTTTAAAAGAAACTATAAATATTTTGCTACAATTGTAGATAGCAAAACAAGATATACATGGGTTATTGCTTTAAGAAACAAAAGTGATTTTAGGAAACAAACTAAAAGATTGGCTAAACAAAAAGGATGTAGCCCACAGATTCTCCTATCCATACACTCCAAAACAAAGTGGAGTACTAGTAGTGGAAAGAAAACATAGACATCTATTAGAAACAAGTAGGTACATATTTAACCAATCTGGGTTACCCAAGGATATGTGGCCAGAGGTAATATCTTCTGCCTGCTTTCTGATAAACATGATTCCTAGTTCTGTGTTAAACTTCATATCTCCATTTGAGATGCTAACACACAGGAAGCCTGACTATTCTACACTAAGGCTCTAAGGTTGTTCTTGTTATCCACTAGTAGCAAAAAGCCTAAGAAACAAGTTTGAACCTGATGAAGCACGAAATCTGCTACCAGGAGGCTCGCGGGGTTTCGAAGAGGGCCGGAGGCTTTAGAGTTCACGACGCGCGCTCTACGTCAAAGACCTGCAGAAGAGGAGGGGAATCGACGACTCAGGTGTGGGAGTCGGCGACTCGGGCTCCTTAGTTTGTTCTGGTGTGGAGTGTGTCAAGAGTAGATCACATGAGAATGAGGACCCCCCAAGGGCCCCTTTTATAGGGTCCTTGGGGCGTTTCTCATTCAATGTCCCTGGAGCCCACGTCATTATGGCGCCCCATTGATGGTGCCATAATGACGCGGGCCAAGTCAAGTAACGCCTGAGAATCGGCGACTCAGGTATGGGAGTCGTCGATTCAGGGTGGAGTCGGCGAGTCCTTAGGAGCCAGGTCGGGAGTCTCCGGAATCGGCGACTCACCTCTGGAATCGGCGACTCACCTCTGGAATCGGCGACTTGGTAGTCCCAATCGTCGATTCCCAGTGTTGACTTGAGTACTTGACGTAGACACTTGACCGCAGCCGTGGAGCTCTCCGGGGGTCCGACATAAAGCGACGGAACCCTAGTCCTTGTTAAAGGGCGTTGCAGGGAATGACTGACGTAATCAGACATGTCACACCAGTACTCCCCCCTGAAGAGAGCACAAGAAACATGCGTATATCGCCAGTATCCCCCCCCAAGCAAGGTTTTGTGTGATCCGCATCAAAGCCAAAGCGACAAGATGGGATTGAATCATTGCGGCCACAACGACACAATGATTCCGTATCCATCACTATCAGATGGATTGATTCACTATCAGAATCTAGTTCCAGGCCAGCGGAACTACGTATTTATAGTTCATCCCTGATCAAGGGCGACTTTTGCTCTGTCATCAAGGCTAAAGCGACAAGATGAATTGACTCACTATCAGAGTCTGATTCTGGCCGAAACGACAGAATTTATTGATTCACTATCAGAATCTGATTCACTATTAGAATCTAGTTCACTATTAGAACTAATGTTTATAGTCAACTCTGATCAAGAGCGACTTTTTGTCCGCAACGACGGTTACCCTATCAAGGCCAAAGCGACAAGATGGGTTGAGATCATTAAGGCCAAAACGACAAAATGATCACTAGTCTATCAAGACCAAAGTGACAAGATAGATTGACTCGCTATCAGAATCTGGTTCACTATTAGAACCTGATTCACTATTAGAATCTTACCTGCAAAAAAGAAAACATCCTGCAAAACAACTAAATCAGTCTAAAACGCATATTATTATTGACTTATTAAACTTACCGTACGATTTTACCTTCCGTGATGTCCCTTCTTTGTTCAAATTTGTCCTTGGTAAATTTGGCCGAAGCGACAGATTTTACCGTGTTCAAAATTTTTTTTGACGACTTCTTACTGAAGCGACAGAAGTGTCGGGAGAGCTTGTGATACCCCCCCTCGAAATGTGACGACTTCTGGTCGAAGCAACAGAAGTGTCGGGAGAGCTTGTGATTCTCCCCCTCGAAATGTGACGACTTCTGGCCGAAGCGACAGAAGTGTCAGGAGAGCTTGCGATACTCCCCCTCGAATTGTGACGACTTCTGGCCGAAGCGACAGAAGTGTCGGGAGAGCTTGCGATACTCCCTCTCGAATTGTGACGACTTCTGACCGAAGCGACAGAAGTGTCGGGAGAGCTTGCGATACTCCCCCTCGAATTGTGACGACTTCTGTCCGAAGCGACAGAAGTGTCGGGAGAGCTTGTGATACTCCCCCTCGAATTGTGACGACTTCTGTCCGAAGCGACAGAAGTGTCGGGAGAGCTTGTGATACTCCCCCTCGAATTGTGACGACTTCTGGCCGAAACGACAGAAGTGTCGGGAGAACTTGTGATACTCCCCCTCGAATTGTGACAACTTCTGGCCGAAACGACAGAAGTGTCGGGAGAACTTGTTATACCCCTCCTTGAAAATCATGCCATTGTGACATATACTTTTTGAAATGAGTAGTTTTCCGAAATATTTGATTTTGATTGTCAATGGGCTATCCTTTGTTTTTTCTGTGCTAATCTTTCATATAAATTACCCTTTAAATTGTAACTAAGGCCCGAAACTAGATTCACAAGTCGTAATTTAACCGCTCTGGACGTAAATTAGACTCTGCTAACCCTATTGCTAGCCACTCTAGGCGTAGACTTGGTCATACGAATCGTAGGTCAACCTACGGTTAAATTTGCGGATAATTTATACCTCCAGATTAACGTAGAGTTGTAAAAGATAGCGCAAATGACAAATCCAAAAGATGCAAATATTTGAAACTCGAGGGTTATGTTTGTAATTTCTAATTACAACTTAAGTTTGAACCCTGATGCCGGAGAGAGTTTGTGATACTCCCTTTTGAAATATGACGACTTCTGACCGAAGCGACAGAAGTGTCGGAGAGAGCTTGTGATACTCCCTCTTGAAATTTTTTGATATTTTTGTAATCTTTTTGGAACTCAATTTAATCAATTATTTTGCTTTCTTAATTTATTGTTTACTTAATTTATTTTTTAAATTGTAATTAAGACCCGAAACTAGATTCAGAAGTCGTAATTTAGCCACTCTGGACGTAAATTAGACTCTTCTAACCCTATTGCTAGCCACTCTGGGCGTAGACTTGGTTGTGCGAATCGTAGCTCAGTCTACTGCTAAACTCGAAAAATAAATTAAACTTCACATCTAATCAAGACTCGCAAAGCTAACTGACGTAATAAGTTGGAGATACAAAAAATATCAGGAATTTAGCTAGGACTTAGAATTTTTTGGAACAAGTGACGTAAGCACTTAGAACTTTTTTAGATCCTAAGACTCTAGATTTTATAATCTAATGTGTAGTTTAACTCTGGCCGAAGCGACAAAGTAACTTTTTACCCTCATCAAGGTCATAGCGACAAGATGGGGTTGAATCGTTAAGGCCATAACGACAAGATGGGGTCGTTAAGGCCATAACGACAAAACGATTTTTAATCTATTAAGGCCATAGCGACAAAATAGATTTTCGTATGTGTTGTGGGTACTTAGAACCTCTTGAGGTTAGGTTCATTTGTACTTATCAACTACCTAAGACTCTACACTTATACCCTAATGTGTAGTTGAACTCTGGCCGAAGCGACAAAGTAACTTTTGGACCCACATCAAGGCCAAAGCAACAAGATGGCGTAGGATCGTTAAGGCCATAACGACAAAACGATTTTAATCTATTAAGGCTATAGCGACAAAATAGATTTCTAAGGTTGGGTACTAGTTAGAGTCGTAGGTAGGTTATTTCGAAAGATTGTCAACTTTACTGACTTTTAGAAATGAGAATTACAAAGATAAAATCTAACTATTTTATTTTGTAATTTGTACTAGCATATACACTAAGAGGCTACAATTTATGACTACAATTCTAGATTTGAGCCCTGATGTTTTAGCCAAGCTCCGGCCATAGCGACAGAGCGACTCTCGATCCTCATCAAGGCCATAGCGACAAGATCGGATATGATCATTAAGGCCAAAATGACAAAATGATCTTTGGTCTATTAAGGCCATAGCGACAAAATAGATTTAAAACGAGGGTATCATTGATTGTAGTCGTAAATTTAGAATCTCGGGGCTAAATTCGTAAATGAGAGTCTGAATTAGATTCTTAAGTTGCACTTTGGACTCATAAATTGTAAGCTAGACTCAAAATAACAATTTAGCCACTTTGGATGTAAATTGGATTTTGTAACCATCACTTAGACTCGTGGGTCGTAAGCTAGGTCTGAGTAACAGGTATCATCCAACCAAAACGATGGATGATATATGAGGTCGAAGTGACGGACGCCATCCAACTGAAGCGATGGATGATTGATCTGTCTGAAGCGATGGGTGATTATTCTAAATATGATACGACATACATATTGCATAGTATCTCCATGGATTAAAAAGAGATTTATTTAAAATAATATCGCTATTGAGAATATATGAGAATAATATAGGCGACAAACAAAAGAATCAACGTGTTTTGGTCGCTGGTTGCCACTGACAGAAGCATAGCCTGCCTGGTTGCTCTGGCCAATCCTATCTTCCTTCTAACAGATGATAGTTCTTCACTACTAGCGTGATGCACTTGATTGTGAATGTGAACTGTGGCTTTGGTCGCCATCACTGTTATAGGATTGAGAGCGTGAGCTATGGCTTTGGTGGCCATAACTATTACTAGGCCGAGAGTGTGATCTATGACTTTCATGGCCATAACTGTTACCAGACTGAGAGTATGAGTTATGACTTTGATGGTCATAACTGCTGCTCGGAAACTCCTCTCTGTATCGAGGAAGACCAGTCGAGGTTTCGGACTGGGAACTTGTATCCTCGTATGTATCTTTTTCAGCATATAGCGAGGTTTTTTCCGGCTGGGCGGCTCGAATCTGTCCAGCTTGTCATTGTTCTCATCTTCTATCTCAATGAACGATTGAGCTCGTTGGAAGAGGTCGGGCAGGGTCTCCACTTTATGGAGCATCAGATTCTGGGCCAAAGGAGAAAAGGGTGTCAACCCTCGATCTTATGTATCCTGCTATGGCCAGACTTGGGATCATGTCGTTCACTTCTGTCATCATCGAAGTGAACTTAATCGTATAATCCCTCAGAGTGTCAATAGTGCGTTGGCACTGTATTTTATTCTGATCATCCCCACATGTTGGGCGATGAACTTTGAAGAGAGGTCCGCGAAACTGGAGACCGAGCCAGCTGGCAGACCAGAAAACCACCGATAAGCGCTGCCTTTAAGAGTGCCGGGGAATGCCCGACACAACAGTCTGTTATCGGTGGTCTGCGGTTCCAAGACACTAAGGTAGAGGTTGATGTGATCTTTTGGATCACTCGAACCGTCATACACTTCTATCCTGGGTACCCGCCAGGTTGGTGGAAAGGATCCTTTTAAAAGATCCTCGTGAAAAGGAGCACTTTTGATTCTCAGGAACTCGATCAGGCTGCTGGTGACTGGGTTATCGGCCAGCTTTCGACGGAGATCTTCCACGAACCGTGTCGTAAGAGTCTTGTTAGTGCGACTCTTACTAGGTCCAGCCCTTGCTTTAGAAGGGACTGGAGATTTCCTCTTGTGGTCCCTTGCTTTCTTGAGGTTGCTAACTCTTTTTTCTATGGTATTCATAAAGTTAATCGACCTCTCTTGTAGCGCAGGAGTTAAGTTCATTCCCCCATTTGGTGGGAGTGATGATGGCACCTCATGTGCGGACAGTGGTGCATTAGAGGTTGGTACAGTACGGGAACCAATCCTCCTACCAGAAGCTCCTACTTCAGTAGCAGTAGCGGGAGCTTTCTTTTTATGATCCTTAGTAAAAGGAGCCATAAATGGGATGGTTGTTTCTATTAGGTCGAAACAACAGACTACGAGTGGAAGTTTTTCCAAAGTGTCGGAAGCTATGGGTAGGTACCTGCCCTCCGGGTGTCACAAAACATAATTTTTTTTGTATAATATTTTTTGTAGTTTTGTGACCCCCTTGAGCAGTACTACTAGTCCCCAAAGTTTGAAATTAGCAAAAAAAATCGCAAATTTTTTACAATTTTTCTGCAGAAAATCGTGTCGTCGGAGGTGGTTTTTGGGATGCCTGTTTAGACCTTTCCCATAAAAGATTCCTTGCACTGTTGGAAAATTCTGCTTTTTTGTACTCGTAGAGAAAACTCTTTTCACGTGATGTGTGGTCGCAGAATCCCAAAATCAGATCTGGGCATTCCGGAGGTGGACCGACAGAATCACTGGAAGTGAAAAAAGGCGAAAAGTCTCATACTCTTTTTTTATTTTTACCGAAACGACGATGTGAATCTAGCCAAATTGATGGATTTTCGTTTCGGTCAAAGAGTTGGGTTGTGGGTGGTCTTATTCAGCGAAAGCGATGAATGAAGACAAGGACCGAATTGACGATTCAGGTGTGGGAATCGCCTACTCAGGTCGATTCAGGTGGGAATCGACGATTCAGATAAACATAGGTGATTTTTTATGAAAAATCCAACCTATACGAAAGTGAAAGTACCAGAGCAAAAGGCTTTGATAGCACTTGTTCAAAAAGCTAAAGGAATCGGCGACTCCCTAGGTGGAATCAACGATTCAACTTATGGGCATTTTGAACCAAGTCGTGGACAATACTCTTAGCTAGCAGACTTATCCCGGAATCGACGACTCACTAGGTGGAGTCGGCGATTGCTGGTATGAATCGACGATTCCTTGACACAAAGTCAGCGATTCACCCCAAGGGAATCGAGCCGAACTTTGCGAAGAAAATTTCGCAATTACGATGAGATATCGTAGTTCGATAGTCCCATAGACGGCGTCAGCTGACGAAGCATGAAATCTGCTACCAGGAGGCTCGCGAGGTTGCGAGGAGAGCCGGAGGCTTTAGAGTCCACGACACGCGTTTTACGTCAAATACCTGCAGAAGAGGAGGGGAATCGGCGACTCAGGTGTGGAAGTCGGCGACTCGGGCTCCTTAGTTTGCTCTGGTGTGGAGTGTGTCAAGAGTAGATCACATGAGAATGAGGACCCCCCAAGGGCCCCTTTTATAGAGTCCTTAGGGCGTTTCTCATTCAATGTCCTTGGGGCCCACGTCATTATGGCGCCCCATTGATGGAGCCATAATGATGCGGGCCAAGTCAAGTAACGTCTGGGAATCGGCGACTCAGGTATGGGAGTCGTCGATTCAGGGTGGATTCGGGCGAGTCCTTAGGAGCCAGGTCGGGAGTCTACCAGAACTCACTACCTTGGTCCGGAATCGTTGACTCATTTCTGGAATCGGCGACTTGGTAGTCCCAATCGTCGATTCCCAGTGTTGACTTGAGTACTTGACGTAGACACTTGCCTGCATCCGTGGAGCTCTCCGGGGGTCCGGCATAAAGCGACGTAACCCTAGTCCTTGTTGAAGGGCGTTGCTGGGAGTGACTGACGTAATCAGGCATGTCTCACCAGAACCAACATCAATCAAATGTGTATTTGTTGGATACTCAAACAAACATAAAGGATACTTGTGTATGAACCTAGAAAATGAAAACATAATCATCTCTAGAAATGTGAAATTCAATGAAAATGAATTTTCTTTTCTTCAAAAACCTAAGGAAAGTAAATCTGATCCAAAAACTGAGAATCAAAATATCAATATAATTCTTCCTAGAATAGAGCAAACAAGGATAAGAGGAACAACATGTCAAATAGGATCTCAAATAAGCGAAAGAAATACTGAACTAGATACATATCTAATTGAACCAATTTAAACACAAACACTAGATCAGGCAAACAACCCAAGATCTGAACAGCAGTTACAAAGAGGACAACTAAAAGTAACAACTCAAGGTGTGAACAACCCAATAAATGGAAACAACGAAGTGCAACCAAGTGCAATAAATTGTGATCAAGCACAAGAAGCAAGATATCCTTAATAAAAAATTATGAATACAACATGTCCATAGATGAAATAGAACCTACCACATATACAGAAGCTAACAAGCATGAAAAATGAAAGGCAGCAATGCTTGAAGAACTAGAAGCATTACAACTGAACAAGACCTGGACTCTAGTACCAAAGAATTCAGGAATAAACATTGTTGGGTGCAAATGAGTCTATAAGATTAAAAAGAAATCAGATGGATCTATAAAGAGATATAAGGCTAGGCTAGTAGCCAAAGGGTACAATCAAAAAGAAGGAGCAGATTACACAAATACTTATAGCCCTGTTGTTAGGATGAACACAATAAGAATAATAGTATCTATTGTTTTGAACTATGGATGGCAATTAAGATAACTGGACATAAAGAATGCCTTTCTGAATGGGTTTCTGAGTGAAACTGTGTATATGAAGCAACCTACAAGGTTTCAGGATAAGAACTACCCAGACCATGTTTGTCTCCTAAACAAAGATTTATGTGGGCTAAAACAGGCTCCTAGAGCTTGGTACTCTAGACTACAGAACTTTCTATTAGAAAACAAGTTTAAAAATAACCAGACAGATTTATTGTTTCTGAAGATAACTGATTATTCAAAAATCTACATCCTGGTATATGTAAATGATATAATTGTAACTGGTGATTCAGAAAATGAAGTTGCCAAATGTATTGATTTAATATGTAAAGAATTCTCATGTAGAGATTTGGGATTCCTAAACTATTTCTTAGGGATGGAGTGTATAAAACAAGGAAGGTCACTAGTGCTAAGTCAAGAAAAATATATAAAAAAGGTATTGAAAAAGACCAATATGCTAAACTGTAATCCAACTAGAACTCCAATGGTTTAATTAAGTCCAAAGCTTTCAAAGGATGTGGGAAATCCTTTAGAGGATCAAACATCATACAGAAGTATTATAGGCTCCTTACAATATTTAACAATGACCAAACTAGACATTGCATTTTATGTTAACCAATTGAGTCAATTCTTACAAAAAACCCACTGATATACACCTATAGGCTGCAAAAATGGTTCTAAGATACATAAAAGGGTCATCAAACTTAGGTTTGAGATTCACACCCTTAGATGAACCTTCAAACAGACTAGTTGCCTATTGTGACTCAGATTGGGGTACTGATCCAGATGATAGAAGATCTATCTCTGGGTTTAGTATATGGTTTGGAGGTAATCTAGTAGTATGGTTTGGTAAGCAACAACATGTAGTTTCTAAGTCCAGTTGCGAGTCTGAGTACATGGCTTTATCTGGAATAGTATCTGAAGTTAAGTGGTTTTGTTTTCTATTTAGAGAGTTGGGTATTAGATTTGAATCAGCTCCTGAAATATTGTGTGACAACAAGTCTGCAATATTTCTAATTAAAAATCCTACTTCAAGTCTGAAAACAAGGCATATAGATATTTTCCATCATTTCATCAGAGAACTAGTGATGAAAGGGGCAATTAGAGTAGAATATGTAGCATCAGGGCAATAATTTGCTGATGGTTTTACTAAAATATAAGGAACTGAGACCTTTTTACAACATAGGGAGAGACGTAAACTAGTTTCAGTTGGCTCAATAACTGGGATTGCAAGTTCTGAGAAGGAGTT
Organism: Zostera marina; assembly: GCA_001185155.1. Classification (NCBI taxonomy): domain Eukaryota; kingdom Viridiplantae; phylum Streptophyta; class Magnoliopsida; order Alismatales; family Zosteraceae; genus Zostera; species Zostera marina. The sequence continues at coordinate 427,718 of LFYR01002171.1, forward strand.
AGAATATATATGGATTAGGTAGAACAAACATCAAGTTAGATCAATAATGAAAGTTATAATAATATGAAAGAGAATAGCATGTATGCGTGACTTAACTTTTTTTTTTTGGTTTGTGTATTTTGTTTTTTTTCTTCTTTATTTTCACTTCATTTTTATTGGTTTGTTTGGTGTTTCTTTCCTTCCAACCATGGTTTTATGGTTTTATGCAGGTTTTATGTCATGATTTTATGCATGTTATTCTGTCTACTGTATGAATATTCTACAACAGGGATGGGAAATAGATAGGTATATCTCATGAATGATGGACTACCCAGATTCATCATTGTTTGTTATTTTAAGATAATTATCAAGATTCTGGAAAACATAATAGATAATTGTTTGTTCTTTTGTTTTTTTTTTTCTTTTCTCACTTCATTTTTTATTGGTTTGTTTTCTATCTACTGTATGAATATTTATGCAGGTTTAGGGAAACAAAACACTACTTAAAATCACAAACATTATGGGTCAGAGACAGAATCAGAACAGTGATATTGGGAAATAAATAAAATTAGGGAACATGAAATGCTTTAAATATTAGTATGCATGTATGTGTGAAGAATATGCAGGTCCAGGAGTCATGTGAGAAGGAATATACAAGAAATTCATCCAAAAAGAAGACAAAGGAAAAACTGACTTTGTATGAAAAGCAATGGGAAAACAACCTGATGGAAGGGTTTTCTCAGAGAAAATAAAATGAAAAGAGAAGCAAGAATATGAATCCCATCTGGGTTTTTTACCCCTACCATCTGCTCACTTAATTAGATACCAAAGCTGAATTACAACCAAGATAATTATATAACACATTTCATCTAACAAGAGCTAAGTAGCCTCAGACACAATTTTTTTTCCTATTATGAATAAGTATTAATAAAAGAATTTGGTGCAGGGAATTTGATGTCATAATCATGAATTCAAATGATATAATTAAAATTCTATCATTTGAGGGGGAATGTAAGGACTAAAAGATACAACCAAGACTTAAAAGCAAAACTATATAATGCAAGGTCAAAGAAACAAAGTTACCCTTAAAAGCATATGGGCGAATATAAAGAATATGAGGACAGAAAAGCAAGATCACTAATAAGGGCATAGTTGATAGGAATGTTAATAATAGATGGAAGATGTAAATACACCAGTAAAACATGTATATAAATAGAGGTAGTGGTTTAGTGTAAAAATATCAAGTTAAGCACTCTCTTCTTCTCTCTGATTAAAGTCTAAACCCTCCACTTTGGGTTAATTGTGTTTAACAGAAATTCTTGACAGTTATTTTTCCTTAAACTGTCGTTCTTTTCTTTCCTCTTTGTTTTTCTTCTTCATTCGTTTCTTCTTCTCTCTGGTCTGGTCGGCGATCCTCACTACTGGAACAGTTCTCACAGGCTGTTTCTATCACCAACATCATCCACGACACCCAAGGCAAAATCTTAACAATAACAAGAGTTCATAATATGAAGAGTTAATTAACAATTGATAGTTACGAAAGACTTGTTAGATAGTTCATAGTTAGTTATGATAATTAGTTTTAAGAGAGTTTAATTAGTCCTAGCTAATATAGTTGTATAAATATTAAGACTGTTTTGAGGATTCGTCAATTCATTTTTGATCTATTATTCCTTCATACATTATACTTACTGAACTGACTCTGTGTTAGCCTATGCTTTCCTGAACTGTCCCTAATTAATGTGGTAGTATATTTTTCCCAGTGATGATTATTCCTGCTTTGTTTATGTGCTACAATATTTTTTTTTGTAACTGAGAACTGTAATCTGATTGTGTTATTAATATTTTAACTCCGACACAAACACCTATGCTGCAGCTTCATCCGTCAGCTTCTAAATAAGCTCAAAAACGCTCTACAATCTGAGCCCGTTTGTTTTTTAGAGATAGATGAATGCAATTATGAACGTTTATTAGAGAAATGATCACTTTAGCGTAGAAGGTGTAAATGTGTATTTTTTTTGAGATGTGATCATGTGACAACGGCCACACCCACACCGTGTAAATTTCATATTTTCCGCGATTTTCCCCAGTCTCCGTGTCTCCCATCTCTGCTTGTTCGCACGGAGTTCTCGTCTCCTGTCTCTGCCTGTCCACGCGGAGTTTGCATCGTCTCCGCCTGTCCGCACGGAGTCCAGGTCGTCTCCAGGGTGAACGTTTTTGAGTTTACTTTATCCTGAGCTTACCTGAAAATTCCTGTAATTCCAACACACACTTAGCTAGTCTTCCTGTCAATAACATAAGCATATTTTTATTGACACATTAGCTAGTCTTCTGATTAAATTCAATCCTTTATGATTTATCAATAGAATTAGGATTCTTTACAGTCTTTACTTACATCGAATGTCTGCGCAATCGCATCTTCTGAACAAACTCCTATCTTTCTTAATCCGCCACCAATTCCAATGTATCCCAACCCTCCAAATCCACGCCCAACTCCTCACCACTGGATCATTCCTGCACAACAACGCCGGCCACCGCACCTCGCTGATGATCTTCAACACTCTACTCAGGCATTACTCTCTTGGTTGCCACCCACAACATGCCATTCATCTCTACAACTGTTCATCTCTACAACTGTCTACCGACAGCTTCACCTTCTCATTTCTGCTTAAGGCATGCGCCAACATGCTGTGTGCGCAAGGGGGGATTCAGTTTCACGGCCTTACTAAAAAAAATGGATGGGAATCCAACAATGTCTATGTGCAGACGGCGTTGGTTAACATGTACTCCGAGTGTGGGTATTTACCCGAGGCACTCAAAGTGTTTAAAGAAATGACTGTGAGGAATTCTGTTACATGGAATGCTATGATCACTGGTCTTACCAAGTGGGGCGACGTTGATTCGGCGAGATGGGTATTCAATAAAATGCCGTCTCCTAATGTGGTATCATGGACCGGGATGGTCGACGGTTTCACAAGGGCAGGCAAACCTGAAATGGGCTTGGATTTCTTCCGCAAGATGTTTGTTTACACATTCCGTCCGACGGAAGTCACAGTGCTGGCTGTCATCCCTGCGATATCGAATCTTCGTGATCTCGACGTGGCAGATTCAGTGCATGGGTATAGCAGAAAAGTAGGCATCGATTCTGTCGACGTCCGCATTCCTAATTCACTCATCGATATGTACGCCAGATGTGGATCCATTCCGAAATCTCTTCAGTTGTTCAGGGAGATTGAACAAGACAACAGAGCCAACATCGTGTCGTGGACTTCCATCATATCTGCCTACGCGATGCACGGGCTGTCTAAACAAGCCGTTGACTTGTTTCGCAAACTGGAGAAAGAGCACGAGAAAAGAGGAAATATCAAACCCAATGGAATCACAATCCTGAGCGTTCTCAATGCGTGTAGCCATGGAGGATTAGTGGAGGAAGGTCTTGAGATTTTTTCTTCCACTTTAGATAAGTACGGCGTGCAATTGGAAACCAAGCATCACGGTTGCATTGTGGACATGTTGGGGAGAGCTGGACGGTTGGAGGAAGCTGAGAAGGTCATACTTGGAATGAACGTCGATGGGGTTAATGTCGTTTTATGGAGGACTCTGATGGGTTGTTGTAATGTACATGGAGATGTGGAGATGGGGGAGAGAGTGATGAAGAAGATCATGGAGCTTGAGAAAGGATATGGCGGAGATTATGTCATACTTTCTAACGTACTTACCAGCGTCGGAAGATTTCGCGACGCCCAAAGAATCAGAGAGCATATAGATGACAGACAACTACTTAAAATTCCAGGACGTAGTTCCGTCGCCGTCTCTCTTTTGTGATATTTCTTTCATTCCATGTCCGGTCGCAAAAATAGACGGTTAGTTTACCGGGTACATGACCGGGTATGATATTTGAATAAATTTTATTTATATGATTGTGGCTTGTACCATGTGGTGTTCAGAATCGACGACCTCGGATGGAAGGAACGGAAATGGAGGAAAGATACAGAAAACTAGGGATCAGGGATGCTCTTTCTCGTCACTGCGACTACTCTCATGCCTGCACTGATCTCAATTCTATTTTACGATGTGCGTACATCAAGCTTCCAAAGAACCTCCAGGCCCTTGTGTTCCAAGACACCCTCGCCGCCTTCCGTCTACTCCCACAGTATCTCTCTCTCTTTCTTTGTGCCATAGTTCCTAAATCTGAATTTCGATTCTCAGATTTTGGGTTTATTATTAGGAATTGATTTCATTTTAAAAGAATTGGGGTTTTATAATTTTATTTTTGGAATTTGAAAACTTGAGCAGAACAAGTTCTGGAATTTCTTCTGCTAAGCTCCTCATTAGAGCAGCAGAAGCTGTACTTCCAAAACAAAGGAGAGTGTTAGCTCTCTCGGAGTTCAAGCAGGCTGCAGTTGCGCATAAGAGAGGATCAAAAGCTCCACAATACACTCAAGGTAATTACACAAAACATCATAGAAATCATCATTTACGGATTGATCATATGTTGCACACTGGATTTCTCACAAAGATCTGGTTTATACTTTCTACTATTTGTATGAATATTCAGATTCATTGTCTTTAGCTGTTCTTATGTGGTTGTGTGAGGTGATCCTTTATATGAATAAGAGAGAGTTTGAAGGAGAGGAGCGTCAAAAATACAATGCCATTTAATCCTTTTCATTGATTTAGGTAGATTATATATACAATTTTAGAGAAACTGGAATTGGATTCAAATACCCCACAATAAGGTATAAAATACTAATATGGATAATAACTAAACTCTCTATCACTAATTAGTAATTACATACTTTATAGATAATAACTATTATAAATTTATAATTAGATGTTAATACTAATAGGAGTATGGGACCCCTCAAGTTTATCGATATTGATATCCATCGATAATATTGCAATAAATATCTGAAAATTCCTTGGGTCTAAGAATATTTGCTTTCTTAAACACATTTGAGATGTGCTTCACTAATAATCTCCTTTGCTCTACTCTCTTTTTAAAAAGTCAATATCCATGGCCATGCTTTTTATATTGGTGTGATCAATTGAATTTGATGCCAAATGTGTTGCCCCAAGGTTATCACACCAAAAGGCTCAAAAAAGTGAATGCCCAACTCAGACAGAATAGAGTTCAACCAATCAAATTTAAGGCACGATAGGATTGCCTTATATTCAGATTCAGTGCTGAGTTGTATCTCATCTCTCAGAAAGGACTCAAACAGTTGGAGACTGATCTAGAAACTGCTAGGGGTGCTACTTGGCAACTTTGGCATGAAAGGGACAAGAGGTGGACTGGTGGAGAATAGGTGAATCCAAATCACTTGATGTGGTGGTTTCTAAAAGACTGCAAGCTTTGTTTTGATGTGAAGGCCAATCTGACTCTGCTTATCTTCTTATCTACTTAGACTAAGCCTACTCTTGAGTAGTGCTAGACTGCTAGTCTGTAAGGGCTTACCTATATATTTAGTATTTATGTATGTATTTGTAAAACTGAGTAAGGCCCACTTCATTATCTAATGAAAATTTATCTTCATAAAAAAAAATCAGATTCAGTGCAGGAACTTGCAGTTGCAGATGTATTCTACATTTCTACGTTTGGAACACCATGATATTATTGTATTCCCAAGAAAATTATGTAACCATTCTGACTTTTGTCATCTACTGTATCAGCAGCACAATTAGGATCACTGTGTCCTTTGAGTGAATCTTTATTTTCTAACGATAATGCCCATCTGTGTGCCAGATAGATATCTCAGAATTTTCTTCATAGCTTTCCAGTGAAGAGGCTTGGGGTCTTCTATGAACTGTGAATGTGATAGCTTGTTCACAGCATATGAAATATATAGTCTGGTCAGAGTGAGCTACTGCAGTGAGTCAATAATTTTTGCCATCTTCATCAAATTTTAGATCCAAATTTGTCTCCATAGGTGTTGAAGAAAGTCTAATGCTATCAAAGTTATTATTCTTAAGAAGACTGATTAGATACTGCTGCTGGTCTAAAAATAGACCCTTTGAGTTTGAGTGCTTCCTCATCTCAATACCAAAAAAAACTAATTCACCAAGCTTCATTATTTTAAATTCTAATCTCAATTTTTCAAGAAGAGAGTCCAATTCTCTTTGATTAGATCCTGTGATGACCATGATATCATCTATATAAACCAGCATGTAGATAGTATCAAGCTTTCATGTAAATCACAATTAAACGGCGCTTATGCTGTCATGCGGTTTCATACCACCCACATAAATTAAAGTATGCTTTATGCGGGGTTTTAATCGGATCTGGGTCTGGATCCGATTAACCCACCCAAATACCCATGTAAAAAATACAATAGGGTAAAACCCTAATTTTTATTTATTTTTTAGAGTAAAAACTTACTTTGCTTAGAACCTTAAAATACATATGTTTGCTTACTTTGCTTAAATTATATTTTTAGTTGGTACTTTGTTGAGAATTTGAACTCATTACTCATTTGTTTTGAAATTAGAGGTGTATACCTCTAATTCAGTATTTATAATATTTATTTTGTATTACATATCTACGGTGTATGATTTTTTTTTAAATACTATAAAAACAGCCCGCATAATTTCGATTTTCTAGATTATGCACGTATACAGAAATGCCAATCGCATAACCGCATACACGCATAAGAAACCTTGGATGGTATAATATTCAACGTATAAGAACAATAATGGATCATCTAAAATTCCAAGTTCCAACAAATCCTAGTGAAACCAAGGTTCGGGGGACGTGCAGTGCAAGGCGCATCACTCTTATGCAGATCCAGATTGAATTCTTTTTGAATCCATAAACCTATTTATGTTTTAATAAATAGGAAAAGACCCAAAAATCCCCATTTCCAGTCCTTCATCTCCAGCTCCACCTATCTTCTCTCCTCCGACTGGCAACCTGCTCCACTATTTCCTGACTTCTTTGGAAGTCTATTTTCTCCTGAAAAAATCCTTGAAAAATCCCACAAAAATATTTCTTCACAGTTCACCCTAATCTCCAATCCTTGAAAAATGTTTTCAATCTCCTCAACCACATCCTAGAATATGGTTAAGGATAGGAATAGAATGCACTTACTTTGAGTTGTTTAAGGACAGGAATAAAAGGCACTTACTCTGAGTTGTTTAAATCCTCAGTCCTCACTATCTTGTTCAGAATACTGAGAATAAAGAAGCCATCTTTAGAGAATTCCATTCAGAAGATACTAATTGATTGTAACAAATATAACCATTACCAGTGGCAGGGGAGCCTAAAAATATGGAGGGGGTATACTTTGGATCAAATAAAACCTGCAGAAGTCAGGTTACTTAAAATCCAAAATGGTAGTGTAGTTTCTATTTTATGGATAACTTGAAGTCATGAAAGCATACCAGGAGCTTATAGGAAGCCTGGCATGCTTGAGTGGTGTCAGTCCTGTTTCTACAATGTCTCTATGACGCCTCTCAGTCTTTCCCATCTGTTGGTGAATGTGAGAACAAGATACTTTGTACATGATGCCATGGATTCTAGAAATGGTGGATGTTCGAGGAAATCCCTTCCATTATTTGTCTGAACTACCTTTATTACACATCCACACTGCTTCTCAGGCCTCAACCAATGTTTTAAATTTTATGTATGTGTGGCATAAACATCAGATTTGAGGGAAAGGGGCAAAGCATGTAAATCCAATTGTACTTTGTGACAGCATTCACAAAATTAACATAATGTCTGGAACCTTCAGAAGATACTAATTGAGATAGACCCCAACATGAACAAAATTGTGATGACAATGACTCTTTATAAACTGTAGATCGCATATTATGTGGAAGTTTGTGAGATTTACAAGCTATGCAAGAATCACACTAATGACCTTTAGTCTTTTACTACTCTTACTGACAAGTGCCCCAGCCTGTGATGCTAATTAATCAAACTATCTCTTGCTAAAACAGAAACTGCACTCTCATGTAAGAGCCCCAGCCTGTGATGCAAGTGCTCAATGATGCTCTTTCTCCCATAAGTGTGCTTGTAGAGGGAGGTCTTTATTTGTGTTGATGGGAAACTACTACAACCCTTCAGCAGAATATATTGATATTGCACTTTCTTTAATCAGAATCTCAACTCCAGATCCTTCGATGAGTCAAATTCAATCGAAACATGATTATCACAGTTTACAACAAAATTGATTTACAGATGGTAAATTCCTTGTTGCTAAAGGCATTGCATGAATATTATCTAGAGCATATTTCCTATTATTTCTAGTAAATGAAACATTTCCAGGATGAGAAATATGCATAGGCTGACCATTAGCAGCTGCAATTGCAGTTTACCTAAGGTTTTCAGCACGGCTAGGCGATAAGGCGATGGCATGGTGCGCATATGCGAGCGCCTGGAACTCTGGAAGTGCACATGCACACTTCCAGGTGATGTTTTTCATGTATATTTTTATATGTTATCCCTATTTTACATACATATATATAATACCCTGTTTTAATTTCAAAGTAAAATACTAAATATCCTAAGTCTCTTAGAGTGAAATAGAAATACTCTAATCAAAATATCTAATTCATAATATTAAGTTCATCTCCTATGGTACTATCTTAGTCAGTCAAGAATGCATCGTCATCTTTGAAAGAAACTGCCCTTGACCTCGTCGATTTCTATCTCAACGGATTTAAATCTACAAAGATTTTAAAATTTAAATGGTTATTTGGCGTGGGTCAGGCTGAATCTGAAACGGATCCGCCTAATAACCCAAAATAAGGCTGAATTCCAATTTATAAATTTTTTATAGTTGGTTGATTGATTGTTGATCTTTTTATCTAAATTTCAGAATCAATTTAGTAAAGCAGCATATTGATTATTGATGAAATAAAGTTAAATAATTAGTCAAATCTCCTTATTCCGGAATATATTTTACACATTCATGTTTACTGGTATCATTTTTATAAAAAAATAGTCCAGCAAATGAAGTGTACTATGAGATTATGTTTATTAATCTTTAATTTACGTCTAATTGTACATAGTAGTAAGGGAAGTGTCTGTATATATTGAGACCTCAGACCATGCAATCTAATTCAATATATTGAATGTTTCAAAAAAGTTTGTTTTTGCAAATTCTATTTTTTTATGGTGTCCCTGTGGGTATTAACTCAACCCCCAACCTCATGTATTACACACGGTCTTTACAAATGAGATTTTTCCTTCCTGAGAACTGTTTTAACTAACCTCGTAATTTTTTTAATAAATTCACTTAAACATCAAATTTCTTATATGATGCTAGATAAAATAGTTTGGATAAGGTTATTATAATTTTCGATGGTTCTTAACAAGTGAATCTCTCCATTCTGGAGAATATGACTTTCTATCTGACTGCAAATTTGACTCGTTATTTTCAGGTATAGTACAATTGCCCCATGATCTTCTTGTTGAAATTTTTCATTCCCTAGATCTGACATCCTTGGTAACAGTGAGTCGTGTAAGCTGGTAATTACTATTTTATAAATTATTGTCATCTTTATTACTTCACAGGCTCACAGCAATATAATTAAGAAAGAGACAATTTTTATATTCTGTCAATAATCCTACTATTTTATGCAGGGCATGGAATTCAGCTGCAAAGGATGGTGCACTATGGAAGTTGTTATATTCCGTATTTTTTGGCAAATCTAATTCGTGTTTTCAAAATGATGAACCACTTATATCTAAATCATTTGAAAATGTATGTGCCTTGGAATTGAAGGATTCTGCCTATCCTAACTGGAGAGAGATTTTCAAAATAAATTTTCTAGGTAAGTGTCTTTTAGCAGTTATTATTACATAGATTCTAAATTTCTCAACATCGAGAAAATAATTTTTTTAATACTAAAAACTTCTGCCAACTGCTAACGGGCGGCCCTGTCCCGGTATCCACCGGTCGAGTACCCTGAGTCCTTTACCCGGACCCGGTGACTGGGGCGTGGAACGAGGCGGATCCGGGGCGACCCGTCCTGGAATTATAAAAAAAAATTATAAAAAAATAATTAAAAGAGTAAACTTTTTAAAATGGGTAAACTTTTTACCCTAATTCTTAAAAGTAAAAACAAAAAGTAAATCTAAAATGGGCATAAGGTTTGAGGACTAAGACCTAAGCTTAAAAATGTAATAAATTCCTAATTTTAATAATTTATATATGGTATAATATAATATAATATATTAAAAAATTATTATTATTTAAACCGGGGTGACCCGTTCGGGTTTTGCCCTGCCCTGAGATCCGCCTCGGAATATGACCGGTTAACGGGTCAAAAAATAAAAACGGGAAGAATATCTCACCGGGGTATGGAACCGGTGGTAATAACAAGCTTGTAAGTAGCTTGGCTGGAACTATTTTATTCTCCTGTTTGCAAGCAATATTTTAGTGATCTTATTGAATACTAATTTTACATAGATTCTTTTATTTCAGCAAGACCCCTTTACTCTGCAGCAACTAGGATTTTTTGTGGGGGCTGCAGTGAAGTAATTTGGATAAACAGGTTTACATGCAACAACAAACATCAATGTTCAAATAATCTTGGATCTCCAAAGATGCAACCAATTTTATCCCAAAAGGTTTCAATACTTATTTGTTTTTTACTTGTGCAATTTAAAACTATTACCAGATGGCATATTTCAATACTTGGCAAGTTGGCATATATTATTTTGATTTTTTTTATTGCGATCATAAGAGTTTTCCATGCTATTTTATCCGTTTTGAAATTGTTTTGGGAAGCTTTCATAGCAATTTCGTTTATTCTCATATTTTATGCAGGTTGTATCATATCTTACAGACGATAAGTTATGGCCGACTCTATTATCAGACAGTGATAATGATAATAGCGATAATAGCGATGATGAATCATCACCATGGTTACCAAGACTCTGGACATACCCAAATTATACTTGAAAAATCAAACACAGCAATTGATTTGAACTATTAAATTGTATGTTAATATAATGGGTTGAGCAATGAAATATATTGGTTGGCTCAATGAGGTTCAAAGTTGGAATTTTACTTTGTATATTTTTACTTAAATTTGTCTGATAATATATTATGTGACTTATATCATTACAGCTCTATATCTGTCAAAAATATATATATACATAACAATATAGAGATACTTCGATGCTACTTTTGCGTTATGTAAACATCATCAAATGAGCTGTATATGATAAAAAGGTGTCAGATAACAAAAGGCAGATGTTCAAATACACGATTAAAGGTGTAAAGCATCAATTATTCATTTCAAAATATAAAAAGATGCGAAATACTGATGAGTGATGATAAAACAGAGTATTGAACTATTGATATATAAACATAACAAATTTTGCAAGAAAAACTACGGTCATTTACTCAATTTCTCCTTTCATATCTAAAATAAGCAAAAATATATGTAGAACTAACAACAAACTGATATTTAAAATTCTAGGTTTTGATTGCAATCAAGGTTAAGACGAAATAGACAACAATGAAATGGGAGGTACGAACATTGGTAGATTTTTCAAAAAGATATAAATATTTGTGCAATATACGCACCACTACAACCAATCCTTACTACAACAATTCACAAGGAGGCATGAGAGATAAAAACGAGTGTTCAAACCTATAGCAATGGATAGAGCAGTCACAACAACATCGACTGTCATAAATAAGCTGATAAAGCAACATATTTCTTTAACCTTCCTTTTAATGCTTCTTTTCTTTCCATGGTCCAATTGGAAGCTTACACAAAACCTTGGCATCTAAAACAGCGTACTGCTTCTTCATCTCGATCATTGCCTTCTCGGCAAATGCATCAACTTTGTCGTCATACTTCTCATAGAGCAAAGGAACAGTGTGCAACAACACAAAGACTGAAAATTTAAACATCATTAACAATAGATTCAAATTTTGAACGCAAAATGCTATACAAGGTTAAGGCTTAAGAACCCAACTTACTTATGTAAAACAAGGTTAAGAAGTTGCAGCTACTTCCAATGGCAGACAAAATCCATAGTCCAGCAATCACCTGGAAAGAATATACAGTATTTTTTGCATTACAATCTATTGATATAAAATTTAAACACTAAATTATTTATCATTGACATACACCAAGAAATTTTTTAAGATCTTTCCCAGATGCAATTTCTCTCAAGACATGAAGAGCACGATTGATATCATTCCTCAGACAAAGAGCAGTGTTGACAACTACATCTTCAGGGATATGAACATCAGGTATGTGTGGTGTTGATGACCTAATTGGAAATACAATCCAGATAAATTAATAAAATAGACAATCCATGCAAAACATATGAGATCATGAGAATAAAAAGCAAAAACAAGATCAGGAAATGAATTGATAAGAGAAGAAACCATTACTTGTTGATGAATGAAGAGACATTTGCCCAGAGGAAAAGAAATGACAATGCTAAAATCAGGCAATGGCAGACGAAGGTGAGGAGAAAATACTCAAGAAGTACAAATACGACCCAAACTGCGGTCACAACACCAAACACTCCAGCAGTAACCTTCTTGTTCCTCCACAATACAATATCGGCAGCTGCAAAACAAACAATAACCACCATCTTAATATCTCTGCCCAGTAGTTACACCATAAATAAATTAAACAGCATATAATAAAGATGTAAAAAAACAGTTATGGCGAAGAAATTTAGGTTGCTATTCAAAAAAAGAATTCAAAGCATGAAACCAAAAATCGATCTTAGAACATGCAACCTTTTAGTTATTAACAATTATAATATACAGATCTGAGTATCTGACTAGTAGTAAATTTCCCTGATTCCATCCACGACCTAAGATAAAGCAACGTAACAAATCCGATCATCCCAAAACACAATCCGATCTGAAACTACACAGTCCACTCTACTAACAAAACCTAATTACACTTAAAATAGTCAGTAAACCGCTACACCACTTACTCCAACTGACGATCGAAAAAAAAGACAACTCTCACTTTACAGATCGATAACAGATCACACGAAAAAAGATGAAGTAAAGAAAAGAAAAACAGTTACAGTACGTTGTCCACCGCCAAGAACGGTGTGAACGGGCTTCTCCCGCCCAAAGATCCGGAAGACTTTGTTCTTGACAACCTCGATCTTTTCATCGATCTTTTTAGACATCTTCTTGTCGTCGTTATCCGAATCAGACGACGATGAGGACGATGAGGAATCATGTCCCTTAATCTTATCTGCCATCTTTTCCAACAAGGTCTCCCTGGGCATCTCCTCAGCCATCTCTCGCTAGAAAAACCCTAGTTTCCTCTCTTCCTCCCTCTCTCTCTCTCTCTGTCTGCTTCAAAATAACAGCAACTACGGAAGTGGCGAGTGTAGAAAAAATAGGAGAAGGAAGAGGGATTCTAGGTTCCTTCAGTTTATAGTACGACCGCCGAAAATTATTAGGTACATTTGTAGTGGGGTGGAATGTGGGACGTTAGATCGAAGACATTTTACGGTTGAGATTGTACCATGTGGAAATAGAATTGTGGATGGGAATTAATCTCACAAAATGAAAGATAATTAAAAATAATTAATTATGCTTTATAAAAAAAATAACTCTGGAGAAATAAAAAAAGACAATATGAATATAATGAAGATTTTTTTTATTTAAAATAAAATAAAAGAAGACAATTTTGAATTTGCGTTTCATTTAAATAAAAAAAAAAGTCAAATCAAAATATATGCAAATCAACTTCAAATTTTCAAAATGAAATAATGAATGCTACATCAGTTATTTAAACTAACCAATATTACATGCGTGAATAGTGAATCGAATTCATGATGAACGAGACTTTGATTTTTCTCGATTTAATTTAATAATTATGCCAGCCCAGATGGTAAATAAAAAATTATCTATTCCATGTCTTCATTCATTCAGTTTAAATGAATTGATCACAATTATTATTAAAAAATTTAAAGGATTCATCAATGTTCTAAAATAAATATTAATTATGTTAGAACCTACAGTATTAAGTGTAGTTAATACTAACTACGATTAACACTAATAATATTAAGTATTAAGTATGTTTGGTTTCTTTATAAAAAAACACTAAAGAATACTTAAATACGGCTATATGCAATCATCAAATCTCAACCGTTGGATTTTGATTCAAGGATTGAGATATCACCATGGTAAACTGAAACAGATCTTGCTATTCTTGGGCATAGAAAATAGTTTGATTTAATGATTTAATGAATTAATGGTTGGGTTACATCGAGATTGTGAACAACATACATGACCCACCACTTTCCCCATCGTCTACTTGTCAAGATGTTGACCGTCCATCTTAATTCTTAACCCAATGATTTTAAAATACAGACAGGTGGTAGTAGGACTAAGACAGCAATGCATCATCATTTTTAATATTTAATATTGGTTAAGAATTTGAGGTGATGAAATTAGTATTTGACTATTCGAATTTCATTTTGTATTTTTGTGTAGTAGATTTTATCACTAGATTGATAAAATCGTTTTTCTGGTTGACAACATGATGGTGAAATGGAGGTGATTGATTACTGAGGACGATGGAGGAAGAACAAGAATAACAATATTAGAATTGAGTGTTTTGTCCACATCTAATCTAAGTACCCGACCCTTTTGTTCTTCTTCAATAGATAAGAAACCGCCGCCTTCAAAGAATCAAACCCAATTTTCCAGCTACAACAAGATGCTTTCGTAAAACTAACGAACGGGAAGAAGCTGAACGGACAGAAAGCCCCGACGGGAGTGCGACGGTAACGAACGGGAGCGCGAGTTCTGCGAAACCTCTGCTGTGAGTGCGAGCACGCCTCCGGCAGAGAGACGCGAGCACGCCGTCGTTTGGGAACCTCCGCCATCTGCAAGAGACGCGAGTGCTACGCTTCATCCGGTCAACCACGATCTCACCATCCTTCCACTATCCTCCGGCCAACGAGAAGCTCCCCCAGCCGCCAAGACAGATTAGGGTTGATCCCACAAGGGATCCCCAAATTTGGATCGGCGAGTGGAAAGGAGACTCGGCGAGAGTACGAGAACCCTTCCAACTGCCCAGACAGACTAGGGTCGATTCCGTAAGGAATCCCCATCCTTATATCGGCGAGTTGGGGGGGCCTATCGGCGAGTGTGGGAAGGCTATCGGCGAGTGGGATAGGGTATCGGCGATTCCTGTATTAATTCGGCGGGAAAGAAGCTATTGGGAGTGAATAACCACTCAAAATACACACTATTGTACCCACTTAAAATCTACTCAAAATCTGTGTAATCGTCGATTGGAGTC
>LFYR01002171.1:443054-506946 GCA_001185155.1 Zostera marina
CTCTTTCACTCTGTAAATCGGCGAGTAATCGGCGAGTTGGAACTCGGCTCACTTTAAATCGGCGACTTCACGGCGGAATCGGCGAGTTGGAAGTGAACTCTTTCACTCTGGAATCGGCGAGTTAGAGGGACTTTAAGCACGACAAATCGACGAGTAGCTTTTGGGGATCTATCAAGTGGTGATATTAACTAAAACAATTGGGTTGAAGATTTGGATTGAATTTTGAGTAGTGAAACTAATTAATCAAATATTATCCCTACTAAGCGAGGTTATCGTTACGATTGAGAAGGGAACGGATTTTGGTGCTCTTCACTGTCTTCGTCCGGAACTATCCGATAAGCATTAGAGAAATGAGCGTTCTGCGATCTTTAGTGCCTATCTCTATCTAACCACTATCATCCGTCAGTTCTGGGGGTGTCCCGCGTATTGCGTGGGGTGCTTGGGTAACGGGAGGATAGCAGGAAGGATAGAGTGGAGTGACCGACCAAGATAAAAGACGTTGCTCCTAAAAAATAGGCCAACGGAGAAGTGAGCGTTAGCGATCTTCGTTCGGCTTTCTCTAGTTAGTCGCCGTCATCCGTCAGTTCTGCGGGTGCTCCTCAATAAGGAGTGCTTGAGTAGCAGGGTGTCGGTAGAGTAGCTAGGGAGGGAGCGACACATCGGAAACGTGGCCCAACCATCGTTGGGATATCATTTTGGGATATGAGGAACGCAAGGGAGCAAGCCTATACATGGGTACCTATCGCCAAGCACAAACCTATAAGGAATCTAAGTTTCATCCAACCTACACTCATCAATAACCAACCTCATGCGAGAATTGAAGAATCACAATTGGAAGAAGTTACGAAGAAATTTACAATTTTATTGAGGGTGATAGGAGTAAATCCTTCACTTGCCAAACTGAAGGACTTCGTAACAAAAGAATGGGGATTGATGGAGATCAGAGATTATAAAGTGATGATACTGGAAGGGACTGGGTTTAAAGTTACGATTCAGAACGAAAGAGACTATAGGAGAGTCCTTAAGGTGGAATGGCTCTGGATGGAATCGGAGATTATGCTGGTTCAAGAATGGAAACCATCATTGGACTCCAGAACTGAGGCCCTACCGACGATTCCGATATGGGTCAACCTACCTGCGCTGAATGAGAAGTTCTGGAACACGGGAATCATCGCTAGAATCGCTAGCACACTAGGCACACCTCTAAATGGTAGATTTGTGATCAGTGATGATCAGACAATTATCCAGTTAGTGGTGGTAGTGGATGCTGCCTTTAAATTTCCCGAAAGTACGAAAATTATAATACAAGGCCAGAATGGTCAAGTGACGGAGGAAGTTGCAGTGAGGTATCCATCCGTTCCCCCCTCGTGTAAACGGTGTGAGGGCTACGGTCATACAACTGAAGCTTGCTTCCGAGTACCCTTGACGGTGGAGGCTAACAATAATCAAGAATCTGGTGACTTAAATCCACCTCCAAGTATCTCAACAGCGGGGGTTAACACTCGTAGAAGGAGAGTTATTTTCATCGAATCCCCTGTAGTACCTGAACAAAAAGAAAACTCAGAATCTGAAACCCAGAAGTCTACGAGGACACAGAAAAGAAGGGCCGCTAGATTAAGAAGAAGGCAGATGCAGAAACAGATGAGGAGGGAGAGAAGGTTAAAATCAACCAATGAGGTTACAGTGCACATAGAGGAAGTCAATGTCCCGACCATGAATGCTCAGGAGGAAGAAGAAGTGGGCTCAGAGAGTTCTGTGGACTCGGCATTAAGATTAAATCATGTTGTGAGCCAAATTAGAGACATAGATCTGAACGTTAGTCCACAAGGTCTAAGCCCAGTAACTGGATTGTTCTCCTCCTACAATAGCTGAAAATGTGGATGGGCTCCCAATTCCCGCGACTATGACGATTGATAATCCAAACCCAAACCCGGGCCTATTATGGAAGCATCAAATCACTCAATTCTTAATCTCACAGGCAGCGCAAGAGGCTCCTCGAGCCGGCGCTGCTGGTCATTAAACTCGTTTAACTTCCACCAGGGCCGTCTAAGAACCGAGATGGCTCTTTTCGTGTGGAATGTGAAGGGGTTCAATGGAAAGAAAAAGAAAAGGGAGGTTTTGTCACTAATGGCTAGAAAAAGATTGGAAATTGTCGGAATCCTGGAGACACGAATCAGGAGAAATAATCAAAGCAAAGCAGCTGAGTTTTTTAAAGATACGTGGGCTCAATTATCTAATTCTAATGCATGGGAACCCGATAAAGGTGATTCGATATGGATTTTTTGGAACCCGAGGATATGGACGGGAAGCCCGATACTCGTCACTAAGCAACTGATGCATTTCAAGTTTTCCAATAGCGCTGGTTTAACTCTCTACATTTCGTTTGTCTACGGTCGAAATACGCCCGCGGAAAGAAAGCTACTTTGGGGGGATCTAATTAAAATTTACCCGACAGTCCTCCATGAAAAATGGATAATTTTAGGGGATTTTAATGAGGTCATCTGTGCCTCCGAAAGAAGAGGACAAGGTGAGTATTCCGACGTGGGGCCGGCTGAATTCCGAACGATGATAGAAAGTACTAATACTACTGAAATGCCTATGAAAGGAGGATTTTTTACTTGGAGCAATGGTGCAGTTGAAAGTAATAGATGTGAGAGCCGGATTGATAGAGTCCTAATAAATGAGAGCTGGAGATCCCTCTGGCCCAATTTAATCTGTAACCTCTACACGACGGGATCTAGCGACCATCATGGCTTGGAGGTTACCTTCCACCAAATTTCTAAAGCTAAGAGGCCCTTTCGTTTTGTCAACACCTGGATGGGACAGGAAGGGTATCTGGAGCTAGTCAAAAAATGTTGGGATGCTAATCTGCAGGGTACCGCTATGTTTACTTTCAATTCTAAATTGCGTTTAGTAAAATCTTCTACCAAGCTTTGGTTACAGGAGCAGGCCTCGTTGAAAAATCAAATCGAACTCATCAGAAAATCAATAGGGGAGAAAGTCTTACAACTGACAGAGGATCCAGATAGCCATGAGTTACAACAAAAGCTGATTGAAGAGAAGTTAACACTTCGGGATCTGCCTGAAAGGGAGGAGATAGAGCTCAGGCAATGTTCAAGAGTGAATTGGCTGAAGTTGGGTGATTCTAACACTAGATTTTTTAGCCAAAAAACCAAGGACCGGAGCCTGAGGAATTCTATGCTGTGTAACTTAGATGATCAAGGAAATCCATTAGTTACAAGGGATCAATTGGAAAAGGAAGGAATTACTTATTTTAAAGAGTTGTTTCGTGAGAGACAACCTTTGAATAGTAGCACCGAAATCCCTTTGAGATGGTTCCCGAAACTAGTGGCAGAGGAGATGAATTTTTGGATGGCGCGGAGGCCAGTGGAGAAGGAGGTGTGGGAAGTGATCTCTAGCCTGTGTCCGGAAAAAGCACCAGGACCCGATGGGTTTACGGCAGGATTTTTCAAAAGATACTGGGGTATTATTAAGAGAGATGTGATGACGCTTATAGAGGATTTCTTCGATGGTCGTGGTTCCTTAAAGCACATCAATCATACATTCATTACTATTATTCTTAAATTTCCAGAGGCCTCGCATATTCGAGATTTTAGATCCATCTCTGGGGTAAACACAATTTATAAGATCATATCTAAGTTATTAGCAAACAGGATTGGGCTAGTTACTCCAGAGCTACTTTCAGGCAATCAAGCGGCTTTCACAAAGGGTAGAATCATCTCTGATAATGTCCTCCTTGCGGAGGAATTGTTAAGAGGATTCAAACAGAAGGCAACAGCTAGACGAGTGTGTATAAGCCTTGATATCACTAAAGCATTCGACTCAATTAGCTGGGAAGCGATTCGCATAACTCTGGTCAGTATGGGTTTCTCAGGGGCACTGGTCAGACTAATCACTCAGTGTATCTCGACTGCGACCTTTTCCATCCTTATCGAGGGGGAACCTTCAGCGCAATTTAGTAGTGGAAGAGGACTTCGGCAAGAAGACCCACTTTCACCGATCCTCTTCAATCTAGTTATGGAGAACCTTTCGCAATCATTGCATCTTGTTGAAAAATGTGGAGAATTGTATACCTTCGTTATGGGGGGCTATCTCTCCAACGCACCTCATTTTTGCTGACGATGTGCTATGCTTTGCAAAGGCAAATACCAAATCGATGAGGGCAGTTAAAGCAGTGTTGGATGATTTTACAAAGAATTCAGGATTGGAAATTAATTGCTCCAAGAGTTCGATGATATTCTCCATCGCATGTGAGCAGATCAAGGATGACCTATTGCAGTTGATGGGGTTTCAAGAAAGCTTTTTACCACTTAAATACCTAGGGGTGCCTCTAATTGGGCGGGACGTAAAAGGTGCGGACTGCGTTCCGCTAATCGACCAACTAAATTCGTATCTACAGAAATGGAAAAATAGAGCTCTGTCTTATGGAGGAAAAGTTCAGCTAGCTAACTGGGTCCTAGTGGGCAAGCTACAATACTGGTTTCAATGTCTCAAAATTCCCATGACGGTGATCAAAAAAGCACGACAAATTATTTATCAGTTTATATGGGGGGACTCTAAAGGTATGGCATGGAGCAGAATGATTATGGCTAAGGAAGACGGGGGTCTAGGACTGGCGGATCTAGTGTTACTCGCTAGAGTTGCTAGGGTCAAATGGGCTTATAAAATCTGGAATGGGGGTTCTCCATGGGCGGTTTGGATGCGGGCACGCTATCTCAAAGGGATAGATTTGGCGGAAATCCAATTATGTTTCAAGGACTCTCCGATATGGACAAGCATACTGAGAGCCAAAGATGATATCAATTTATGCTACCCTGCAGGGCTGGATTGCACAGTCAACGGTAGTATAAAAACGAGCCTCTTAAGAGCAAAACTATCACCGCCAGCCGTCGTTGATCCTCTGGCTATAGGAGTGTGGACATGCCGTACCTCAAAGATGGCCTTCTGTCTATGGAGACTAAGATGGGGCAAACTAAGAACATTCGATAAATTGAGGTCGTGGGGGATAGTGGTTCCAGCAAAGTGTGTCATATGTGATACAGTTGAGGAAACGACAGCTCATTTATTCTTCAATTGTGAATTCAGCTGGTCTCTTTGGAACGAATTTATAAGGTTGACAGATAACGCACTATGGAAACTTATGGGTATCACGGAAATAAAGCTAGGAGATATAAGGGTGGGTGATATCATGGAGGGGATATCCAAATTCAGGAAGTCAGCACCATGCTAGGGGCTACATTGGAATGCACTTGCAGCGTTTATATGGCACCTTTGGAGGGAGAGGAACCTACGACACAAGGAGGGGCTCTCTCGACCGGTAAAAGTCATGGCAAGGGATTTTATACGAGATTTGGCTATTATCTATGATTATCGCATATTTAAAAAAGCGCATAGGTTAAATTTGGAGGACACAACTATCAGAAGGTGGGAGGAAGCCTCGCTATTGGTTACTGACCTACAAGCCGAGGATTAACAAGTTATATCTATTCCACACATCCTATCGTACTTTTAGTTGTTTAATTAATTGTCTATCTTTCTTAATATCGTAGATTGTAATTCCTTTTATTTTACTTTTAATATAAATCGCCATTAAAAAAAAAATCGTGTCGTGTTTTTTTTAATCGTGTCTGTTATTGTCACCCTAATTTTGGTATATCACTCGAAATTAGGGTTAGGAAGATACTATCTGTTATCAAAAAAACTTAAGGACCAAGATTGTGAATGATAGATTATTCCACCCGTCTCTTACGGGCTACTGTAAAATGTTATTAGGTGTTTATCGTAACATATATAAACAGAAAAAAATAAAAGATATAGACAACATGTTAATCTTTAAGGAGATCATTAATGATATCATTTTGTCTTTTGATAAAGAGTATTATAAAAATAGTTATTATCATTCTTTCGAGACATTTACGATAAAAATATATAAGAGACTAACTGGTGATGGGGGTGAAACCCGACCAGTACTCCAAGACGCGCAAGCAAGCACCAAGCGGGGAACTCCGCGGGAAACCGGACCGGAACTCAAGTGCGCAGAGCTCTGCTTCGCTAGGAATCCTTTCGCTCCAAATGACCTGCCTTTAATGAGTGGGGGTGCCTCCTATTTATAGGGGTTCTTATGGGGGTAATCTGGTCATTTGGGCAGTAACCGCCTAACTGCCTAACTGATCAGATCGGGGCCCGAGATCGATTTTCCAGAGATCGACTTTCTGGGGGTCGACTTTTCTGGTGATCGACTTTATTCAGAAGTCGATCCTCAGGAAAGTCGATCTTCCTAGGATTCGACTTGGAACCTCTCCAACCCTAGAATAGGTACCTTAACTCATCTTAGGCTATCCGGACTTCTAGTTGCTGGTAGGTTGTGACCAGGTTCGGGATACTGTATCACCAACTGGTGAAACAAGATCTGACACTCTCAGATCACATCAACAAAACCAGGAAACAGTCCCCAAGAAACCTAGCACGTATCGAAGAGGGGGAGTACTGGTGATACAGTATCCGAAACTTGATCACAACACCATATGAGATAACTCGAAATAAGTGGCAAGTACCCGTATAGGCAATGGGAGGCCCCAACCGACTTTATGAGGAAGTCGACCCCTGCAGGACGACTTGAGCCTAGTCGACTTCAAGGAAGTCGAGTCCTGAAAGTCGGTTATGGGGAAGTCGACCCTATGAAGTCGACCTGGGCCAGATCTAGGCAGTTAGGCGGCTAGAGTCCTAATGATCAGATTACCCTATGAGGACCCTATAAATAGGGGTCACCACCACTTATTATAGGTTAGGTTAATTGGAATTAGAGAGAACCCCTGTCAGAGTAAGTCTGAGTAATTAAAGTGTCCGAGCTGTTCCGACGAAGCTCCTGATCCAACGCTTGTTCAAAGCGTCGTCCGAACATTGATCGGAAACCACCCTTATTACTAACATTTTAAGCCAACGTATCTAATTACTATATAACTAAACAAATAACTAATAGGATAATAGGAGAGAGAGAGTCAATTAATTTTTTTATTTCTTTTTAATTCTATTTTTATATTTTATTTAATTTGAATTTTGAACATTGTTCTTATTTTTTATTAAAATTTAATTATTTAAAAATAATAATTTATTCCACCTGTCATACCTGATTTTAACTACCTGAATCCGATTTATTTTCTCGGTGGGTTTTGGTCTCACACGAACTGGGCTACGAGCCTACGACGGCCCTTTAACTGTTAAAATTAAAATAAATAATTTAATCCAACGGATGAATTTATTGTTTAATCCAACGGATGAATTTATTGGTGTGGAGTATTAACGGTTTGGATCGATTGACTAGTTGGTTATAAATAGCTGTAAACCCTTGGTATCTATCTTCTCACTCTCGATTATCACTCTCGGCTTAAACCCTTCTTTGTCCGACGAGATTAGGGTTCCAAGGTTCGAAGTTCGAACGGCACAAGGTATATCGTCGTCTATTGACTCTAATTTTTTTTTTCCCTTCCCTCTGTTGTTTTTCTTATTTCGTTGTTGTATTTTTTGATTTTCAACTTTTCATTTGGAGGTTTTGAGATCTTCAGATGCTCCTTTTCTTTTTATTTTCACTGTGTGATGCTGTGTTGTTCTAATGTTGATTTTATACTTTCCGCCTAGATGTATCCTTTTGATTTCCCCTCTTTTTTTATTTTCACTAGTGAAGTAGATTTTCACTTTTGTTTTTCCAGTTCATGGCGATGTTCTTGATCAGTATCAGATCTGTTTCTGTTGCTTTTTTTAATAATCAGAATCAGATCTTAATCTTTTATAATTTAAAAGCAACAGAATCAGATCTTTTATAATTTTACAATTTAATCTTACTTTTCTTGTTTCGTTTCTTGTTGTTATTGTTTTTTACTTTTTAGCGATTATATTTACTATTCTTCACTTTCTGAAGCATTAGCTGATGGTTTATGGTTTTATGATTTTTTTATCAAATTATTGATTTTATCTATTACTGATTTTAAATATTCTTAATTCTTATATTGTTCGATTCTCATGTACAGGGTGGTCATGGCTTTTGCTAACAAAATCGGTAATCTTCTTAAACAAGCAGTCTCTGCAAATCCATCTATGCTTCAAGCGATACGATGCATGTCGTCTTCCAAGCTCTTTGTTGGAGGTTTGTTATATACCAAACTTTATTTTTTGTACTGCACTTGAGAATTTTTTTGTAACACATTTGTTCTTTTGACTTGAAGGTCTTTCTTTCGCAACAGATGAACAGAGTTTGAGTGAAGAGTTTGCGAAATTTGGACAAGTTGTTGAGTGTACTGTTCCTTTCCACAATCTATACCATCTTACAGTCTATGCATTAGTATTTTTTCCCCATTTACTTCTTTTCCATGCAGCAAAGGTAATAATGGATCGGGAGACTGGTAGATCAAGAGGGTTTGGTTTTGTGAGTTTCACTTCTCCTGAGGAGGCAAATGCCGCAATTTCTGGTTTAGATGGGAAGGTCTGTTCTATGAACATCTTGGAACATGTCAACTTTTAAGACAAACTCACATGTGTTGTTTTTTTAATGCTTGCTTTTCATTTTCAAATATTTTCAGGATCTTCAAGGAAGAATTATAAGAGTGAACTATGCCACTGATCGAGGTGCTGGTGGTGGCTATGGCGGTGGCGGAAGCTATGGTGGTGGCGGTGGCGGATATGGTGGAGGAGGCTATGGTGGTGGTGGAGGAGGATATGGTGGAGGAGGCTATGGTGGTGGTGGATATAATGCCGGTGGAGGTGGTGGATATAATGTCGGTGGAGGTGGTGGATATAATGGCGGTGGAGGTGGTGGATATAATGCCGGTGGAGGTGGTGGTTATAATGCCGGTGGTGGAGGTGGTGGTTATAATGCCGGTGGAGGTGGTGGTTATAATGCCGGTGGTGGTTATAATGCCGATGGTGGAGGTGGTGGATATAATGCCAGTGGTGGAGGTGATGGATATAATGCTGGTGGTTATGGCAGTACTGATGGTGGATTCAACAGTGGAAGTAGTGGTGGAAATTTCGAAGCAACTCCTCCTGCTTATGAAAGTGCTACTGGTTCAGCCATGGGTGGAGGCTATGGTGGCGCAGCACCAGCAAGTACACAGGAGAGTTCTGAATTTGAGCCTGATGTCTACGCCACCAAGCCCTGATCTCAGTCATGTCTACAAGCAAAAATATATATGAGGATCTCCTGATTACTATTTGAATGTATTAGGATCTTTAATATTTCTTTTATTGTTGCAATTTCATGTCCTGAGCAATCATAATGTCTAAGTTCGAACATTTCATGATTAATCTCATGATTGTGCTTTATTCTAGATTTTGCATCAACATATTACAACATAATAATGATGGTTCATGTTGCTAATGTAAATCTTGGGCAATTATCATAAGAACAAGATAAAATGTCTCTATAATCACGCTTGATAGTGAAGGAATCATACACTTGCCCATCATTGCTCCGGCTATACTCGAACAACAGTGTGGTTTGATTGTAAGCTGTGAGTTTCCCAAATCCATATGCCAGATCTCGAACAATGCTCCATTTAGGTGGTTGACTGGTGAATGGAGAAAGGCTTGCACCTCCATTTCCGACGACCATGTGAATCGTTCCTTCCAATGACCCGACATAGCTGGAGATTTCTTTGCTTGTACAGATGTTTTGGTAGATAGGGCAAGTTCTTTCATAGTTATGTGCATGACCGTAGAATGCGATATCAACCTTGTACTTTTGCCAAAGCTCTTGAAGACTGTCCCTGCCCATTGGCTCGCCGAAACTACCTTCTTCCGCATAAAACTCATCGGAAGAATAACCAAGCACGCGGTGGGCTAGAAAGATCAGCCATGGTTGCTTCTGTCTATCAACTGATGCAAGACAATGTTTGATGAATTCATATTGTTCTGTTCCAGGCCGCCAATCGTGCTCGCTGTCAGCCACACAGAAATGGAACATGCCATAATCCATTGAGTACCAAAACTTGTCTCTGTTTTGCGTGGGAACATAGAACATGGTTTGAGCAGGAACACCACATTCACCTCCGGAATCTAGATTTTGGTAGAACGAACCAGTTCCAGGCCAATCGCGCTCATGGTTACCACTGAGGAGGTACAGAGAATCAATTAAATAGTATAAGAAAGAACAGGCAAATGGAATATGTTACCTTCCTATCATGTATGGCACAGCTGAGGCAATCGGTTCGATTTGTGCAGTAAATTGATCCCATTGTGAGATATATCCATTTGCATAACAGATATCTCCGATATGGAAAACTACATTGATATTTTTCACATCCTGAGCAATTCTATTCGTCGTGTTCAACGATCCAGGTTGGAAATCATTGTATTCATTCGAACCATCTGCTTCTGCCTGCAAACCAAATTACCATCAAATTTGCAGAAATAAACTTCCGAAAACATGATATTTGATCACCTCTCATTAAAATCTACCCCCTTATGACAAAACCTTCTACTTTTGTCAAATCACGACCCTAAACCCATCACACCCAATTTCTGATGTGAGACTATAAATCTCGGCATTCAATTTCATTCACCTTGCCTATATCACCAGAGATGATCACCGTCTGCTTAGAAACTTGACCAGGATATGGTGGAGCTTTGAAGCCATACACTTTGCTCCAAATGTAGGATCCATTGTTTAATCTATGTCCAAGCTTGTAATTATACCTGTACAAACATATACATTGTGATACGATTGATTCAACAGACAAGAACAAGAAAAAACAAGCAAAGGACCTTGCGTTTGGCCATAAGTCTTTAAGAAAGCTAGAATGTATGAACCCAGGATCACGCCAGCCCACTGTTCTTGCTGGAGCGCCTGTGACAAAAGTGATGAAAATATGAGATGATTGATTGTCGGAAAATCGCAGTTTGAAATTCTAATACGAACCACACATGCTGTTGCGATTAAATGTCAGTGTTCCCGCTGGTGAACGAGTGTCAACCTGCTGATTCTGCCGACCCCATTCGACGAAAGGTTCTGCCTCATTGATATCATATCCACTTGTCCATGTGACCACCATCTGTTCATATTCCGGTCGGACTTTTACTTCTACTGTGGTGATTTTCTTCTTCTTCAAATAAAAAGAAAATCTTACCTCGTCCCAAGATTTACCCTGAGCCAATCTTGGATAAACAGGAGCTTTAGGATTTGCGAACGCCACCGTGTTTGACACAGCAATCAATGTTGGCTGAATTTTCGACCAATTATGAATTATGAACATATGAAGTGTAATCAAGTTTTTCTTTTTAAAATCATACATTGCCGATACCACCGGAAAACAAGGCGAACGAGAAATCCTCCCTTTGATTTATTAGTTGAAGCATCAGTTTCCCCTGTCCTTTCGATTCGTAGTCGGAGTTCGAGTAATTTGCAAATTGGTACTGCAAAAGGAAGGAGGTATTTATGACTATATGTATAAACAAAATGGGAGGGGAGAGGCAATTAATAGAACAGGGTGTTGGTTGTTTATCAATTACTTTTATAGGCGCTGTGCACAGAAGTGGTTGGAACTGTTTCGAACTCTCCGGCGAGCAAAAGGCGGCACTGAAAAATGATTCAAAAAACAATATAAATCATGATTATATTATCAGATTTAACTATTTCATTTATTTCAATAAATTCAACTGTAAAACAAATATAATGAGTGAATAAACATTAGGGGTTAGGGTTTAATGAACAAAATAAAACCTGAAATTTGATGGAGAAAAAACACCAATCCAGTCGCCGTTAGAAGGGTTTGGATGTCCAAAATCTACAGTCACCCACCTGACATCTTGATTCTGTTCAAAACATGAACATCATAGAAAAATCAAACCGACCCAAGATTAAAAAAACATAACAGAACAGAACAGAAAATACCTCTAATGATCCAAGAACAGAAGGAGATGCTTTGACAAAACCCTGATCAGTAACACCAAAGGTTGTCTTTTCCACAGCTATTCTTGCGAGTGGTTGCTCTCCGATTGGATTTGCGGTGACAAGTAACATCTGGATCTGGACCAAAATCACAATCAGCAACGACGACATATCTTATCTCTTCTCAAAGTCCCCGTCAAGCGTCATTGCCTAAATTAAAGTATTAAACCAGTTTGGCCATTAATGCACCTTTTGCTATGACTTTAAATGATGGCATTTATTGTAAAGGAGTTTGAGTAGGGTCAAAGAACGGGTTTGAGGCGGGTCACGGGGCAGATTTTCCTCAAGATCGACCCGCTCTGTTCTGAATCCCGTTTTGAGAGACCGGGGCAGAACTACCCCATCTAGAACCCGTTCTAGGTTTTAAGTCTTTAAGAGTTAAATCTTATTCTGAATATTCTCAAATGGAAACAGATTCATTGATTATTCTGAATAGTTTCAGTACTGAAATTGTAGTTCAAATGATTTATTTATGAAACGTGAGTACTGAAATTGTAATTCAATAGATTTAATCACTTCAGGAAAAATAAATATCGCTATTCAGATTTATTAGTACAATTTAAAAATAAATAGTGCTGTTTGCTAATGATTCAAAGATGTTATTAAATCTTCGAAGTTTAAAACAACCCAATCTGCATTCTTGGCAACAGCATCTCGCAACTGAACACCGCCATAACATATAAACAAGTCGGCGCCTCCTGGCATGCGAGCCTGATTTAAAAAGAAGAATCCATGATATGTTAATATTGCTGTTAGTCAAGAAGTAAAGCAATGGAATAATAATGCACTTAAGGTACAAAAAACATAGGGTTAAACAGAAGGAAATTCTGTCATGATATAACTTTGCTTATTTATAATAGAAGGAATTTATGTTCTTATTCAGTATATCCCTGATTCCAAAAATTACCACTCGTCAGACACCTTACCAAGAATGTCGGAAGTGTTGAAGACGTCAGAATGGGTACAGGTTGGAAATTGGCAGGTGTTTGTCGACAGAATGGAATGCTTAAGCATCCATCTAAAAACTATGACTTATTGGAAACTAACTTTTAATAGGAAAAAAAAGTTGCCCACTGCTTCAACAATTATAACTCTAATTGAATTCTCCTAAACCACTTAATTAGTGTAGTGGTAAAAACTAAAAAGACCTGTGATTTTGCTTCAAAAAAAAAAAAAAGACCTGTGGTACAAGAAGATAGGATCTCAATGGACATGGACGTAGTCATCAACTTTTCAAACAAGTAAAACAATACAGTGACAGTGACCAATAATGGAACTAGAAAATGAAATATTCACCTATTTGTTTAGTGATCATGATACCTACAAAGCTTGAACTAGAATGGGAAAATAATATAAAGTGGTTTAAACATAGTTGCAATGTTTCCATTTTCGAGCTTCCAATATTTCAATTTTTTTCTAACAGGTGGCTGTCTAAGAATGCAACTTGAATCTATAAAGTTATGTAAACACTACTTGGTTAAAAAAGAAACAAGTATATAACTCAAAGATATACATAGATTATTGAAAAGAAAGTAATCACCTCAAGGTCAGTTGCACCATCTCCAATCATGACTAGTGTTTTATATCCATGGTCCTAAAATTCAAAATATTTCCATAACATAAAAACTATTAGATGACTATATAGCTATTAGAAGAAACTCAAGAAATTCCTATTCAGCTTACCTTTCGTATATTTCGAACAGCAGTGGCCTTCCCACCACTTCTTGACGTTGGTTCTTTTGTGTCAAAACCAAGAAACTCTCCCGAGCTACCGAACAATAATTGGTTTGCAAAAATATTTTCAGGCAGGACACCAATAATTGATGCAACAGGCTTCACAAAAAATTACATTTACAAAGAACAAAAGAGCATTTAGTAGACAAAAGTACAAAAAAACTTATGCATTTCAAATGAAATTGATCTAAATTCTAAATAATTACTTGTGTCGTATTACACTACTCCACTGCATTTAACATAAATTTAGTTTATTACCCTGGAACACAGACATGTAAAGGTATATGTGTATTAACCTAAGTCACATGCTAAAAAGAAATAAGAAAAAATGAATAGAAAAGAAACAGGCTTAAACTGTAAAAATGAATGACACGATACTGACAAATTGTCAGTGACAATATGCATCACCTAACCGACAATAAAATTAGATGCCATTTTTTAAACTTGTGAACTGGGAAAATTTAAACTTTTTTGAAAATTAAACTACATACATTGATCATTTGCCGAAAACCTCCAGAAATCAGATATACATTAGTATTGTTGGCTTTCAACGTGTCGATCAACTCTTTTATCCCTGGAGAAATTCTACAGATGAAACGATTATAAATGAAGCGGGCTATGCAGCTAATGTGCAATAAAGTGATAAAAAAATCATACATAGCTTACAAGTAAAAAATAGAATGCTGTCCAATATTTGTAGAATTGCAGTTTTTCTTGGATTTATTGCTTATCTTTATTCATATGCTGTTTAATTCTTAATATCCAGATCATTGCATTTCTTTTCTTATAAGTCCTCTCTCCCTCTGCCATCTTTGTTGTTCAAAAAGTAATGCACAATATTTCAAATGTTAATTACGAGAAATGTATATCCCTTGATCCTCAGAAGTTAGTTTCCTAGTTGTAGTGTTTACAAACTCGATTCACGCATTCATTTCAATACAATCTTTCTTGTTGAATTATGAATTTGTTCAAAAAACAAGCATGTGAAAACATGTAAAATTATTCGATTTGACCACTAGTTTCTGAACCTAAATGTTAGTATGTTACTAAACTTGAAAATGTAAATCGCAAACTCATCATCTTCAATTCTAGCAAAACATTTAATCTGTCAAGTTGGCTTGTAAAACAGTGTAGATTCCCAATTCGATATATTTCATATTAATTTTGAAAATAATCTCTAGGGTTTAGAGAAATAACAATAGTACCTTGGAGGATTTTTCTGGAGAAAATCTTGAAGTTGAGACATTGAGGGATTAAACAGAGAAAGCCTAGCAGCAAGAGCATCTTGGAACGTAACGGATCCATTCATTGCCCTAAAAGAAAAAGAAAATCCAATTAGGAATAAATAAAATAAATAAAACCCCACAAAATCAAGAACCTCGCTGTCCACTCAGCAACTGCTTGTCCAGCACCGCAGAAATCCGCAAACTCATCAATGCCTTCATCCAAACACACAGTACTATCCACATCAAAACACACAGCATCGGCACTGCTCCATATTCGAAGCACATCTACAACAATCAATTTCATCCACCCCAATCAAGATCAATTTCATCCATTTCCATAGCCAAAAATCAAAGCATAGAAGAATATACCGTCAGATGGAGACGTGTTGTGGATCCGAAGTGAGGAAGACGCAGCAATGGGGGTCCGATCCCGCAAACACGATGACATCGGGGTGGCGGTCAAAAATCTACGATGAACAGGACGCAAGATATGAAGTGACGATGTAGATCGGCGGAGTTGGTGGCAGTTGACGACGACACAATCGGAGCTAGGGATTGGAGTCGTGACAGCGAAAAGAGCCATCCCTGCCGTTTCTTCGACAGTGGTAGAAATGTAATTTTTATAAAACACTCTCTCTGTTCATTTTCTATTAAAAGACTATATTACCCTTCTCGAATTTGATTGGTCCCTCCTAAATCATAATTACAGTTTAAAAACCAACTACAACATGTTTTTAATCATATTTATAACATTAATTTTAACAAAACAACTCACTAATTAAGTACTTAAGTAACTTAACCCTAATAAAATCATTTTAAAAATGAAAAATATTAAAAAGAATTTATATTGAGTTATAACTAGAGCCTAAAGGTGAAAACGGGGCGACCTGACTAATTACTCTGCAAAAATCAAAATACAAATTATGAATAATTAGTAAATTTCTAATTCAGTATTTTCTATTAAATTCCTAATATAATATAATAAATAATCATTAAATAAAAAACTGAGGCAACCCGTCCGGGTTTCGATCTGTCCTAAGACCCGTTGAAATATGACCAGGACAACGGAGCAAAAGATCTATTCCGACCTCGGTTACCACCAAGGCACAGAACAGGACAATACCGGGACGACTTGTCCGTTCTCACCCATGGTTATAACTTATAATTATCAAATTATTAATTACAAAAAAAATATCGAGAATTGTTCATTGTATTTTTTTAATTCATACTTGAAAAACTTCAGTATAATTTCAGAATTTGTTTAATTATTTAGTACCATTGCCACTGGGTCAGGAATCGGGCTCAAGTGGATCCTGGGTCAGAAGCGGTCCACAAAATAGTATAAATACCTCCCTTGACAAAAAGGGACAGATAAACCATTAAAAAACTTCTACTTGTAATTGAAAGAGATTCAACCTAAGAGATAATGTATGTGAGCAAGGAGACTATCTCCTTTTGCACATATGTGAAGATTTGACCTTGAACGTCGTCGGTGAGGAAAACCGTTGGTGAGAGCAGCTTCACTCTTGATCAGAAAAAGAGTGAACGAAGAAGGAGAAGAAAAGTGAACGAAGTGAAAGAAATAGTGACAAAAGATATATTTGATATATATATATAAATATAAATATAAATATATGAAAGATGGTTGATGAATGTAAATTATATGTATATGTATGATGATAATGATAATGAACTGTAAATTGATACTGTAGGATGATCGGTTGATCAAGGTTTGATGAAGCGATGATCCACAGCTTGTTGAAGTGAATTGAAGATGATTTGAACTTGAATCTGTGATTCAAGTTGTTGTATTGCGGAAGCGTTTGAAGACTATTGAGTTGCAGATTCAGAATGATCAACAGAGTGTTACAGAGTCTGTAATTGTATTACAGAATGTGTGTTTGTATCATGATGTATTTAGAAACTAAATTGGATATGTTTATATAGAGGAACACCCAACGGCTATGTTGGTTGAGTGTATTTAATTAAGGTAATTAATGTATATGGGAATATGTAATATGAAATTAATATATGATGGAATATTTGATATGGGAATATGAAATAAGAATGTGAAGAGTTGTGATGAAATAAGAGGGTGTTAATCACAATTTTGTTGTAATGTTATATGTGCGATTTATTTTAATGTAGGGGTGTATCTCTAATATCCTCCCTCAAATAAAAACCGGTCAGGGTTTGATTTGAATATATGGGTGCAATAGGGTGTTTGAGTGAATTAATTGGGTTTGAATTTTTTGGTGTGTATATCGATTAGACTTAGTTTTTGGATTAGATTCTTGAATGCTGGACCACCCAAGGGTTTAGTGAAAAAATCACCAATATTTTGTGTAATGGAGACGTGTCTTAGTGTAATATCTTCCGCTAAAACCTTGTCTCTTACCGTGTGGAGATCGATCTCTATATGCTTTGTTCGTTGGTGTGAGATAGGGTTTCGAGCGATCGCCTCTGCTGTTGTACTATCGGTGAAGATACGTGGAGCCGGTGATCGTCGTATCTGGTAAGATCCTATCTCATGCAATAGCATTGTTAACCAAGTTATTTCACATGTAGTATAAGCCAATGCTCTGTACTCGGCTTCAGCCGATGATCTTGATATGGTTTGTTGTTTTTTTGATTTCCAAGATACTAGGGAAGTACCAAGGAAGATGGCAAACCCCGATGTTGATCGTCTGGTGGTCGGGCAACTTGCCCAATCTGAGTCAGAAAAGGCAGATATGTGGTCCATTGAGGATCCAGTGAAATGTAACCCCACACCAGGTGATCCTTTTATATATTTTAATACTTTGTAGGCTGCCTTCATGTGAATGTCTGTGGGTGTGGTCATGTGCTGACTTAAATAAGTCACTGCATATGATATGTCTGGCCTTGTGCAAGTTAAATAAACTAACTTGCCAATTATGCTTCTATATTGTTGTGGGTCCTCTAATGGGGTTCCACATCCCTCTGTTTTGTTTGACTGCATTGGTGTTTTATTAATGTGATTATTTGGTTGCATTAATGTGTTATTATGTTTTTCTGTTTTATAATTGGATATTTATTTTTGACTATTTGGTGTGTTGTTTGGTTTACACTGAGTTAGATCGTATTTTTCCAATAGATCTAAAGTGTATTTTCTTTGCCAAATGTATAGACTATTTGGTGTTTTTGTGAATTCAAGACCTAGAAAATATTTGAGTTCTCCTAGGTCTTTTATTTTGAAAATTTTACTTAGATTTCCTTTTAAGGTATTTATTTTATCTATGTTATTTCCTATTATTAACAGGTCATCAACAAAAGCTAATACTATTGTAGTATCTTTGTCATCAATGTTTATAAACAGTGAGTAATCTGTTTTACATTGTTTGTATCCAAAGTTGGATAAAACCTTTGATAGGGTTTGATATCATACTCTGGATGCTTGTTTTAGGCCATATAGTGACCTATTCAGTTTACAGACTAAATTTGATGGTGAGTCTTTTGGTATATCTAGACCCAAAGGGATTTTCATATATATAGTTTCTTTTAGAGTTCCATGTAGAAATGCATTTTGTACATCCATTTGATGCATGTGCCATTTCTTGGACACTCCTATTGCCAAAATAACTCTTAGTGTTGTCATTTTGGAGACAGGGGCAAAGGTTTCTGTGAAATCTATGCCCTCAACTTGGTTGTATCCTTTAGCAACTAATCTTGCTTTGTGTTTTTCAACAGTTCCATCACTGTTGAATTTTTTCTTGTAAACCCATTTGCATCCAATTGGTTTCTTTCCTTCAGGAATCTTAGTGATTGTCCAAGTTTTGTTGTTTTCAAGAGCCTCAAGCTCTTGTTTCATGGCATTGTTCCATTCGGCATGTTTGGAAGCTTCTTTGTATGAGCTTGGGTCAATGTTAGTTTCTATTGCTGTGAGAAGAGCATAGTGTTCTGGAGTGAAATTTTGGCATGGAATTTGTTTTCCTATTGGGTGTCTAGATGATGCCAGTTGTAGTTTGTAGTCTTTTAGGTATAAAGGCATTTTTCTAGTCCTTTTTGATATTCTGTTGGTGTCCTCATTGTTTGCTGGTGTTGGTGTTTCAGCTATTTCTTCCTCTTCTTCTAACTCATACTGTTCAGTGAGTTCCATTGAAGGAGGAATCTGGGAAATTTGAGGAATTATCTCCTCATCTTCCTCTGACTCGTATTGGTCATGTGGGGAAATAGTGTTTGTTATGTATGTGTTTGTTTCTTCTGATGGTTTTTCATTGAAGAAGTCTTCCTCATGTTGTTTAGATTCTTCTTGGAATGGAAAGATTTTTTCATAGAAAGTAACATCTCTATTTGTGAAGATTTCTTGGTTTGATAAGTTGAGTACTTTGTAACCCTTCCTTTGAAAGGAATATCCAAAAAAGATTCCTTTGATAGCTCTATTTTCAAATTTTGATTTGGTTTTGTTGTTTGTTGCATAACAAAGGCATCCAAATACTCTTAGGATGGAGAGGTTTGGTTGTTCATTGAATAGCCTGTGATATGGGGTGTCATTGTCTAGGACAACAGTTGGAGTTTTATTTATTAAGAAGACAGCTGTTAGGATGCATTCCCCCCAAAATCTAAGGGGAATGTTGGATTGGATCATAAGTGACCTAGCCACTTGTAGTATGTGTTGGTGTTTCCTTTCAACTCTTCCATTTTGTTGAGGAGTGTAAGGACATGATAGTTGATGTGCTATCCCGTTTGTTTTTAGAGTGTTTTGGAATTTTTTAGACAGAAACTCTGTTCCATTATCTGTCCTTATGGTTTGGATATTTGTTTGGTGTTGATTCTTAACATCCAAAATGAACTGTTTGAATTTTCCTATTGTTTCAGCTTTGTTTGTCATTAGGAAGGCCCAGGTAGCCCTTGAATAGTCATCTACTATAGTTAGAAAGTAGTTGTTTCCTTGGTGTGTAGGTGTGTGGAATCTACCCCAAATATCTAGGTGGATTAGCTGAAAACATTTTGTAGTTTTGTTTGTGCCAGAGTTGAAAGATAATCTTGTTTGTTTTGATAAAGGACATGTATTACAAAATTTTGAAAAAAATTTAGGAATACAATTGTTTAATAAATGTAAGCGATAGAATCTAGAAGGTGCAGGATGTCCTAGCCTTCTGTGCCAAATTTCTTCATCCTTTGATTCCTTTTGTTGGCTATGATTGGCCTGGGGTGATTTTAGTTTCAGGATGTATAGGCCATCTTTCTTTTCACCACCACCAATCTGGTTTCCCTGCTGGTCCTGTATGGAACAGAAAGTAGGGTGGAAGGTGAATAAACACTACAAGATTCCTGCGTTTCAGCGACGATAAGAAATCGTCGCTGAAAGTCAAAAATCGTCGCTAAATTGGTTTCAGCGACGATTATTGATCGTCGCTAAAGCTTCGTTGTAGGTCGCCTCGCTAAAAATTTAGCGACGATGTTGGATATCGTCGCTAATTATCAGGGACGATAACACATCGTCGCTGATGTAATCCCACACGCGCGCTATTTTTTTGGCGTCAAAAAATAGCATCATCGCTGAATCGTCGCTAATATTTGAAAAAGATCATCGCCATATCGTCGCTAAATCGTCGCTCTCAATAAATTTTAATATTCCCTATCTCAACTTATCGTCGCTAAATCGTCGCTTTTGTTAAATTTTAATTTTCCCTGTTTCAAATTATCGTCGCTAAATCGTCGCTTTTGTTAGGCTCAACTGGCTCGGCTCAGCTAGGGCTTGTCAGGCTCAGCTTAGCTCGGCTCAGCTCGGAAAATCATCTAAACACTACGATTAAATTTTTACAGACTGATAATGGGGGCCGGGGGCATATGTTAGTAATGAGTTTAAATAATTCTAAGGAGAAAATGGAATTAGCCATATTTTCTGATGCCCTCATACTCATGAGAAGGTAGCAATTTCTTAAAGAAATCATAGGCATATTGTAGACATGGGCTTAGGATTGATGAAAAAAACATCATTACCTCTAAACCTATGGCCATATGCATTTCATTACCTCTAAACCTATGGCCATCATCCCCATATGATTTGGGGAAATAAGTTTAAAATGACCTAATTTAACATAATTTGGAAAAACATTTAAAAGGACTAAAATGACTTAACTTAGTTTATACTTTTGGGGATA
Organism: Zostera marina; assembly: GCA_001185155.1. Lineage (NCBI taxonomy): Eukaryota > Viridiplantae > Streptophyta > Magnoliopsida > Alismatales > Zosteraceae > Zostera > Zostera marina. Next base: position 464,099 of record LFYR01002171.1, read on the forward strand.
TTACAATTTAACTGAAACCTCTTAAAAATCAATATTTAAATGAAAAAGGTATTAAAATAAGTATTCAAAAAATTTATACAAAAATAACTAACTAGCTAGATAGACTTTGGAGATAAACGTTCAAATTCTAACGAAAATAAAAACTTTGAAGGCGAAGGTGATGGCTTAATAAGGGGAAGTGAAAGTAGAGAATGAGGCTGAATCAAGTGATGACAAGGAGATGGATTTTGTCAGGAAACAACGTTCCAAAGATATGCATAAAAAATCTGAAATTTCATATTTCAAGAAATGTTGCATTTTGGAAAAATATTTTTCCTTTTAAAGATATGATTGTAGAAATCCAGGAGAAACAAATAAATAAAAAGCCTTTACAAGATATATATGATCAAATCGTATATTATCATGATAAATGCAGGAAAAATAATAATATCATACGACCTGAAAATTCAATTTCAGATAGCACTATGCAGTCTGAAAAATTAAGTTCAGACAGCAACAAACAAGAAAATAGAATGCAATTCCAGACACTACTATGCAGCCTGGAAATTCAGTTCCAGACAACAATACACAGTCTGAAAACTTATATTCAAATAGAACAAAAAATGATAGAATACAGGCTAAGGAAATAACTAAATATAAAACAAGCAATAAAATTAAAAATTTAAATTCAGTTATAACCAGACCAAACAAAACAAAAATAAACATAAACTCATTAGACATACCTGAAGATAATCAGGCTAATGAAGAAGAAACCTTAAATTCAGGAACAGATACCTGAAAATATTCAGGCCAATGAAGATCAAGCCATAAGTTCCTATAATCTGTCTGGAAATGAATTAAATAAAGAAACTCAGACAGAAACAAACAACAACTCTCAAGAATCATTGGATAGGAAAAACCAAAACCCAGAGCAACAACAAAGCTCTGGACAGGGTAATCTAGACAGACCAACTGAAAATGAGGTTTTACAACCAACAAGCCATAAAACAAGCTTGTATGGAAGGAAAATAGTAAAACCAAAACACTTTCAGGATTTTATCCTACAAAATAAAAAATAAAACAAAAGGAGCCTAAATATCCAATGAGTAACCTGAAAAATAATAATATCATACGGCCTGAAAATTCAATTTCAGATAGCACTATGCAGTCTGAAAAATTAAGTTCAGACAGCAACAAACAAGAAAATAGAATTCATGTGGTGTTGTTTCTGATATTCCTCCAACAAACAGCACTATACATATTTTGTTACGAATTATGATTTTCTTTTCAGATGCTCGTGATGTTGTTTCTGATATTCCTCCAAACACTACTCTGACAATTGATCTTGAACTGGTATCATTAATGCATGTTGTTGATGTTAGTGGTGACTTGATGGTTTTAAAAAAGATAATGAAAAAAGGTGAAGAAGGGAGTTCTAGGCCAGAAGATGGATTATCTGTTTGGAGTAAGTGTATTTTCCATTGACTGTTGCTTGTTGGCATGATTCATCTGTTGATTCTGAATTCTATCAGTTCCATGACAAGATGATCTGTAATTCTTGCAGTTAAATCAACTGGTAAACTGGAAGATGGAACAATATTTGACAGATTTGGATTTGATGTAGATGGTGGATTCCAATTTATTTTAGGTGAAGGTTAGTATCTCACAAACCTTTTTAAAATAAACTTTTTGATAAATAATATCTGATATAGATTTATGTGATATTTTATAAATCACACAGAACAAGTCATCACTGGATTAGATATAGCAGCGGCAACAATGGCAAAAGGTGAAGTTTCTTTGTTGACCATAAAACCACAATACGGCTATGGTGAAAATGAATTCAGGGGAAACCTTGCCACAGTTCCTTCTCATTCAACATTGATATTTGAAATTGAGATGATTGATTTTATAAAGGTAATGGATCCATTTGCTAGCATCTGAAAAAATTCACAAGCCTACAAAGAACTAACCACCTGAATACCTGATCGTTTGTTAATTTCAGGGAAAAGAACCATGGACTATGAATCTTCAAGAGAGACTACAAGCTATTGAAGCTTTGAAAGAGTGTGGAAACAGTTTATTTAAAACCCAGAAGTATGAAAGAGCTTTAAAAAAATACACAAAGGTACTGCAAAGTGCAAATAGACCATTGCCATGATCTGTGCTGGGATGAGTCGTGAGTCATGGATCCATTAATTAGTCTAGCCTAGCTACCTTTTAAAATAAATAAATAAAAATCATTTGAAAAAAAAATGAAATTCAATTTTCTTACAGGCGTTATACTATATGGATGAAAAACCAATTGAAGATGCAGAAGCACGAAAAATGAGTACTTTGAAAGTTTCTTGTTTACTGAATAGTGCAGCATGTAATTTAAAACTGAATGACTTCCGTGTCGCCATCAATTATTGTACATCTGTTCTTGAAATAGAGTTTCATAATGCTAAGGCCTTGTATAGACGGGCACAGGCCTTCATTGAAACATCTGATCTGGACTTAGCTGCCACAGACATCAGAAGATTGATTGAGACTGATCCCCAAAACAGGTGATCATGATTTATTTATTATTACAATTTTTGTCACCTTTGTTATGAAATGACAGGGGAGGGGGGCTGAGGTTAGGAATTTTGACAAATGCTTGAAGAAATGCCTACCAAAGAATCAATACATACTCCTATCTAACAAGACAATTTTCTGTACTTCAGGGAGGCTATATTATTACAAAAAAAATTGAAACAACTCGAGGCAGAGAAAAACAAGAAAGATTCAAAATTTTGCGCTAATATGTTTGCAGAGACGAAGAAATATACAAACCAAGAACCAAAGGTACTTTGATGTGCAGAAACATATTTTGGGCTACTAAAAACCTTGTTTATGGATATTGAAGCTCATTGTTTGAAAAATGGTTACAACATGCAGAAGATGGAGGATGGGATAAGCAATATGAAAATAACATCACATAATCCACCACAGTTTGAAGAACATACCGCCTCGTCTGTTGAAGCAATGGTGGTAAGTCCTACATCACTACAAAGTGGTGCCGATAATGTATGATAGCAACGTTTTCACGTGAATTTTTTATTTATGTTAATGTAAAATTATAATCAGACTATCAGAGACCATATTTATTTATAATCATTGTGTAATTATCGATGTTTGAATTAGTAAAATTTGGGATCCCTAGTCATTTATTCCGTGTGGATTTTAGATCGAAAATGGTGGACCTGAATAATATACCTGAATAAAACCTTCACGTCACATACCATTTAACTGTTATTAAGGTAGGGTAGTAATTTATATGTATTAAATACCCATTTTAAACACAATTAATGCCATTATGTACATTTTTAGTGTTAAAATTCATACCAACATCTAATCTAACTTCAAAATAAAATACAGACATAACAATTTGAAAAGAATGGGGACCAACTATTTAGGTACGAGTACAAATTGTATTTGTAAAAATAATCTTGTTTGCTTTGGTACACTTTTAAATTTAAGTGTATCAACTTTGGTCCTCGTCCATAACGTCAACCTTGTTTTTTTCATATAATAACACGGCCCGTATCAGCTACGAAGGGTTCGTATGCGAACTCCTGCTGATCCGGACCGTCCAAGAATTTAAATGAAAATCGACGGTGATAGAAAATGGAAATGAAGTTATGTAATCATCGAATCATCATAATTCCTAGCATTACCCATTAGTCGTAGTAACACCCTCACCCTCTCATTTCCCCCCTCCCGAATAACTCTCGACGAAAAATTCCAGCAAAACCCTAGAGGCGATTCCGGCGTCGATTCACTGTGATAGTCGCGTCGATTGGGTTAGTTTTTTCATTTTTTTCCTCTATTTAAACCGTTCTGCTATATACTCTGTTTTGATCTTTTTATTTGGTCCGATATTCGCGTCTGTTCAGTAAGTTTTGGAATATTTTTTTGCTATTTAAACTAGTGTCACACAACGTTGAAGCCGTTCTCTGTTTTGGTATTTTTTGGGGTTGTATTTTAGTCATTTTCGAAGACAGAGGTTTGTGTTGGGTTCACTACATTACTAACGAAGAAGGTAGTTTGTGTTGGCTACAAGGTACGTTTGATAGTGATGGTTTTCATAATTTTGTTAATTTTTGGTAGTTTCTATATTTTCGTTGTAGTGATCATTGATATTGTTGTTGGTTGTCGATTTATGTTGATATTTGTCTTACTATTAACTCATTCTTGTAAACTAACTGAATTTTTTTGAAATCTTGCTGTATATATGTCTGTACTCTGTCTACAGTTTTTCGTAGAAACACTATATAGACTGCCGTGGCCCATTTCGTTGATTTTGTTTAAACAGAGTAAGGTACATTGTCTTCCTTTTTTTTAGCAATTAGTTATTAAATTCGTACATTTGATTTTTCCTACATGTATTAGACAATCAAATTTGTTTAGTTTTCAGTGATTTACTAAAATATAAAAACAAAAAGAAATGTCTACATCCACCGATTTTAGCGATCTCCGATCGTCTCAAATTCAATTAACACAACCCAGAAGAGACGAAATCGGGGATGCCGACGGTTTAAAATTCTTTCTTAATAATTATTTTTTTGGAAGATATTCAATTGTCAAATGCTGTAACAACATGCTTTGACTATGAATAAAATGATTAGTAATTAATTTTTTTCTTTATAGGGGACCTAGACATTGAATTCACACTAGCGGACGTTGATAGAGTTGTGTCTAGTTTGCTGTCGGATATCAATTCTGATTTCTTGACAATGCCTTCTACAAATCGGAAGCGTAGATGTAAGCAATTTAATACTTAAAAAATAATTAATTTATGACAATTTTATTGCGATAATATTATTTGAATTTTTTTTCCAATGATATCAGCAAGCGCGACAGAATCTGAGGGTCTGAAAAAGAAGAAGAACAAAGATACAACATCATATGATAGCACAAGTGTGGGTTCAAGTATGTGCAAGGATAAGACTGATACTAGTAATGCTGCTTCGCTAGTGGTTAAGGCTAAAAGGGAAAGGACAGAGGATAATCTGCATATCAGTATTTGTCAAATTATTTAAGCAATTTGAAACAGTATTAAGAAGTATTTATTACTTGCAGTAAATAACCTGATCAGACATCGATCCGGTATCCCAACATATGTCAATGCTGTCCGCAAGGATAAAATGAAATTCACCAGATCGATAGTGCTGAAAATGAAAGAAACATGCTTTGGACAATTCTTTGGGATGGTCGATTTCCCGATAAAGTCCAGACTTTTGGATGATTTGGTAGGGGCATATGTGGGAAACTACTGTTTCCAGATCAAAGGCAAAAGAATAGAGGTGTCTGTCAAAGAAATTGGTGATATACTGGGGGTTCCGTGTTCTGGACTGCCTATCAACATGAAGCCCAAGGCCAAACCTTCTAGTGAATGGGCCAATAGGTATCCATCTTTAGATCTGGATCTGAAGAGAGATGTCGTAGGGAGTACAATTTGTTCGATTTTGGATAAGAAGAAGGAAATGGATGATGAAGATGAGGATGATGTAGTTAGACTGTGGATAATTTATTTATTTATAATAATTTTAGGATGTAAAAATAGCTATAGGATTGGAAAAAAAAATTGGATTATGTTGATAATTTAGGTTTCCTGGAGGTGTACAACTAGGCAGCCTATATCAGGGATGTTCTGTATCTTAAAATGGAAACATGTCGTGATAGTGTCCTCCATCGGCGAGTGACAAATTGTGGATCGAAAGAGTATTTGGATGGATGTTTCCTTATGCTGATGGTATGTAATTCTTTTACATAATATACTGAATTACTATATATTTTTGTTTTAATAATTGATGTTCATTAGGTATGGCTGTACAAACACACTATGATTGCCAAACCCGACGACGTCTACGTCGATTTTGATCCTTACTTCAAGAAATGGGGCGGTGAGGTTATTCTACTAAGGCCAACATTGGCTGACTTGAGGCCCTGTGAGGTAAACTAGCTAGTATTCGGTTAGTGTATCTTAGTTATGGAGTAATGGTAATAATTTTGGTATAGGTTTTCACAAATGACATTTCCTTTACCAAACGAATGTCACTAATGAATGAGATATGATGGACGCTGAGTCCTCAAAAGAAGAAAATGACAATTCGGATGTTGGTGATGATAATTTAGAATCGAGGGAAAAAACTGATTCAAGCGATTCAAATGTAGAGAAGAAGAGGAAGAAAATGATTGCACAGGGGAAGAAACTAGTGTTGGAAGAGAAGAACCAGAAAAAGAAAAAAAATACTACCAATGAAAATAATGCTGCTAAATTATTGAGGGATGCTATTAGCAATATTGATAAAGAACGACCAAGGGTATTGGTGAAGAAGAAATCAAGCAAGAAAAAGAAAGATTTGCAATCTCCAGTACGTCGAAGTTCTAGACTATCGAGTTGTAAATCTGACAGTACTAGTACTTTAAAAACAGCGGACAAATATGTGGAAAAATTCAAAATAGCAAGAAAAAGTAAGAAAGTTCAATTCAACACTGAAAAATCAGTTGAAAACGAAGGTAAATTTTTTTCTTCTGAATTTGAAATGGATGATTAGAAGAGTATTCTATTTAGAGTGAAATAATTGTAATTGTGGTGCAGGTCTAGAAAAAATTGCTGAGAAAAAGACTTCAGATCATGGGAAAGAAGAAAAAGATGATGCCATTGAAGAAGCAGATGGGATTAAATCAAGTGATGATGTACAAAATGCTGCTAGTCCTAATGGTATACAAAATGAAGATTCTGTACATAATGATGATGATGTAAATAATGAAGATGATGTGCATAATGAAGATGGTGGTAATGACGAAGATGCAACTAATGATTCTGTGAAAGACAATGAGGTAAATGCAGAAGAAGGTCGAGAGAATTCTAAGGATGCTTCAAAGACAGTTCTGGATGATGCTGAGAGGAAATGCGTCGATGATGATACAACGACTATGAATGTTACTACTGTGACAGTTGATGCTTCTATAGTTGAGGCTAATGAGGCAAAACAATATGTTAATGATAATGTAGAACAAGTTAATGATACAATTATTTATAATAATGTAAGGCAGGAGGAAGTAACAGTCGAGGATGAACATAAGAAGGACGACGCAAAGGTCGTTCAAGCTGTTGAAATAGTTAACTCAGGTTTATAATTATGTATTAAGTGTTATTTCGTCTAGAGATAATGATAATTATTGATGATATTAATTAGTAGTTGAAATCTGATTTACAAGATCACGATCTTTAGATGCGGATAAATCAAATGAACTAATTAAAGATGTAAATTTTGTGGCAGCTGGAATTGATGGTAATTAATGAAATTGTTTAATTTTATTAATTTTTTGAATAATTATGAATAGTACGATATTGAGTACAGGCAAACTTAATGCTATTATTTATAATGCAAATGATTGTGGAGTGAAGGCTAATGATGATAATAATGGTTCGAATGCTGCAATGAATGAAAACTTCACTCCACCGTCTTTCAGTCTAGGATTATTTGGATCACAGACTCCATCTGAGGGAGTACCGATAACATTTGAGGTATTGAAGGTACTATCTAAGCCTCTTAAGGTAATTTCTGAGCAAATTAATGTACATCCTGAGGATGCTAAGGTAAGTACTGAGGCAGTTAAGGATGATTCTGAGGAGGTCGTGGTTATTTGTGAGGGTGGCCATGTAACCTATGAGGCCAATGTGGAGACGAAGTCAATGCCATCCTATGTGGGCAAAGGAAAAGGATGTACTGATTACCCAACACTTATAAAGGTAAAAGAAGAACTACATGAAGCTCGGGAACTAAAAATCAAGGACAACGTGCAAAAACTTGGTGACCCGAAAGCAAGTTCGTCTAAGAAGGTGGATTTTACAGTAGAAGGTATGGTAATAATTTTTTTGGTTATTTACACTTATTTTCAAAGCCTAAACTAATCGATTCTTATGGCATTATCATGTAGATAATCCAAGCACAACTGGGGCAAACAAATCAATCAGTAAGACTTATGGAAAAGATAAGAAGATGAAAATAATGAGCAAAAAGGGTATGAGGAAGTAGATAAATGATTATGTTTTATCCTATTTATGAAAAATATTTTTTTATTAACAACATTTTATTTAAAGTTGTTTTTCCAAAACAAACATCAACCAATGTATTTTTCAATATCTTTCGATATGATAATCAACTATTGAATAGTTTTCATAATCAACATAGTGTAAAGTACTTAGTAAATGACTAAATGCTATAATATGAATAAAAAATGTTGGGATACGATATAGTAATGGTAAGTTAAATTTTGAATTATTTTGGAAACATTGCCACTTGGTCAAATACTTTCTAATAACATATTTCCACGGATCTTCGCGATTTCGTAAAATTACCAACTTATCTATCATCACAAGAGGATCCTGCATTCCTGGAAGAAGCGTGTGTTCTTGCGGATAAAGCTGAAAAAGCTAAATTATTTTTAGAGAAGATGAGGGACCTTAATAAAGGTGACAACATCTTGAAAAGGACTAGGGAATGGAATGCCAGAGAGAGAGAGAGGCCAAGGAAAATGAGAAAACACCTATAAAAAAAATTGTTACTAATATCATAGACAGCGACGACGTCCTAGACAATGTTCCAATTTCATCTAGACAACATGTCCAGCCTGTTAGACAGTAACCAAGCTCTATGGTAAAACGGTTAAAGGATCGATATGTAAGGAAAGGAAATCTATATTATTGAACTAATGTACATGTACTTACATAAAATGCTATTTGACAATATAGGTGAGCCAAATAAGAAGAAAACATGACCTCATATTGAAGGATCAGGTGGACCAGAATAAATTGACCCGACGTAAACTAGCAAAAGATGAGCATGTCGAATTGAAGAAGCTAATAGAGAGGGTTGCAATAGAGGGGATGCTAACCATAGACAACGTGTCGTGCGATTCAGCGTCTTTAATTGATATCTATTACTGCACACATGCCGGTGAAGGGACCGGTAAGAATTACTTTGAGAGAATTAACCTATTCCGGTAATGTTTGCATGCTTCAACGTACTACGGTACAGTGTGTTTCAATGTTTATACAGGTGATGAAGAAGAAGATTATTTGTGACTATATGCGTCCTGGAGTAGTCAAATTCTTGCACCCCATCCAAATGGTGAGTGTTCTGATACATTTGAAATTCAAATATTATGAACGAAAAAATAAATCATGAAAAAATGTGCAGAAAAAATGTCACGGTAAAGCTCCCAATAGATAATTAACCGATAAAGAATGACGAACTTTGAAGAACAACCTTGATGGGGATGATGACAACTGGACAAAAATCGAGAGACAAGGAGTATGACATTTAATATATCTATCGATATGCACGAAAACTTTCTACCACTACTCTCCGTTTCGCAAATTGGAGCCATTAAACAAACAATTTGCAGACTGCGTGAGTTTTGAACCTTCGTAGGTATAAGTCTTTCATGGGTAATCTGAAAAAATAATCAACTCTTCAATGCAGGTCCAATGGTTGAATCACTACATCATGAACGTGTATTCCGACCATCACAAATCTCATTGGCTAACAACACCGGTGGAAGATTTTCCTTAAGCATCATTCAAGATGACTCAAGACATCGGAGTATATGTTCTCACGGCAATGAATTATATAGTCATGGGAGACACCGTGCTATGGAGTAGAAAAGATGTGGATCAAATGGCTGACAAAATCGTATATGATATTCTTCGTGCTGCTCTTCTAGATGTTAAATGCTACTTACATTACAAGCAAAGAGCTTAGATTGTGTCTGTTAGAGTATTATGTATTGTGTTTATTACAGGTGAATTAGTAAATGGTACATGTATTAGTATATGTTATATCATTAATTAATTAATTTAATAGCATTATGAAACACTGAAGAAGCATTGATTATAAGCATGTTGAAATATGTAGACCATATAAATAATGTCAGTACAAAAAATGGGAGTAGCATCCAGGCCATTCATTTAAAACATTACCAAATAATAATAGCATTCGTAGGTAGGTTGAAAGCAGTTAGGATTCTCTGGCTTATGTTCATTGACCACACACATAATAGCATTACAAGCATTCATTTGCAAATTTACCAAGTAGTAATATCATTAATAGGTAGGTTAATACCATTAAGGATAATTTGACCTATGTTTCATTAGGCACAGACATAATAGCATTACAAATAGTGGTAGTAGCATTACGTTCTTTCGTTTTCAACATTACCAAGTACTAATAGCATTACTTAGTAGGTAACAAGCAGTGAGGATACGTTGGCCCATGTTTCATTGACCACTCACATAATAGCATTACGAAGAGTGGTAGTAGCATCGAGTACTTTCGTTCTAAACATTACCAAGTAATAATAGCATTAGTAGGTAGGTGACAATCAGTGAGGATACGTTGGCCCATGTTCATTGAGCATCCCGGCCTTTCGTTCTCAACATGACCGAGTATTAATAGCATTAGTAGGAAAGTTGCAAGCAGTGGGGATACCTTGGCCTATGTTCAGTGAGCACACAGAAAATAGCATTACAAGCATTCGTAGTAGCATCCCGACCGTTGATTTGCAACATGACCGAGTATTAATAGCATTAGTAAAAAGGTTGCAAACAGTGACGATACCTTGGCCTATGTTCAGTGAGCAAACACAAAATAACATTACAAGCAGTCGTAGTAGCATCTAACCCTTTCGTTCTCAACATTACTAAATAATAATAGCATTAGTAGGTAGGTGAAAAGCAGTGAGGATACGTTGACCTATGTTTCATTGAACACATACTTAATAGCATTAGAAACAGTCGTAGTAGCATCCCGACCGTTGATTTGCAACATGACCGAGTATTAATAGCATTAGTATGAAGATTGCAAGCAGCGAGGATACCTTGACCTATGTTCAGTGAGCACACACAAAATAGCATTACAAGCAGTCGTAGTAGCATGTCGACCGTTGATTTACAACATGACCGTGTATTAATAGCATTAGTAGGAAGGTTGCAAGCAGTGAGGATATACCTTGGTCAATGTTCATTAGGCACACACTAAATATGTTGGCCTATGTTAGTTGGATAGAAATATAATTGCATTACAATCACTCGTGAAAGCATCTATTGCATTACAAAAAATTTGTCCCGACGATTACGTAAGAAACAAAATGTCATTACAAATAGTCATAGTAGCATCTACCTCATTGGTTGACTTCTTTGAGACAGCTACTTTGGTACATTAGGGTCACGATAAATTTCTTTAGCACTCTTCATTTTCTCTGAATCTATTTTTGTGGGACGGCCACTCTTACCACTCCCTTTGGTCTTCGCTTTCGCTGGTATGCCAATATTTATCGGTGTTGCTCTTGGTGGCTTGCATCTAGTAATTGATGTTCGTATTTTCTTAGGGACATCAGTGATTTTAATCAACCTGTCCAAAGCTTGATTGTCAAAATCCATAAGAATGTCAAGTTGTCGTTCTCAAAGTCGAGCGTAAGTCATTAATGTCTGCGAAAGTAAAATATAAGAGGACAATGGATTTTGTGATCCGGTTTGTAGAGATTGAGACGTTGGGGTTTTCTGATGTTTCTTCTATCTAGGCATTTTAAAGAATTCAGGTAATTCAGAAGTGTCATTCACAATAGAAAAATGTATAATATGACGACATGGAACACCACTATACTCAAATCTGTGACAACTACATCTTGGTATGTTTGAGTCTTTCTTGAGGGTCAACTTATGAACTACCTTCTGCCTTTCTAAAGATAAAACTGGGAGGAATAGTAATCCCTAATATAAGAAATGAGCAATAGGTAAAAAAAAATACACATAAATAAAATTGCTAATATAATGGGCATGTAAGTAATTATACCTCAGTCGAAGCGTCCTTCAGTGAGATTATATGATAAAAAAATTTCTCTGCATTTCCTCTTGAAATAAAAGAAATATAACGGTCGTAAAAAATTTCAAGACATCAACCTCAATTTCCATAGATGTATACTTTGGATGCCAAAAAGTGTCTTTATGATCGTCTAGATTCTCAGTCTCTCGGATTGAATTTATCATATTGTCATAACGACGAACAAATTGAAAAAGTAAATTTTTGGCGGTAACCCTAGTTTTGAGAAATGAATTAATACCCTCGCTCCTTTGGGTTGAATGCATACCGGCGAAGAAATGCTCGCACATCAAACATGGAACCCACGACTTTCGAATATCATATAAACTTTTCAACCAAACGTTCGACATCAGGTGATTGTTGGTCAGCCATAAAGCCCAAGCTTCCTCAAAATCATCGGGAGTTTCGGAATATTTAATAATTTTACAAAATAAATTTAAGGCATTAGTATCGCGACAAACAGTGGGCACTTTAGTAGACAACTTATTCGTGATATGCCATCGGCATAGTCGGTGAAATGTTGAAGGAAAAGCAATTGCAATCGCACCCTTCATAGCAAGATCTTGATCAGTAATTATAGATTTCGGAGCAATCCCCATACACTCAACGAAGATTTTAAACAACCAGGTGAACACATCAACGTTCTCGTTACTAATATGAAGAGAACATGTGGTTATTCATTTGGATATAAAAACATACATTAGGATATAAGAAAATAGCATTCATAGTTCGACAATAACCATTAAAAAAATGATGTATTACCTCAAGAATGCACTTCCGAAAATGACAGTCTTCCTATGATGATTGACTCCACAAAATATTCCAAATATCAAAGAATAAACATTCGTCTTATAAGTGGTGTCAAATGTAACTGCATCTCCGAATAACTTAAAATGTTGAATCATTACGGAATCAACCCAAAACACATGTTTAAATCTATCACTAGAATCCTTGACAATGGAATAAAAGAAATCCGGTTGTACAGACTTCTTCAGTTCGAATTCCTCAACCAGTAAATTAACCTCATAATTCTTCAGATCGACACGATCGTCACAACACATATTCGATATATCCAATTGCGTACATCTCATATATTCGATTCCACCAACTTGAGATGAAAAATAAGCGGTTTGCTGCGAAACGGGTACATTGACTTCACTAAGAGATTGGAAAAGTAATCTGGAGGTAGAGGATATCGAACGATTTATGGGTAGGAACCGTACTTTTGATGGTGTGGTGAGGGGATGATTGTGCTGAAGAATAATATGTTTAACAATCCATACTCCAGACATACCTTTTCTCTTTATTTTAATGCTTGCAAAACAACCACACCTTGAAATTGCATTCTTACGTCGCTTGCCTAATTTAGAAGGATGTAATAGGTCAACTGTACCTTCTTTTGAACACAACAATCGTCTCATAACTAAATTTTTTTTACCATCATCCTTACTGGTTTTATAGTTCGTAGAACCCAAACGAACGGAGAAACCCATTTTCGACGCATAACCATAATATTGATCAAGAGCATTAGAATATGAAGAATAAAATTGACCAACAGTGGGTGGTGAATTCAATTTAACATTGTCTGAATAAGGATTGGTATCAATGGGTTGTTTGGGAACGAAAAAACTAAGGGAAGCATTGACGAAAGATGTAATAGCATTAAGTTGTCCAGTTAAATCATTATTCTCAGAAGAAATAGGAGAACGCAGATTGTCTAATGGAGTGTCATGGTTATGATGAGGAACATAATTTGCATTAGGCATAACTGAGAAATCATTGATTCTTGAACATTGTACATTACCATGGGTTTCATTAGGATTACAATCAGATGGTTTTTCTGTTAGGATAGAATAAAAATCAAGACTTACATTACACTGAGGTCTAGAACGCTGTGTGGGTGGAATCAATGGTTGGGCATGGAGTGGACGATATGGAGGTGGTGTGATATATATAGAGGAGGAATTAGGAGAGAAATGAATGGTGTTTTAGGGGTAATGTTAGGTTGTTGTAAGGGTGATGATTGATCAATAACATTTAATGAATTTAGAGACATACCTTGATGTTATGAATAAATATGACCAAAGAAGAAGAAGACCAAAAGCAGATTCCTACATTGAGGGGAGAAAATGAGATGAAGATGTAGTATTCTGTGAAGAACTTGAGATGGGAAGAAGGTTGAAGATGGGTAAAGAATAAAATGGAAGAAGATGCAAGATAAGAAGATAGAAGTCTAACACGATTTGACATTTTTTTAAAATTTTAGCATCAACGAGAAAAAAGCTAGCATTACATGACTAGGGTATTAGCACGGTAGACACAAAAATCAACACTAGTACGAGGGAGTATTAAATGTGGTATTTGATGTTTGATGGATGTGAAGGTCATTTAATGGTGAAAAGATGGTAAGAAGAAAACAAAAGGGTAAGACAAAAAGAAGAAGAATAGAAGGTAGGTAAGACAAAAACATGAAGATAAAAAAATAAAAAAAAATAAAACTAATACACGTGGGTTGCAATCTGACGCAACCCACATGAATGCAATTTTTTTTCCACCGGTTATTCTTGTGCAGAATTCTTACGCAAAAATAAACGGCTGCGATGCCGTCGCATTGTCAGAAAATGCGAACGGTTCGCAGCTGATTTATTTTGTAATAATATATCAATATATCGTTTAGTAAATTTGAAGTGAGTAAATTAAGTAAATGAAAAAAATGAACTTGAAGAGTTGAAGGGTCTATACAACCGACCAATTGAGTTAATCTCATTTTTATATGCAGCAATAAGTATCCAATCTCCGGAAGGAAACAGGTTTCTCATTCCCATCTGCAACATCAAAAAATCAATCTCAGATACTTTAGCATTAACCATCTCCGTAATTTCCTGATCAAAGTTTGTCGATTCTCTTTTTTCATATTTTGATTTCACTACAATTCAAAACAGCTCTTAATTAAACTAATTAAAAAATTAACGAAGTTGTTAAATTTTAACGATGTTATGAAATCCACTTTTATCGCAGGAGATTCCTACAACAATGGAAAGATTTTTTCTATTCTTGCCCATAAAATCGGACAAACCAATTTCAAATTTCAATAACCACTTAATAGTTAATATATATTTATTCATTTGATTTTTTAAAATTAATTAACCAAACCGAAATCCTAACCTAATGATGTTTAGGGTGTATATCAGTTAAGAAGAGTTCTCATGAGAACCCCTTTTCATCACAGCCGTTCGTTTTCTTGTAGCACCTGAGCCGTCGATTATTTGGACCAGCAACCTGGTAAACAAGTAGCAGGTTGCATGCAACCGGTTGGAATAAAATTAAAAAAATTTAATTGATTCTTCTATATTAGGAAGCTACTAACGTACATTAATGTTGCCTAGGTGGAAGATTTGATTACATGTACTAGGATAATAAAAGAAATATTTCTTTTCAAAAAAAATTTAATTTCAATTTCATTCTCTCTCTCCTAACCCCTAAACTCATTGTTCCGCCTATTCCTCCCGCTACTGCCCGCGGCGACGTCCGGTGATCGCCTAGTTTCGTCCGTTTTTTTTGCATCCAGCACCAGCGGCTACTGAGGCTACTGCCCGCGCCGACGTCCTCTAGTACCCTCTCACCGTCGTCGTCTGGCTCTGCGGTTCGTCATCATTCTGGCGTACGATTCCAGGTTGTGCTAGAAAGGTCGTCCGTTCATCTTTATTTTTCCGACCACCCTCTTCGACGTCTTGTAGTTGGCCGGCGAAGGTTAATAGGTTTTTTAGCATTAGCTTGAGCTATGTTTTTTCGAGCATCGCTGTTTTTTTTCCTCCTCTATTTTTCCAGTGGTCTTCGTCCTTTGATTTTCCTGTCCCTAGTTTGAATTCTTTTTTCTGGGCAGTCATCCTTTTTTTTTCTATCATTGGTCTCGCCCATGACCAGATTTAGTTTTAAAAAAATCAAAAAAAAAAATCATGGTCCATTCGTTGTTTACATAAACGTTGTCCATCGTAGTAAATTTTTGATGCAATAGACGTTTGCAGTTGCCTTGAAACAATTGCAGAATGCTTGTGACACATTGAAACAGATGTATCGAAGGAATGATTAAACCAAAAATTATTGGCAAAAATATAAAAGCGTGTTGGGCTAAGTGCAGATATTAGCAGAAACGCATTACATAATAGCAGAAGTATACCAGACAATATTAGCAGATGCACACTACATAGTAGCGTAGTAACACCGTAATAGCGGAGGCATACTACATAATAGCGTAACCGTAATAACAGAGTTATACTATATAGTAGCGTAAGAACGTAATAACGGAGGCATACTTCATAATAGTGTAACTGTAATAAAAGAGTCGTAGTAAAGAGTAGCGTAACAACGTAATAACGGAGGCCTACTAATGAGTAGCGTAACACCGTACCATCAGAGGCACACTACAAAGTAGTGTAACACAACAATAGCAGAGACATACTACATAGTAGCGTAACACCGTAATAGCAGAGACATACTACATAGTAGCGTGACACAGTATTAGCGGAAGCATAATACGAACTAGCGTAAGAACGTAATAGCGGATGCATACTACTAAGTAATGCAACACAATAATATCATGAGCATACTACAAAATAGGGTAAACGTGATAGCAGAGTTATAGTACATAGTAGCGTAACAACGTAATAATACTACATAATAGCGTAACACCGTAATTGCAGAGGCACATCACATAATAATAGATTATCATGTAACACATAAAAGCGGCACACAACATAGTAGCGTAACACCGTAATTGCAGAGACACATCACATAATAATAGATTATCATGTAACACATAGAAGCGGCACACAACATAGTAGCGTAACACAGTAATGGATTATCAGGTAACACCGTAATAGCGGAGGCAGACAATATAATAGCGTAACCACGTAATAGCGGAGACACACAACATAGTAGCGTCACACAGTAATAACGGAGGAATACTAAAAAGTAGCGTAACACAGTAATAACGGAGTCATACTACAAAGTAGCGTAACACCGTAATAGCAGATGCAGACTACATAGTAACGTTATACGGTAATAGCGGAGACATACTATGTAGTAGCATAATACTGTAATAGTGGACGCATACTACAAGGTAGAGTAACACAGTAATAGCGGAGGCATACAACAAAGTAGCGAAACACAGTGGTATCAGAAGCACACAAACATTTCAGTACAGAAAGTCATAATAGCAAAAATACATATTAGCAGAAGCACAATATGCATTACCTATGTAACATTAGACATTAGCGGAATAACAATAGATATTATGGAAGTTCGGAGAAAAAAGGTAACGACGTAAGTGGTTAGAATAGCGGACGCATACTACAAAGTAGCGTAACAATATATAATAGCGAAGGGATACAATAAAGTAGCGAAACACAGTGGTATTCAGAAGCACACAAAAAAATATCAGTACAGAAAGTCATAATAGAAAATTACATATTAGCAGAAACACAATGTGTACTATTTAGGTAACATTAGAAATTAGCAGAAGAACAATAGATGTCTAAGTTGATGTCCAATGTCATGCAACCCATATTCTCCGGTCCACCAAGTTGATTAGAGAAATAGGCAGTCTGCTGTGATACTGAACATTAACATCAGCTAAGGATGAAAACAGTATTTTGAAAGTATGAGATATTGATCGATTTATTGGAAGGTAACGAATTTTTGTAGAGGTGGTAAATGGGTGATTATAATCTAAATTTATAAAATCAGTGACCCACTGATCAGACTTGTCTATTCTTTTAAATTTGATACTTGCCAAGCAACCACATCTAGAAACATCATTCTTCCGTCTATTACCGTTGGTTGGTGGAAGTATTAGATCGGGACTGCCTTGTTTAGAACACAACAACCTTTTCATTACAAGAATTTTATGACCAGTTTGTTTGTCCAATATATTATGCGTCGATCCTAAACGAACAGAAAATCCGGTAGACGATGCGAAATCGTAGTAGGATTGAACAGCTATTTCATACGAAGGAAAAACCTCACCTACAATAGTGAATGGTTTACTGGATTGAATGTAACCAGAAGATCCATTTTCATTATTAGGAGATGTTGCAACAGGTAAACAATGGACGGCGGGGATTGGTCCGAAAAAACGAAGGGCAGAGATTAAGTTCTCACGTAAGAACCCTTCTTAACTGATATTTTTTGATGATGTTTAATTGTTTATTAATTTCAGATGATGATGATGGGTTACATCAATATTCAATATAACTCATTTAATTAGCCAGTATTGAATTTGAAGGGTTATATCAATGTAACCCATTTACAGGAGAGCTAATTGACTCACAATCTGAGCCAACACATGCCCACAATTTATGGTTAATTTCTCATGAATTTTACAAGGTACACACACAGAGAGATTACCAGTTCTACAATGACATGATAGCAATTTTACATTTGCTACAATTAAGGTAATTCAATTTTTTTAAATCTTTGTATGCATATAGGAAAATAGGATAGAGGGTGTGTGAGTTAGGTGAGACTTGACCTCATGAATTCTAGTGCGGCCTAGATACCATGAATGCATCATGGATTCATGGTTGCTAATAACTAATTAAAACATGTTCCGTGGTTACTAATGATGCTTTTTTCCCCTAGGGGCTCTAACTAGCACCCTCTCTCTACTCTTTTAGAGTAATTCTCTTAGATTAATGGTAAAAGTCTCCCATTACATACATCTTGTTCTTCCTGAGCCTGGGCCCCAGACGGCTGTCCGGTCCTCTGGATTGGATTGGTCCACAGTCCAGTTTAGGAGTTGGCACCATCAGTAATTACTAATTAGTAGTTAGTACTATGAATTTCAACCTGCGATGCACTAGATGTACAATTTTTTTCTTTCTATATATTTCTATGAGTTAGAACCATAAATCATACATGTTTCTTATAAACATGACCAGGAGAATGAATTCCCACTATTCACTCAAGGACTAACTTATTGTCATCTAAAAATTCTAAAATTAACAACGCAAGTATGCGACAAGAGTCAAGACAGATAATCGGTGCAAATTGCAAAACATACAAGAAGTTATGAAAAAAATATTAAATTTCTCACCTGACCGACCAATCCCATGGCTTTATTACAGGATGGAAGTCATACAGTTCCAGAGTATAAACCCAAAAAGTGCTTCTTTATGTTCCAAAGATGGATTTCGAACACTCATTTGTAGTAAAAAAATTACGATGAATAAAATTATCATATATTCAATTTCCACACAATATCATTAAAGTCAGTAGATGACCAAGAGAAAAACCCAAGTATTTTTTTGATTAAGTTAAGCAAACCTAAGTTGTTAAATAAATTTGAAGGCTTTCCCCCTACCATATTCGATGTAATCACAGTGCGATCACATTTATATGCTGTTTTCAGAATGAACAGAAGCACAAAGATAAAATATATATCCTAAAAACCTATGATAAAATTTCCATGCAGGTGATGTCATAATTAATATGTACAGATGCAATATAGCATCTGGATATTATAAATCCTGAATAAATGCAAATAATCCTCAAGTTTCTCTAATAGTAAATATGAACCTCTATGATCATGGAAGGCTCATCCGCTGAACTAATCTACTATGGTGAGTCCGAGAGAAATCAATCAAATCTTTTCTTTGCTGCTAATGTGCTCTAATGGTTTATGTGTCCTGTTCAGAACAATGTCATATCGGGTGGTGGCCCGTAGACAGAACTCCATGAGAAAGGAACGAGCCATCCACCATTATCACTTCCTGAATGAAAATAAATACCCATCATTCAACAAAATTCGTACACAAACGATTTTTTATTATTATTGAAATTGGTAAATTTGTGGGTACGGAGCCTGATCACGAAATCTTATGTTTTGGTGGTAACTTAGTGTGTGACCCATGATGATATCTAATTAATGCAAAAAAAAAACATACCACTAAATTCTGATGGGTTTAAACTCAGAAGTTTGCAAGCTGCATCAGCTAACTGAAAAGAGTCCGGAATATTATCCCCTTCTGAACAATAGGATAGAATACATGTGACCTTCAACCCCTTTGCCTGATCATAAAAATACACATTTGAGAGCTGAGACAGTCCACAAACCATAATGATGAATAGATGATAAAAACTGAAAAGTAATGTCACATGTCTTTTTAAACCCATAAGGAAAAAGCACACCTTGCAACATGAAAATAGTGCTGCAAAAGGTAAACTAGGATAGTAGTCGTCATCACTACCGAAATCTTCGTCTTCAAAAGGACCTTCTTGTGGCATCACTGCACTTCCATCTGCCAGTAAACTCAGATATTTCCACCGCGTATGTGATGGGTCATATTCCTCAAGTCTCTTCCAACCAAGCTTTTCACAATCAACACATGTCTCATCTTTGCTAGAAATGTAATATATATCTTTATCACTGGTGGCATAAACAATTCAAACATTAAATAAACATGAAATCAAGGTAAAATAGGGGAAAAAACATATTTACTCAAAATCTCAAAGAAAAAGAAATAACCCAGGTAGGCACCTAGATGAAATCATTTTCTTTCTTCCAGAATCCAAACTTGAAAGAATGATCACATGACTTTTCCCATTGGAGACTGAAAAATCGGCCAAATTTTTTGCAAAATCAAGCATCCTTCCCTGCATCCGAGATTTTTATTTAGATTAAAATGCATCTAAATATTAAATTGTTCAGAATAAAATGTTAAAAATATACACAATTTACACCGTTGTGAATATTGGAAAACCTTAATTACTGGGGATCTCTGTTG
This sequence comes from Zostera marina, assembly GCA_001185155.1. Lineage (NCBI taxonomy): Eukaryota > Viridiplantae > Streptophyta > Magnoliopsida > Alismatales > Zosteraceae > Zostera > Zostera marina. The sequence continues at coordinate 484,776 of LFYR01002171.1, forward strand.
AATAATTGTGAGTTGGTGTGATGGCGACTCGTAAACTGCAGATAGAATTTACAAAATAAAATAAAAAAATTTAAAAATAAAATAAAAAAAAAAGAAAATCCGACCTTGGAGCGGAAGAGCAAGATCACCCGGAGGGAAAGGAAGGTAGGCATTATTCCCAACGCATGGAAGAATCGAAGGATCATCTAAATATCCCACTACATGTGCTGGAATCGATGAAATAAGAAGATCTACAGACAACTGCGGTACATTTCCAATAGAAAGAGCCGGCTACAACCCGAGATACACTAATTAATAAAAATCAGACAATGTGAAGGGAGCAGTAGTTACCACTTACCAGAATAAGTGTCGGAAAATGGTGATCGACGTTTTTTCCTTCTTCGTTCAGTACGAACTCCATCTTCAGTCAAGGCCGATGAAATCCGATGAGCACGCCGGATCGCCGCCGCAGCGTATGTTTTTGGGATGGATGCGGAAGGGGTTATTAGTTACCAGATTTCTTCCATCGGTAACAATGTACCACGATCAAATAATCGGATCCGGGTTATCGGGTATAATCATTAATAATAAATCTGCAGAATGGACGGTCCAGATGTAACGGCGCAATAAAATAGAGATAATGTACCATATTTACTATTTTAACACATGGTACAGTGGTCGGTGGTCCCTATGGAATTATAGGACACGTGGCCCACTTCTAGATCGCCGACGCTGAGAACTGATTAGCGGTGAAAATACCCATCTTCCGGCATTAAAACAGTCAATTACCGTCATAACTCTTCTTAATTAGAGACAAAACATGATTAATTGTAAACATATGATTGTATTATGGTAATTATAAATAATGCCACATGGCAACACTAGAAAAACAATCCACTATCACCGTTCCCCCACCCGCGCTATAAATACGATCTTCAGTTAAAATGCGAGAAGAATTAAGAACAGTCACTCGTCCTTCCAGATTGTTGTTGTCAGATCTCGAAGCGTAATCGTCTCCGATCTCGTCTCCTTAGGTAATCTTCCTCCCCTCCGTCTCTCAGATCTGGTCCTGTAATCGTCTTCTTCTTCTAGATCTGCGAGAATAGAGGTCGATGTTTTTTTTTGTTTAGGTTTAGGTTTTTTGGAGCACCGGAGAGAGAAGGTATGTCGAAGAGAACCGGGAATACTGCGAGGCGGGCGAATGACGGTATCGGTCATCCGTTTTCCGGGACGGCGCACCAGAAGTCTCGTGCTTCGCCGTTGCTGTCGGTTGGACTGATTTTAGTTGTATGTCCTGTCTTTCCTTTAGATCTGGCATTAATTAGTTATTGAGTAATTAATTAAATAACTGACTGACTTGACCTAAATTGTTGGAACATATTGATAATTCTAGTTCTTTGTTTTTATTCTTTATGTTTAAATTGGATTGAATTTGTTTTTCTTTTGTTGACTCCAGGGCGCATTTCTGCTCATTGCTTATTCTTACCGAAGTAGTTTTGTCGGTGAAAGAGTAATATTGAAGGATCAAGGTCATAACTCATAATACATTATTTACTTTTTTATAAAAAGCTCTTTCTTCAACTTTCTGCTGCTTTTTTTGATGGATTATATATAAAAGGATCCTTTTAAGTTTTCCCCATTTTTTTTATTGGAATTAGGTTCTAGATCTTTAAAGATCTCGACTAATAACACCTTTTAAGTATCGCAAAGATTAAATAAAGGGGGGAATAAGTTTGTTTCTTTTTTTTGATGAATGTTATATGCCTGATATTCGTAATTGAATTTTGTAAATTATTGAGAATTGAAGAATCTAAGCTTAATGTTCTCCTCCTTTGATAACAGTTTCCAGGTATTAATGTATTTTGCTTTCATCAATAGGACTTTCTTGCACGATGGAAGTTAGGCAAGCGATACCTTTACTTAAGAAAACATATGGTGATAGTATGCGTAAAGTATTGCATGTGGGTCCTGAAACATGTACGGTGGTTTCTGATTTGTTTAAGGAAGATACTGAGGCATGGGGCATTGAACCATATGACATGGAAGATGCTGAAAGTAGCTGCAAGAGCCTTCTCCGCAAGGGCATTGTTCGTGTGGCTGATATTAAGTTTTCATTACCTTACCAGACTAAATCATTTACTCATGTAATTGCATCGGATGCCTTGGATTACTTGACACCAAAGTACCTAAACAAGACACTTCCAGAGTTAGCCAGGCTAGCCTCAGACAGTCTTATTATTTTTGCTGGTACGTAACAAATCACTTAGGGTTTTACACTTTCACTTCCTTTAAACTAATACCAAATTTGTTTTTGTTTTTATGCCTTAAATTCTAAACCATTTTGGTTGATTTTATTCATAAATGTATAAGTACTTCATTCATGCTTGCTTTTCAAACAATTCCATACTCTAATTTGATATCATTTGTACCATCTCATATTCAGCTTCAATGAAAATGGGATTATAATAGAGCTCGATTTTTATTGAATCTAATCACACTTGTCTTCAGTTATCCAAACATGGTGGGGGTTATGTTTCATAAGAAAACTTATTTAAAATTTTTATGTAGGTGTTCCAGGTCAACCAAGAGCTAAAGTTGCCGATCCGTCCAAATTTGGAAGGCCGGTAAATATCGAAAACTCTTAAAGCTTACCATGGTAGTAGTATCCGCTGTCTGGTAAAATTAATATAACTTTTTTTCTTCTATTCATGAAGGCCAAGCTGCGTAGTCCATCTTGGTGGATTCGGTATTTTATTCAGACTAGATTGAAAGAGAATGAGGTTGCCGCAAAGAAATTTGAGAAAGCTGCAAAGCTAAATTCATACAATCCGGGATGCCAAATTTTTCATCTGAGCTCAAACAACTGATTGATTGATTTATCCGAACGAACAGATGTCAAATCTTCTGCTGAACTAAAAACTGGTTAGCTGAATTGATAAATGAAATAGCTGTTACAGTGTTATCATATTTACTTTTTCTTCACCATTGTGTTTCAATCCACTCACTCTGTTTATTGATTTTTTTTGGTTTAAATTAAGGAGATACTAAAATCTAAATGTGCAGTGGTCTTCATAAGTATTTATCTATATTCTATACATATCAAATTCTGTCTGTATTTTGAAATGTATTAAGCATACTGCTCAAACTAATTAGAGCATTTGTTTATGTACTCATTATTGAATAAAAAAATTTAGAGTTATTATATCTGTAACATCATTTTTACAGACTTATTTTTAATAAAACTATTTGAACTATAAAGTGTCAACCATTCGACCAAGTATAAAATTACAGTTTATTATTTATACCATGAAAAGAGAATTCCCACCCATTGTATACTAGAAGCTCTCTTTCTATGCAGATTATGTATTCTGATGTTTCAAGTGAAATCGTGTGATCTTCGAGATATAACGTCATGTAAAAATGATCAACTATTTCATTAAGCTTACAAAATATTCAATATATTTTTTGACATTTAAACGAAACAATACATGAGATTATGAAGAGTTAGTTAATTAATTACAAAGTGATTGAGGAGCATAATCTCCATGAAGAATTTCTGTAATGGAAGGAAAATGGGATGATAAACATGGAAGTATCACATTCCAATACAGTCCTTGATTCCCTGTTCAAAACTATCAAGGGTCGACATGGCCTCCTTAAGTGCATCTTCAACCTTATCTCTGTCAAATGTATAATTACTAATGAGTTATTTGGATACAGAATTGTAGATACACATATATTATTATTGTTGAGAGAAATTTCAGCAGTCATACTTTTTTAACAAGAAGGATACTCACCAAAACCTACATAATATGCATTTGAAATCGAGTGGATTCATGTGACAATTAAGATTGAACATCACCATAGTGATAAAATAATACATAATTAATGAATGCTGTCACAAAATTAAAAATACAAATGCCTTTGTATTTATATTACCTATTAGAAGCAATTTGAAGATCACCACTGTCAACCGAATCGCCAAGGGAGGAGAAGGATCTATAATGTGTTGAAGAAATTAATTGTTGATATCAGTGTTATTAATAGCATTGTTAAGACTTAAGAAGCTTTTTTAAGCATAGTTAGAGAATTAAATAGCTTCTCTCTGAAAGCTCACATGTCACAAATAGTTAACCATAAAAAGTTAACAATTAACATACTAAAACTCACTTTATCAATCAACAAAATAAATTCAAAGAACAAAAAAACACAAAGCAGCGCCAATTTTTTTTACATGAAACGTATGAAAAGAGTTTGGCATAATATTTGCCCTATGAATTCTTACAAAGCATCAACTCTTTTCATAAATTATTAAAGTTGTATGATTCAAGTTTTAAAACATGTTTATCCATTTCAAATTTCTGTTAAAATATTAGCTAATCTTTGATACATCATCACACAACTACACAAGGGTCTATTCTTCCTCAATTCCTAGTTTTATTTCTATGAATCAATAAGAAGAAGATACAATCCTGAGATTCCTAATTTTTCATGTGATCATTTATTTCCCTATACAAATGTCACAACACTATTTTTACTAAAAATACATAATTTGGTATAAAACCATGGTCCATCTATGACTATGAGTAAGGATGAAAATAAAGTTCGGACTCGTTGAAACAGGTTCGATTTTTTCGAGCTCGAGTCAAGACTGAGCTATTTTTTTCGAGTCAAATGTTAGAATTTGATACTAGATACATGTTTTGGAAAATTAATGCTATAATTATATAAGTAACATGTTTAGGTATACAGATCATTCGATTACAGGTGTAGTCGAATGTATTATGTGTTTACAAGTATATGTAAATGTATGTGATCGATAACAGGAAGGTGAAGATCCTGGAACATGTAGTGAAGACAAATCGGAAGCTGAAGACTGAAGATCCAAGTTACAACTGATGAAGATTATGTAGTATGATTCCATATGGGAGTATGAACTTGGATGAAATGAGAATATAGCCGGTGGTTTCTTATGTGTGTGTTGTGTTCTGTATATAGGGTTATTGTATCATATATTATCTGGTAGAGTATATATGTAATTATGTGTAAAAGTGTAGGTATTTGTATAATTCAAACTCGAGCTATTTTTTTCGAGTCAAGCTCGAGATCAAGTCGAGTCAATCTAATTCTTAGACTCAGATTTTAATCTAAGTCGTTAATTTATTTTAAATAATATAATTTCATATTTTATATCAATCAAAAGAAAGAAAAGGGAAAACAAACAAAAGAAATAGTAGTGAAATACCTTATGAGTCGATCAAGCATGATCTCTGTTTCCATCTTCACAGGATCAGTTTCATCAAGCAACGACGCGGCATTGTTGACAAGCAACCGAAATGTGCATACCTCGACTCCAGTCCGAGCCTGGAAAGTAACGACGGAGTTCCTCTCCTCCACCACGCAATCTCTAGCTGCTGAATTCAGAAGTTTCCGGATCTCGTCTCCGTCGATGTTTCCTGATTCCTCTTCTACAATCAACTCCACACTCGTAACTCTCGTAAGTAAGCATTGGACGGACGATCAATAGTCGATAGACACAAGTAGCAGAGACTGATTAAGAGAGATTACGTACTGAGAATGCGATAGGCCATCTGGAGACTTCCACGGGAAGCCTGGATCGGCGCTAACAGAAATCTAGAGGACTTCTTCTTCTGATCCTTGAGCCATTCCTTCGGTCCCGCTGCAAATTTAAAAAAAAAATAAAAAGTGCGGAAGAACTGATCGATCGTTGATCGATGCGGATGCGGATTGTTCGAAACGAAGCTTACATATGCCGACGGAGAAAGCAGATGCGGAGGTGGATGGGATGAGAGTTGACGCGATGGAGAGGAGGATGAGAGAAGCATTCCGTCGAGATGAGATGATCGTCTTGACTGGAACGGTGGCGGGATTTTCCGGAGGAGGAGTGGAAAAGAGGAGATTTGTGGAGAAGATAAGATGAGTTATTTCCGTCATCGCCGGGTTTTTTTACCCTGCTTCTAATCTCTCACTGCCTCTTCAAGTCTTTACTGGAAAATGTATTGGAATTCGGAATATTTATCGTTAGACTTAAAATTTTGTTTTTTATACAAATACCCCTATAGTATGGGAATTTTCTATAAATTCGGATTTATATCGATAACAATATAACATGATTCCAAATAAGGTGTCAAGCTCGTTAAATTTTTTAGATATAAGTTCCAAGAAATTCAAGCTCGAGCTCAAGTCTGAACTTGGGGAATTCTTTAACACCCTATAAGCAAAAACACCCTAGCTTCCGATTCTAGAATATCTTTGGTTAAGATTTTTTTCTAAAATCTAAAACTAAAGCTATTGTACATTACTAATTTACCTGTGCTTGCAAGATTGCGTTGAAACATAATCCAAAGTGTCAAATTGAAATAACATGAAGCTTTGATTACAAAAAAATAAGTTTAAGAGCCTTTCATAGATTTTCAAATAAGTATTTCTCATGTTTTTTCATGCAAATCGTATGCAAATCATCACCTGCAGATTATCCTGATGATTTTGAGTAGATCATTTGAGATTATCCTGTTTTCTTTATCTGTGCCGGCATATCATAATAGATCTAGTGTGCCGAGTGCTGTCTAGATGTTTACATTTTCATCGCCCCTTGCATATCATTATGAAGTTTCCTTTGGGTGGTGAAAAGGAATTGTCCTCTAAATCCAAATTCACATTTTTGTCATCACCTAGGAATTCCATACTTCCACTGTTTCACACAAACGAGCTTCCCTTGTGGCCTCGTATTAAAAAAAAGATAACCTGACTCGAATTTTCTCTTTTAGATTTACTGTTCTTCTATTACTACTACCTGGTTGTCATCTTTGGTAAGTGGAGAGTTTTCCTCTTTGCTCAAAAAAGAATTGCCATTTACATAACCTGATTCGAAATTCTGCCTCTTTTCAATCTCTATCTTTACCCTTTCATTGAAAGCTTTGTCGGAGCAACCTAACATGTACCTCAACTTAAAATTGATCCTGTTATTCACCAAAGTAGCGTGTCTAGGAATGATTCTCCCCTCAAGGGAATAACTGAAATACCTGCACAATATCTATCTAATTTCACTGCAAATGTCTATATATAGAGGTCGAGATGCAATGAATAAAAGATAAATACCTTGGAAATTCAATTGCATCTCGTAATGGACGAACCATGACACGCCTTAAGTATCGATATTTTGGGCGAAGAATTTCCAGATTGTATTTCAGTAGCATTGGAAAATCAGCTATCATCTCACCCAACAATCGAATACGGATTCCCAGTGACAGAAAATATTTCACATTCACATCCAACTTATGCACAATGCTGCAACCCACAAGCCCTGGTTCCAATGCAATAACCTTTCCAATGTTTTTTTCAGTCACGCCAGCATTTGTCATCAAGAAAATGACCTGTGTTTATCCCACCAGAAAGACACTCAAAATCACAAAATGTAGGACTTCTATTTTATGAATCATGCACTGAAAATGGAAAAAGAAATCAAACAAGTCTATGTGAAGCAAAATTATGGCTTGTGATAAAGGGAGATACCACTGGGCGGATTTTCTTGTAGAGACTATAAGTCAGTAGTGCCGGGAACTTGACGAGTACATTTCCAAGTGTTTCTTCTTGAATGCCTAAGTCCTGTAAAAAACGTACCTTCATATAACAAGAAAAAAACATCAGTAAAAGAAATTGAATATTCTGAAATTTGAGAATTCATCCAAAATTAAAAAACAAATATTTACCTTGGGTGCAATGGTTGTTTCTAAATCAACACAAAAGATCATTGGTTTTACCATAAGCATTCTCTTCATGCCATCACGGCGCACTCCAAGATAATATAAGTACTTAACAAGAGGTTTCCATCTCTGCTCAATGCTGCAACCCATCAGTTGAGGCTTGTATGCCAACAAACGTCCAACATCACATGTATTTAACCCAAATTCCTTGAGATAATTGACCTAGAATAGTAAATAACCAAATATAGACATATAGTTATTAATATATACATTAAACATTAAACTATAGAAAGGAAAAAGAAACATTAAGCAGAAATTATCTACCATGTTTTTTTTGGAAAAATGGTTTATATTTTTATAGTGTGACAATTCACAATTGACCATACAATTTTCTGTGTATGTAATGAAAAAAGAGAGTTTGAGGTATCGATTGAAGGTGAAAGTACCTTAGTATTCATATCGTCCAAACTAAAGAATCCTAGAGCCTTGGGATAATCATATACCATGGTTCCAAAATCATTGTCTTTCACACCCATTTCCATATAAAACATCACTCTCTGCTCCAATTCCTCCATAGACAATGTCAACAGTTTTGGGCACCGACTAATCACATACCCCATCCAATCCCTCTTCACACCATTTTTCACAAGATATTTGATAATTTCATTTAAATTCTCCATTCCACGCTCCCAAATAGGACCAGCTTTTACAAGCACATATCCAAGATACTCCCCTTTTACATATATTGATTTCAACCACTCCACAGTTTCCTTTACTAACGTGAGATTGTCTGGACACATACAAATTAACTTCCCAATCTGCGGGTATGACATTGAATTGTGCTTCAACCACCTAAATACGTATATATTTACAATCTTTTCAATAACAATCATTCTGAGAAAAGAAGAAGAAATAGATTGGAGAAAGAAGAAGAAGAAGAAATTACTTGACAAGAGCCACAATACCAGAACTCTGTATATAGCTCTTTGCACGGGCATTAAAGGTCAAATGTGAGAACTCTGATACACCTTTCATAGCAGCAGCTTCGATAAGAACAAGATCTACAAACTGCGGCAACTTGGAAACCAGATTGTTGGAGTAATTTATACTAATCCTATTATACCGCAAAGACACTTTCAAAATCTCAGCTGCAACACCACGTTTGATCTCCAAAGCCTGCCTTAAAGCTTGATCATCCCCTCTGACCACACTATCAAAACCAACTCCAGATTTAGGAAAATCAATTGCGCCAGGAAACCTAGGACTCCTTTTCCCAATTAATTCAATCTCCTCCAACATCCTCCTCTTCTTCTGTCGCTCCTTCTCCTCGACCTCACCTCCATCTTCTAATTCCAACCCTTCGTCGTCCGATTGAAGGTACATAAGTAAAGCCGTAGAACGAGAGTTCTGTTTCCGAGGAAACACCGATGGATCTTGATCTAGGGTTTGTTCAGTAGAAACTGGAGTGGTGGTAGTGTCGTCGGAATTGATAGAATGAGGAATTCGAACGGTTGTGAGACGAAGAATAGTGGGTATATAAAAGAAATTATTGGAGCTACTTCGCATTCCGCCATGGAAGGTGGAAGTCGAGATGGAAAAATGGTTGCAGTGAGAACAGATCATCAGAGACGGCAGTGAAAGTGGATAGGGAGAAAAAAAAAGGAGGGAACTAAATCATGAAATCTTGTAATCTGCTGTTTCGCAGACACATTAAATAATAAGTTAAACTGTTCCGAAGTCATTTTATTCATGTAAATTTTTATTTAAAAACGTCATAAAATTTCTCATTCTCCAACTGGCAACTGCCCTGCAAAATAATAATAAGTTGAAACATAGAAATTAAAATATTAAACGTACTAAAATATTAATGCACCCCATTCAACTATTGAAGTATTCTACTAACCCCAACAAACGATAGAATTGAAACAGCATTATTAAGAACTACAAAAACTGGACTAAAAACTTGGTGCTTTCAATGGAGTCCTATCTTATGATGTCTTTAAATCTTGGAATGCCACATGTGCAGCATTCCTCCCTGGTGCACCCATGACACCACCACCTGGATGAGTACCACTTCCACATAGATAGAGTCCTTTCAATGGTGTTCTGTAGTCGGACCTGTCAAAGAATGAGTGTTTTCAAATTAGTTATCACCCTTTGTTTCATCAATTGTATATTTGTATGACTAAAGGATTAGTGCAGCTGGTTTCATTGACTCTAGAAGTTAATGAGGTCAATTACTTGATGTAATTAGCAGTCTAATTTGAACTCAGGTGAAAGCCGCTTTCTCAGTTATTTCATTTGTTTGATAAGTGGTAACTCTGGTTGACACAATTGTTTGTCAGTTTTAAATAAAAGAACTGTGTAACTGCAAATTTGATTTGTCCAGTAAACTTAATCTATTTGATGTATTATTGGGTAAATTTGAAGTGGATAAACACCAAATGTGATTCAAATCAGGAATCCCGTCGATTTTAACAATCAAAGAAGCCAATTGAAATAATCCACTTTACAAGTTCAAAATGCTGCTACTGGAACATCTTTATTTCTAATGCTAATATGCGATTAAATAGTTTAAATTTGAAAGAAAAAAACGAATAAGTTAAATTAAGAACTCACCATCCTTTTACAGGTCGCATTAAGAAGAGAGAATCCAATCCCATTGCACCGTGAAAGATATTTCCACCTGGGAAAAAATCAAATAGAACAAGAATAAGTGTTGCTGCAGTTGCTAATCAAATAATTAGTATATACTATATATACCTGTGAGTCCAAATTCCCTCTCAAGATCAGGTGGGGTGAGCATATCATAATCGATGATAGATGAACTGAAGTTTGGAGCGTATTCATCTATCAAGGAGAAACATTTCTGAGCAAATGATTCCTGACAAAAAAAATAGTTGCTAGGTATTGTCAAACATTAGCTTATGTGTTATTGCCCAACTGTACGTTTATCATCTGAATATCTAATTCATTTTGCATGTGACTTTTTTAATATTTTCAAAGCAATAACTGCTAAATATTTTGCATGTGACTTTCATTTTTGATTTTAAGTTTCAACTCACTCTGATGTTTGAATCCTGCCAACTACCCTGTGACAAGTTATAGGGTGTGTATTGGATAAAAAGATTAATCACATGTTTACCTGCAACGATGTAATGAGAAAATCAAAATGCTTCGCATATTGAAACATAAATGAGCGAAAAATTAATTTTTCTTCTTCTTTTGGTCGTTACCCGGAGGAGATATAGTTTTGTCCATGACAGAAGGTATAGTCATCTCAATAATTGGTCTTCTTGATGGCATCCCATTGACAGCGTCTCTACAGGATATATCTATCTCCTCCATACTTTAGAGAAGAACAAAACATAAATTGATAAGTTAAAACCAATTAAACCCAAACTTGATTCCAAAATCAGTCATAAAATGTGCAAATATTAATGATAAATAAAAATTATCATTTGGCTACTAATACGGTATAGTTCTACATCAACAAACTTTAAAGTAATTGTACACCATATATAGGCGTACTCATGATATGATCTGAAAGGAAGTAATAGAGGACGGGGAGGAAAAGTTGCAGACTCCACCCTGATAAATTCTATAATTAATTAATTATTAAATTGCAGAACTTACCTTACAGTATTTTATAAATAATTAATGACGGTTGTTAGTCATAGTTAAATATCTACTAAGTGGGTTAATTAATTGTGTTTGTAGAAATAATGGAATGTACCCACTACTTGGGGTTTACTGTCAATGTGGCAAAGACATTATAAATATATTGTGACTCTATTATGGAGAAGATAAGAAAAATTCAGTTTATTTTATTATTTTATTTTCCTTAGTTAACTAGTTATTTTCCAGTTTTTCTACTTTGAATATCAATCTTTCCGGCGAACTCTCCGGCAAAGACCGATACTCCGATCTAAGTTGTATCAGCTCATTAGCTTTCAGTCAACACTTAAATGTTAATCAAATAAGTGTGCACTGTAACCCCATTTTGTCCAAGTGGTATAGTAAAGACTTGAAGTTTATACATAAAGATAGATAACAATCTTTAAATACTTGTCCTTTAATATTATTGCAAGTTATTTCCTCAATAACAGTGATCTGTAGAGTGGAAAAGAATAATTACATTAAATTAATCTTGACTCTAAAGTAACTTCATAGAGAATACAAGGAAGATCGGTTTAAGTGATAATGGCTTCCATAACAATAATAAGATAAACAACTAACTTTAATCAAATATTCTTGAACTAACATAAGCTAATAAAATTAGAACAATGTGAAACACCAATTTGAATATGATATCAATCATATTCAAATGGAAGGCTGGAAGCACATTAACCTGTCTAGTTTATGTGTCAGACTATTGCTGACTGCACATCAAGGAGTGTATTAAATATAGTCCTACATCGTCTAATTGCAAAAGTGCTTCAATACAATGTGTTTATTTTTTTAACAAGGATTTGTTAATCTTAATTATCATTTTTATCAACTAAAAAACTAAGGAAACTAAGTGTAAATATGAATTATAAGATATAGTTGGTGTATAACTGTTTGCCTTTCAGAACCAATATGTATTGTGCCCATATGTTCAGGGCCAGCATCAACAGAGTTGCAGCATTTGAATTGAGGTAACCTATCAACAGCAAGATTGATCTTTGTTGTCCCCTGCATTGTATAAAAGGAGATAGAAATAAAAAGGCTCCGCATCTAAATTGAAAAACAACAACTAATATAGTAATGGGAAAATAAATTTGAACAATTTATTAGATTATTTTCAAAATTATATTTGATAATCAATAAATGAAATCAATATTTGATTGCAGAATGAAACCAAGGAAAATGTAATGATCAAATGTCCGAAGGACTTACAGAGCTGTAGTCAGAGTTCTTTACAGCCGAAAGAAATTCAATGGGGAGGGTATTCTGAGGTACAAAATCCTACATAAATGGAAAATGTGGAATATTCAGCAAGCTGTAACTTTCTCTTTTTTCACATTCAAAGACTGCAATTAAGAATACCCTACAACGAATGTTCGATATGGTGTGGCATTGGATAAAACGATTGAAGAATGTATCTCTGTTCCATCAGCCAGAATAACCTAGAAAACAACACAACATCAACTAAGGTGCTCAATGTATTCATATTTATAAATACTTTTTCTTTATTTTGATAAAAATCCATCTCACCCCATTTGTTTTTCCAGAATTTCTATCAATAATTAATTGTGCCACCTGTAGATATTTTGAACACAACAAAGTTACGAAACCACAACAAATTATACGGGAATGCAAAGAAAAAAAGTTTAAAACCCATGGACTTGAACATAAGTGAACTAAAAGTTGAATAAATAAAGGTAAGACTTGAGTTTAAAGTGACAATCAATCATACATGGAACCTTGTTTTTAAAATAAAAGCTATCAGAAAAAATAATAATAAAATAACAAAGAGACATACTTCGGCATTTCTAACAATATGTGCACCAGCTTCTTCCGCAGCTTTGCTTATAGCCAATGATACAGAACCCATCCCTCCTTCAACATATCTGTAACAAAAAAAATTGTAGACTGTTATTTTCATTTTTTCCCTTTCATTGGCAGTCCTTACTTTTTTTATGAAGTTGGCAAACATTAACTGCAAAATGTTACAATCAGATTGGACTTAGATGAAGTTATCCATAGGCTCAATGATGAATTGGCAATAGGGGAAGAAGTTCTAGAAACTTCTGGACAGCAAGGATCATCAGCCAGACCTACTAGGATCCGGCAAAGAGCTCATAAAGCTGATTTTATTTACTATTAGGGGGAGCACACGTTGCTGGTTGTTATTTCATTTTAGCTAGCTATTATTTCTTTTTAGTAGTGACCCATGTAGTGGGCATCTTATTTGAAGGCTATAAATAAACCCAACGAGGATGATTATTCATCCAAGTTTAAACCAACAAAAACTCTATCTTGTCCTCCGGCTCCCTAGGGAGATCTCCAACTTCCTCCAACCTCCGGCCCATCTGGGATTCTTCTCCGACAACACCATCCTTGGTGTTACATTGGTGCTTTCACTGACCTCACGCACAGACAGCAGCAGATCTTCAGTCGGTAACGACGTTAAAAATTCAAAAATCTTCCAAGGCTCGTTCTACGTCTTGAGTAGATCCGATTCAGGGACGTTTTTTCTTTAGATAATCGCAACAAATTTTGATCAGTATTGTAATAGATTGCTATATGAATGTTGAAACAGAAAACAGCGAGGAAGCACTGGAGGATATCCGGCAATCACTTGGAGCACTCCTAACGGAGCAGATGGCTCAGTAGACAGAAATTAATCAGCAACAAAACGTAGCAATCACGGCAATTGCGGAGAGCGTGCTGAAGAGAGATAAAGACGGGGATAGAGGTGGATCAGTGCTGGAATTTTTCTCGAAAGGAGAATCATCATTCAGTAAACGACCGGCGGTCAAATTGGACTTTCCTAGTTTCAATGGGGAGGATTCAGAGGGTTGGTTATACCAAGGTTTAAAAACCGACGGCGGTTAACCGGCTGACCGGTAAAAAATCCAAAACCGGTAGCCGGTTAGTTGGAGCGGGTTTGTGGGTCTACAGGTCGGGTCTGACCCGTACCCGACCCAAATATTCGACCCATTTTTTAAAACCGAAAATTTATTTTAAGGCCAAAAATATATTTTTATGCCAAAAATTTATACATTGGTCCATGGAAAGAGCTATATTATTTTTAATAAAAGCATCTCGGTATGAATGTGTACTTTGTACTTTTTATAAAATATGGGATTAAATAAAGTGTACATGTATCGGTATAAAGGAAAGCTCTTCCGGATGGACGTGGAACACGGATATTTGATAGAAGTTTGCGAGGCGTCACCGGAAGAGGAGTGACCGGAAGATCTAATCACGAGAGAGGAGGGCACGACGGAGATCAATCTCTAGGCACTAGCGGGTACCTTTAATCCGCGAACGTTGAGGATGTGGGGATCGGTACGAGGCCGGAAGCTGACCGTGCTGGTAGATAGTGGGACCCACAATTTCATCCAAGACTCCGTTGCGTATAAATTGGGGATTGGTTTGCAATCTTTACAAGAGTTCAGGGTCTTCATTGGCAGTGGGGAATACCTTGTGTGCCGGGAGGTATGCCGACAAGTTCCCTTGATGATTCAGAAGGTGGCACTAAAAGAGGATCTTTACGTGTTGGCTATGGAGGGAGTTAATGTTGTTCTAGGCATACAATGATTGGAGACATTGGGCCCTATAACTTGTAACTATAAGTTGTTGACCATGGACTTCCAACACAAAGGCAAACAAGTATGCTTGCAAAGAGACACCCCGACTCAAATTTCAAGTGGAGGATTAAAATCCATGGTGGGCCGGGAGGAGGTAGCCTACTTTTGCCATCTGCAGTCCGATCAGCCTCATGCCCGGTCACGAGAGGAACCTTGGCCCGAGTTGCAAAAGATACTAAATAAATTTCCAGCTATTACACAAGAACCAACGGGTCTACCTCCGTGGCGAACCTTCAATCACAACATCCTATTGAACCCGGGAACCAAACCCATAAATGTGCATCCATACCGCTACCCCTATTTTTAGAAGTCGGAGATTGAAAGGTTGACCAAAGAAATGCTAAGCCAAGGGCTAATTTGGCATAGCATTAGCCCGTATTCGTCACCCGTTCTCTTAGTTCATAAGAAGGATGGCACCTGGAGATTTTGCGTAGACTACCGGGCTCTGAATTCGGCCACCATCCGGGATCAATTTCCCATTCCCACAATGGACGAGCTTTTGGATGAATTAGATGGTGCAACTGTATTTTCAAAAATAGATCTTCGGACCGGCTACCACCAAATCAGAATAGCGGAAGAGGATATCAAGAAAACTGCTTTCAGAACACACCATGGATATTATGAATTCTCGGTTATGCCCTTCGGACTCACCAACGCCCCGTCAACTTTCCAAGCCACCATGAATCACTTTTTCCACGAACTATTGCAGAAATACGTGATCGTTTTTTTCGACGATATCCTGATATATAGCAAAACAAGAGAAGGGCATGTACAACATTTGGGGGCAGTTTTGGAATTATTACAGAAAAATTCCTTCTACATTCGGTTGTCAAAATGTGAATTTGGAGTGGCTAGCCTTGTATACTTGGGCCACATCATCTCGGGGGAAGGAGTCCAGCCCGATCCGGAGAAAATAGAAGTCGTAAAAGCATGGCCCCAACCAAAATCAGTAAAGCAGGTGCGGACCTTCTTGGGCCTTACGGGCTACTACCGGTGGTTTATCGAAAAATATGCCCAACTGGCTGCACCATTGAGCGACTTATTAAGAAAAGATGGGTTCCATTGGGATGAAAGAACATCGACCGCCTTCAACTTGCTCAAGGAAAAGTTAACCACTACACCAATGTTAATTTATCCTAACTTTTCTTTGCCTTTTGTGATCGAAACAGATGCATGTGACGTAGGGGTGGGAGCCATTTTATTACAATGAGAGCACCCAATTGCCTTCTACAGTAAGAAATTATCTCCTCTACGCCAACGGGCCTCGACGTATGCCAAAGAATTGTGGGCCATAACCGATGCGGTACAGAAGTGACGTCACTACTTATGGAGCAATGAATTCACCATCCGCACCAATCACCGAAGTCTCAAAAATTTGCTAAGCCAAACAATACAAACACCGGAGCAATAATCTTTTCTAACAAAACTACTGGGGTATAGCTACAATATAGTATACAAAAGAGGCCAAGAGAACGGAGCTACAGATGCACTTTCTAGGACGCCATCGGAAGAAGAGGCAACGTCACAACTCTGAGCCATATCGGCAGCAACGTTCCCGTACTAGGTGAGCCAATTAAGAAAGGAAAATGAAATGGATGCATGGCTACTAAAAACACAACAACAAATTCAGGACCAACCAACCCAGTCCAAGTTTGAAATCAAGGATGGTGATGAAGCACGAAATCTGCTACCAGTAGGCTCGCGGGGTCGCGAGGAGGGCCGGAGG
The DNA here is from genome assembly GCA_001185155.1 of Zostera marina. Lineage (NCBI taxonomy): Eukaryota > Viridiplantae > Streptophyta > Magnoliopsida > Alismatales > Zosteraceae > Zostera > Zostera marina. Next base: position 501,506 of record LFYR01002171.1, read on the forward strand.
CTTTGGAGTCCACGACGCACGCTCTACGTCAATGTACCTGCAGAAGGGGAAGGGAATCGGCGACTCTCTTGGGAGTAGGCGATTCGAGCTCCAAGTATTGCTCTGGTTGGTGTGTGTCAAGTGGGAATGACTTGAGGGTAGAGGTCCCCCAAGGACCTCTTTTATAGGGTCCTAGGGGACGTTTCCTCATTCATTAGCGTGGGACCCACCCCATTAAGGTATCCTATTAAGGGGTGCCTTAATGACGTGGGCCCACCCAAGTAACGGCTGGGAGTCGGCGACTCAGGTGTGGGAATCGCCGATCCAGAGGCTCAATCGCCGACTCCCCATGAGCCTAGTGGCAGTCTACCAGAACTGTCCACGAGACCTAGAGTCAGCGATTCACCCCTGGAGTCGGCGACTTGGTAGTCCCAGTCGGCGACTCCCAGGTGCTGCCTTGAGTACTTGACGTAGACACTCCTTCCGAATTCGTGGAACTCTCCGGGGGTCCGGCATAAAGCGACGGAACCCTAGTCCTTGTCGAAGGACGTTGCTGGGAGTGACTGACGTGATCAGGCATATCTCACCAGTACTCCCCCCTGCACTATCAGATGGACTGATTCACTATCAGAATCTAGTTCCAGGCCAATGGAACTACATGTTTATAGTCCTACTCTGATCAAGAGCGACTTTTGCTGTGTGCATTCTGGCCGAAGCGACAGAATGCGTGAATTCATTATTAGAATCTGATTCTGGCCGAAGCAACAGAATGCGTGGATTCGTTATCCGAATCGGGTTCTGGCCGAAGCGACAGATCGCGTGGATTCACTATTAGAATCTGATTCTGGCCGAAGCGCGAGAATCTAGTTCACTATCAGAACTGATGTTTATAGTCTACCCTTATCAAGAGCGACTTGGTGTCCGCAACGACGGTTACCCCATAGGCCGAAGCGCAAGATGGGTCGAGATCATTAAGGTCAAAGCGACAAAATGATCTCCAAATGTTCGAAGAACTATTGAAGCCAAAGCGACAACATAATTCTTGGTCTGATTCTGACCGAAACGACAGAATCATGCCTGCAAAACAACTATATCAGTCTAAAGAATATATTTATTGATTTACTGACCTTGCCGTGCGGAGCTGCCTCTCATGCTGCTCCTCCTTATGCTCAATAAATCCTTGATTGATCTGTTCGAAGCGACAGATCTATTATGCTCAAAAATGTGACAGCTTCTGGCCGAAGCGACAGAAGTGCCGACTCACTATTAGAGTCTGATTCTGACCAAGGCTACAGATCCACTATCAGAATCCGATTCTTGCCTTGGATACAGAACCTGCTGATTCACTATTAGAATCTGACTCACTACCAGAGTCTGATTCTGACCAAGGCTACAGATCCACTATCAGAATCTGATTCTCGCCTCAGATACAGAACCTGCTGACTCACTATCAGAGTCTGGTTCTGACCAAGGCTACAGATCCACTATCAGAATCCGATTCTCGCCTCAGATACAGAACCTGCTGACTCACTATCAGAGTCTGGTTCACTATTAGAACCTTTCCTGCAAAAAAGAAAACATTCTGCAAAACAACTAGATCAGTTCGAAAACGCATATATTTATTATTGAACTTACCGTGTGATCTACCTTTCGTGATGTCCCTCTTTTGCTCAAATTTGTCCTCGGTAAATCTGGCCGAAGCAACAGATTTTACCGTACTCAACTTTTTTGACGACTTCTGGCCGGAGCGACAGAAGTGTTGGGAGAGCTTGTGATACTCCCCCTCGAAATGTGACGACTTCTATCTAAATAGATAGAAGTGTCGGGAGAGCTTGTGATACTCCCCCTCGAAATGTGATGACTTCTATCCAATAGACAGAAGTGTCGGGAGAGCTTGTGATACTCCCTCTCGAAATGTGACGACTTCTATCCAATAGACAGAAGTGCCGGGAGAGCTTGTGATACTCCCCCTCGAAATGTGACGACTTCTATAGACAGAAGTGTCGGGAGAGCTTGTGATACTCCCCCTCGAAATGTGACGACTTCTATCTAGATAGACAGAAGTGTCGGGAGAGCTTGTGATACTCCCCCTCGAGATGTGACGACTTCTATGCAATGGACAGAAGTGTCGGGAGAGCTTGTGATACTCCCCCTCGATATGTGACGACTTCTTTCCAATGGACAGAAGTGCCGGGAGAGCTTGTGATACTCCCCCTCGAAAATTGTGTCCTTGTGACACACAAACCTTTGCGACGAGTTTTTCGAAGTACGTGACTGTCGGTGAACTATCTATTGTTTTTCCTTTGCTAATCTTTCATATAAATTACCCTTCAAATTGTAACTAAGGCCCGAAACTAGATTCACAAGTCGTAATTTAGCCACTCTGGACGTAAATTAGACTCTGCTAACCCTATTGCTAGCCACTCTGGGCGTAGACTTGGTCGTACGAATCGTAGCTCAGCCTACGGTTAAATTTATGGACAATTTATACCTCTAGATTAGCGTCGGGTTACTAGAGATAGAGCAAACGACGAATCAGAGATATTCGACACTCAAAGGTTGCCTTTAAATTCGGAACCTTAACGATGGAGAGAGCTTGTGATACTCCCTCCTGAAGTGTGATGACTTCTGGCCGAAGCGACAGAAGTTTCGGGAGAGTTTGTGATACTCACCCCTTGAAATTTGACGACTTCTGGCCGAAGCGACAAAAGTGTCGGGAGAGTTTGTGATACTTCCCCCTGAAAACTTGCACTTGGGGCAGTTTTAGTGTTATTTTACCCGGAATCGGCGACTGGAGTTTGTGATACTCCTACCAGTCGGCGATACCTATGGTCTGGGTAACTGTAGGGGGCTTTTTTGTTTTTTACCCCTGCGAGTCGGCGACTCCCTCTTTGAGTCGGCGACTCCCTCTTTGAGTCGGCGACTCCCTCTTTGAGTCGGCGACTCCCTCTTTGAGTCGGCGACTCCTAGTGTAACTGTCGGATCTTTTTAGAGATCCTTGGGATATTTGGAGGATATTCGGGGAATATTTGTAAAATCTCCAAATAAGGAAATGTTTCTCACAGTGCTGTGAGTTTTTGTGTCGGAGTCGGCGACTGCCCTGTGGAGTCGGCGACTTTGGTGTGACTCGGGGATTTGGAGATCGATTCTTGATCTCAAATTTTGTAAATTTTGGGTTTTCTGGGGGGTTTTTGCAATTTTCCCAAGGGTTATAAATAGTGGAGAGGTTTTCCCCAAAACCTCACAACACATTTTGCCACTTCAATCGCCTAAACCCCCAGATTTTTCAATCGCCGATTCCCTAGTTTTTCACCTTCGAATCGTCGATTCCCACGATGTCTACCCCCGATTCCCCTTTGTCCTCACTGAAAGAAGCCGAAACGTCGGACTTTATAGCCGACCTGACTGTTGATGACTTAGACGAGGTGTTGAACACCGTCGAGTCGCCGATTCCCTCTCCTGACAGAGAGGTTGAGTCGGCGACTCCGGTCGTGCCACCTCGTAGTATGGAGCTGAGTGCCACCGTGCACGAACTGTTTGGCGCCTCGCCAGTGTCGTCGACTCCCCTTGTGGAGTCGGCGACTCAGTGCAAGGCCCTTGTGGTCGTACGGGAGCCTCTTGAGCTGGGGGAGATTCCCGAGGCCTCTGTGTCGGCGATTCCCATCGTGGAGTCGGCGACACATGCAGGTCCCGTCAAGGGAAAATCCTTCAAGCGAAGGGGAAAGGGCTCAGCTGCCATTGGGTCGGCGACTGCTGGCCGTGACTCGCCGATTCCTCTCATGAATCGGCGACTCGTGTGCTGGAGTCAGCGACTCCCATGCTGATTGATGATTCTTCCGCGCGTCGCACCGCTCCGTTGGTTGTGAACGCGGAAGGCCATATTGTGTCGGGACTGAACCCGAACCAAGGTCCTTCTCTGAAGAGAAAGAGAAGGCGCACCATTGGGAATGGCAAAGTACATGTGCCCGAAGAGAACGAAGGGGTCCCTCCTCCTCTAAATATCAACTTTGAGGAGACACTGACTGTGGACCGTGGTGCTCCTAATCCACGCCGTAGAGCGGGCCAGCGCTCTGAAAGAACTCCGCCACCTCCTGTGGATTTGGATGCCAGTCGAGATCCGGACCTCGACTTAAGTACATATGTTGGAGCTTTGAACCCCTCTGGGTTCGCTCATTGTGAAATCGCCGTGAATGGCGTGCCAAGGTTGCTTCCAATAGGCCGTTCTGGGGACGGCGAATTTGAACAAGTAATGACTCACGCAACCTTGGATGGGTCTGATGGAGTGAATCCCCCCTCGAGCCTGAATGCGAGCGACGCTCGATCACTACTATCGGGGATTCAACTGTCTGGTCATTTGCGATTCTGGATGTCGCGATACCAGCCAATCAATCTGCCACCCCCGGGATTCCAGGACATCCCATGGGTCTACTTCAAGCACTTCTCCGAGCTGCCGATTCCGGAGATCATTAGCGAAGTGCTTCTCACATTCGAAGTGTCCCTGTCGCAGCTCCCGGTGGGATTCTTTGTGATCCTGCGGGGTTTTATGAATATCTGCTGGGGGCTGAACATTGCTGCGACGGCGAGCTTGTTTCAGTACTTCTACAAGCTCACCGATCGGATTGCTGATGACTAGAGTGTCGGCCAGCTTCCGACGGAGGTCCTCTACGAATCGTGTTGTAAGAGTCCTATCAGTGCAACTCTTACCGGGTCTAGCTCTTGATTTTTCTGGTTCTGGACCTTTCTTTTTCTCCGTAGTTGGAGAATTGTGAGAAGCTGATTCACACGCTCTCTTGCGGGTGATGGTTCTCTGACTCCTTGCTTTTTCAAGGTTGTCAACTCTTTTTTCAATGTAATCCATAAAGTTAACCAGCCTTGCTTCTAGAGCAGGAGAGATGGATGTCCGAGGGGGCAGATCAGTTTGAGCATCCTCGAACCTTTCAACTTGTATGTTTGTTTGGCTGAGGATGCTCAGTTTGTGCCCCATCGGGTACCACTGAGGATTTACCCTTGTTTCTCAGATGGTAATCGTGCTTTTGCCTTTCAGATGTCATAGATGACAAAAGCGAATTCCAACCGGAGCGTAGGTATTAATTGAGCTAACTCGAAAGAAACCAAGTGGAGTCGGCGACTCAGCAGGTGGAGTCGGCGACTGGCCTTAGGTTTTTTGACTTTCGAGCTGAGTAGAGGCTCGAGAAAAAACCAAGTGGAGTCGGCGATTCACAAGACGGAATCGGCGAAACACGATGGTGGAATCGGGGACTGCTTTAGGTAGCTTTTCCTTCGAGTCTGGCCGTGGACAGCACTCTTAGCTAGCAGAATAACCCGCAATCGGAGACTCACTGGGTGGAGTCGGCGATTGCCTGTGTGAATCGGAGATTCCTTGACACAAAGTCAGCGACTCACCCTAAGGGAATCGAGCTGATCTTTGCGAAGAAAATTTCGCGATTACGACGGGATATCGT